>VXAB01003985.1:342-77057 GCA_013399175.1 Odontophorus gujanensis
ATTGTTTGTGGCTGTGTGGCGGTGCTTTTTTTTTTTTTTTTTTAATCCCATGTTATGAGTGCTTTTTACAGCAACAACTGTATTGTCAGTTCTTCTGGCTCTTTTCTTAGTTACCACTGTAGATATACCATTGTATATCTTATATATTTAATAGTTGGCATTAATGCTTAGAGGATTTATAGTCACTTAACTATTTGGAAGAGAATCTGATTCTTATTGTTACTGCATAAGTTAGCTGTGCATTGTTTGTGTGAACAAAGAACTGTGTGTGATCTCGTTTTGAGAACATAGTGTAGATTGTCATGTTTGAAATCAAGCAACATCTAATTCTTTTTTGCATGGAACTAAATAATAAAGAACCACCACTGATGAAACAAACAACTGTTTCCTGTATACTTACTGAGACGGTACCACAGGCCCTCATTTTCTGTGAAACTGTGACATGGTGTGAAATTTAAGGTTCAGATAAATATTTATTTGTTTGGAGGACAGGAGAATTTTTAGAACAAATCAGTGTGTAGTGTGTCTTTGCCACCAACTCAGTTTTTCATTAAACTCTTTTTATACATGGAAACTTTTTGTGTAATACATCCTTTGTTTTAAAATTGTACTTTTTGAATCTATGACTTTCAGGCAATCGAAGACGGCAATTTGGAAGAAATGGAAGAGGAAGTCCGGCTTAAAAAGCGGAAGAGACGAAGAAATGTGGATAAGGACTCTGGGAAAGAAGATGGAGAGAAAGCAAAGAAAAGAAGAGGCAGACCTCCTGCAGAGAAATTGTCACCTAACCCACCCAAACTGACAAAACAAATGAATGCCATCATTGATACAGTGATAAACTACAAAGACAGGTAAGCACTCTCTCTCTCTGTTCCCCCCATCCTCCTGTCATGCTTCAGTTTTATTTTCAGTCTTCAGAATGAATTGCTTACACAGCATTTATGAAAAGTATTGTCTCGTAGGGCTAGATCCTGTAAGTCTTCCTTAATGCAGAGAGTTTAAATTTTGAAGACTCACCCAATAGAAGGTTGTTGAAATAAAAATATAAAGAAAAAAAAAACAAAATATTGAGTTCCTGCTTAGAATTGAAGTCCTGCTGCTTAGGAGTTGTACCTCAGAACATACAGCTTGAGAAGGGTTTTCCTTTAGTTAATGGTGCATCCTGTATTAATATATCTTCAAATATGCATTTGAATTAATTAACCATTAATATGGATTTGTTACTGCAGTTTCTCCCCATGACCTGTTAGATTACATGAAATATATAGGGATAGTATTGTGAACTCTTGAACTACCTAAGAAAGAACTGTAGAAATTCTGGATGTAATGTATTGCATGCAGTTGAGCTGGAAGTCTGGTTGTCAAACCATTTCAGCATAATAAAATGGTAAATAGCGTAACCTTAGGAAGAAATGTAGGTTATAATCAAAGTATGACTTGTAGATCTTTTATTTTGCAGATTTTCAAACTGAAAAGCATCTTTGCTTCAAGAGAAGGAAATTGAGAAGTTGTTAGTTAGTAGCACCTTTGAATCAGATTTGTTTCAGGAAGTTGTGGTTTTGAACTCTGCTTCTATTTCCCAAAACTCAGTACAGCCTTTTTGTTTATATATCCTTTCTTAGCCATATGTTGAATTACATGAGTCATATAAAGACTGATCCTAGCTAAATTAATAGAAAATGCATTCAGAGACAATCATGAACTGTTTGCATTTGGTGACCCACACCAATATAACAGTACAGTCTTTGCATGTAAGGAAACTTTCAGAGTTTTTGACTTCAATTGGCAGGTTGCACTTCTTCCTTTTTGCAGCTTCTGTTTTCAATATGGCTGCAGAAAGTTAACTTAGGTGTTACCCAGTGAAGGTTACAGAGCCTGTCTTTGGCACATAACTGTTGAAGTGAATCATTTTGTGATCTGTGCACTCTCTAGAGTATTTGTCAAAGTTTGTTGTATTAGGAGAGGATTCATGGCAGCGAACAGAAGGAGGAGGAAGCTGACTACAAACTTAATATATTCATCTTGAATATATTCATCTCATGAAAGACTCAAAATTAGTTGGCAGTGTGTGCTTGCAGCCCAGAACACCAACTGTATCCCAGGTTGCTTCAGGAGAGGCGTGACCGGCAGGTTGAAGGTGATTCTGTCCTGCTACTCTGTTCTCATGAGTCTCCCCATTTGAAGAACTGAGTCCAGTTCTGGGGCCTCCAGCACTGTGGGAGCGGGTCCAGTGGAGGACCATGAAGATGATGAGAGAGCTGGAATGCCTCTTCTATGAGGACAGGCTGGGAGAGTTGGAGCTCTCAGCCTGGAGAAGGCTCTGAGGGATCCTATAGCAGTGTTCCAGTATCTGAAGAGGAGACTACAAGAAAGCTCAGGAGAGACTTTTCATAAGGTTG
Source organism: Odontophorus gujanensis (assembly GCA_013399175.1). Taxonomy (NCBI): domain Eukaryota; kingdom Metazoa; phylum Chordata; class Aves; order Galliformes; family Odontophoridae; genus Odontophorus; species Odontophorus gujanensis. The sequence goes on from VXAB01003985.1 coordinate 2,742, forward strand.
TATAGCAATAGGTGGAGGGCAAATCACTTTAAACTGGAAGAGGGTAGATTTAGATTAGATAGCAGGAAGAAATTCCTTACAGTGAGGGTGGTGAATCACTGAAACAGATTGCCCAGTGAGATTGTGGATGCTCCCTTCTAGGAACTATTCAAGGCCAAGCTGGACAGGGCTTTGAGAAACCCGGTCTAGAGGGAGGTGTCCCTGCCCTATAGCAGGGGAGTAGAAACTAGATGATCTTAAAGGTCCCTTCTAACCCAAACAATTCTGTATTTCTGTGATCTTGCTGTCACTGAAAAGCATTTAAATTTCAGGGCTAGTGATCAGGGAATAGTAAAGAAGAATTTCTTATATTTTGGCTTCCCAGCCTGGAACCTTTTCCACAGCTGAAGTGGTTCTGATGGGAGCTTCTACTTCTTGCTCAAAAATAGCAAGCATGTTACTTTTGTGGGCCTCCGGTATATCATAAAACTGTTAACTGGGGATAGTTACTGATAATAACTGATAGTTACAGGGGAAGTAAAAGACTGTGTGTGTTTCTTGTGCCCCAGGAAATTCATATCTGATTTTTGCCATACAAGTAAGTGCTACTTGTAGAGAAAAGGCATAGCAATCACCATTCTAGGAGCATGTTTTTCAGTTCTGCAAGACAGAATCAGTTGCAGCTGTAAAATGTATATGGAGTCCTAGTCTGTCACATGTTACAAATGCCTGTTAAAGTGAGCTCTTCAGTGAGATAAATTATGCAGAAGAGTTCTAGGTTCCTGTATTCTGAGTTTGTTGTGAGCTAACGTCAAACTATTCAATCCTATGAAGGTTGAGACAGAACAGAATTGCAAATTTGGGCACCAGAAAACTTCTATACTTAAAAAAGAGAAAACATTTGGGGCTGAGTTTACTGCAGAGTTTGGGATGTTTGAGGATTTTTGGCTTTAGAATAAAGTCAGTATTAAATATTTGAACCCATCAGCATTACTGAGTGTTCTTTTATGTTCACCTCTGGGCTTTTCTGTGCATGAAGACAATTGTGGCAGATGTAAAGCGATAGATGATCTGGAAAGAAAGTGAACAACGGACTTCATCTTAGGATAAAAGAAATTCTTTTTTTGGTATTTAGTGTCTCAATGCTGAAAACTATCTTTGGCTTAAATTTTCATTGCTAATAAAATTTTCATTTACATATTATGAAAGTCCAGAGGCGTAATGGTACGACACAGTGTGATCTTGTCACTCAAGGTTTATAGGTGATACTCATCCAAAATCTTACTAGCTTTGGTCTGAGTTATGTTGTCAAAAGAAAATCTATAGCATTTAGTTCTGATTTTTTGTTACAGTTAATGAGCAATTGGGGAAAAATGTATAACAGAATGTTTTGCCAAACTGCTAAAATATCTGGGCTTTTTCTCGTTTCTCTGCATTTGAGAGAGCTCGGGCATATACAGGGTTGTAGTTGACTGATTTTTATTTTTTTTGGTGGAGATTCTGGTTAATGTTAATCTGAAGAAGGAATCTCCAAATATTTCCTAAATTGTTATTCTGTCTTTCAGTTCTGTTACAGGCATTTAGTGAGAATTGTACTGTTTCTCTTGTTTATTCTAGAAGTTTGAAACAATACAGGATGGGTTGCCAGTGTCTAGGAGGGCTAAAAGCTACCAACAATACCATACCAACAATAACCATACAGTCATAGAATGGTTTGGGTTGGAAGGGGCCTTTAAGATCATCTAGTTCCACCTCACCTGCTATAGGCAGGGGCGCCTCTTGCTAGATCAGGTTGCTCAAAAATCCACCCAACCGGAGAGATCTTAAGCTTTACTAACCAGCAGTTTGAGCTGCAGATATTAAGATAAGGTCCAAGAGAGATTACACAGGCAAATTAGCAGGATTTAAAACAAGTGTCCAGTACATAGGAATGCGACATATGATTCTATTGAAAACAAAATTCAGAGGTAGCTATCCAACTAGTTGTAAAACCCTGTTGAAGAACTCTGTGCAAGTCAGTGGAAGTTAGCATTGAGGTCAAACCTTCATGGAAGTATTTCCCATTTAATCAAGCAAATGGAAAAGAGGGAGAAAATGAGTTCAGATTCATTGTTAAAATCTTCAGCTCTGGATGCTTTGTAGTGAGAACTGTTTAGGTCTCTGTCAAATTCATGCTGCTACCTCCTTTCAGGCTGGTGTGCTTTGGATTCCACTGTTGGATGATGTACCTAAAGCTCTTCGTTGTGTTGATAAGCATTTGTCACGTATTGTGTTTATCTTACTTATTGCTGAAACAAATAGTCATACCTGGATTTGCAGAACTGTGGAATAAGTGCAATGAGAAGTAAAAATGTGTGTTGAAGGCAGTGTTATGTTGTTAAATTTTACCTCTGCTCTATTACTCAGCTTTGAATATCAAAAGATAAAATGTGTTAACAGCCATTACATAGCAGAATTATAGATGGAGAGCATTTTTTTTCCCTTTCACTTTACTATTGTAAGTGAAGCCTGCTTATAATCTAAATTTCATCTATAATGGCTTAGAATAAAGAATAATTCTAGAAGTGAAGGAAAAACAACATAAAAAGTCAGAATCCTCTGACTTCAAGGAAAAATTTCCTAAGTAAGGCTATGACAGAGAAACAGTCTTAAAAGATTTTGCATTATGTTATCTTTTCTTAATTCAGATTTTCCAACTTTTTGCAGCATCTGCTCAGATGGAATACAGCTGTGGAGAATAACTTTGGATTAAGTAATCTGTTTTCTTCACTGTAAATTAAATGAACAGGTGGAGGAAAGAGCAGGGTTTGATAAATCAAGGAAAACAGTTCAGTAATTGAGGTTTTAATGTGATGAGATCTGAATTTGCTAAGGTAGAAGTATTATGAAATGTTAATGTTAGCATGAAGGATAGTCTTCTGGGAAAAGACTGATACTTTAGCTGGATGAAAGAGAGGAAGAATAAAGACTGATGAATACAAGTCAATGATCTAATAGTCAAATTTGTCATTACAGTCTAACTTTCTAATTATTTTTCTAGCCAAAAAGGCTATTTCACCAAAGCAGAAGCGAGAAATTTTGTATAGCTGGTTTATGACAAAACATTTGTTAGAATACGATAGTGAAATTATTGGCTAAGATGAAAAAGATCTGATGAATAAAGTTTTCTAATCTCAGTTAAAAGAAGGATAGAAATGTAACTAAAGATAGTATTTTAGAAGTTATTAAACTGGACAGAAGATGCCAGGGTGTTTCTGGAAGGACTGATGTTGGCATAGATCACAATGTAGTAATGATACATGTCTAAAAAGGGCAGTGTTAAGAGGAAAACCAAAAAGTTCAAAAATATCAATATCAGAAGCTAACTGTGTTATTCGTAGAGGACTAAATGCAGTTATGTCTGGAGTGCAAAAACTGACATAAAATACAGTAGCTCAGACTGCATTATGAGACAGTTACAGACTAAAATTAGGAAACTTTTCCTTGAGTTGGAAGCTTGCTATTATTCATCCAAATTACATACAAGTCTGTCAGTATTGTCTAGCCATAACAACCGCCCCCACCCCCCAAAAAGAAAGACAAACTGACCATGACACTATTGCCAGTTTGGACAAGGAGATATAGGGTGTCATCATATGCATGTTAAAGTTAGTGTTTCTGGATGGAATACCTTCCATTCAAGGGAGATTATTTTACGCTTAAAACAGTGTAAATAGCTACTTCAGTGATAAGTAGGATGGCAGAGTCTTGCAAGAGGAAAAAGGGTTTTTTATTTATCCTCGCACAACACAATCTGAGAGGGAAGGATGATTGCTTTCAGTAAATTCACCTGAGAAACAAAGAAAGTATGAATGCATGGGAAAATGGAGAAACATGGAATACAGAATGTGATCACAAGGTTATATGAATGTAAACAGTCAAGAATGCATTCAAGTTAGCAACAAGAAGAGTTCTGGAACGTCATTCTGTAGGGAATAATGGAGCGAAAATACCTATCTAGATTTAGGATTTATTCCTTGATTAAAAAATTAATACTGTTTATTACTAGGATCTTAGATTCAAGGACCTGGAAGCATGTTGATCCTGATCCTCCTGTGTAAATTGTATACATTGCCTTTGCAGGTTCTGTAGGAGATAATTTCAGTACATTTTAAACTGATACTTTGTTGAAATTACTTCTTCACTTCCAGTTGTATTTTGATGCCTTTACAATTCTGGTACCTCATTTTAATCTTGCTGTATAAATCACCTGTTTAAAAGACAGTATCAATCCAGATTACTGTCAGTCATTTCTAGTTCTGATTATTCTAATTTGTCTTCTATTCTATCTAAAATAAGGAATGCCCATAGGATTGCATAGTGTAGAGAATAACATGTAATATGTATGTTGTAATTTTGGAAAGCATAGTTAGTCTAATTGTCCAGTTCAAATACTTCAGCCTTCTTGAAGGGAATAACAGTTTTACTGGAGTGAGTAGTTTATTTTCTGACTAAGGAATTTGCATACCAAATACTTGAGCTGACTGACTTTGCGTCATGCACATGCATGTTTACTTTCAAAAACCATCTTTTTATTTCTTCGAAGGTCTTATTTTATTTTTTATTTTAGAGGAAGACAAGCTGTGAATGTTGCCTTATTTTCTTGATTGTTGCAATTAAGCAGAGAAAAAGAATGATACTTAATACCTCATAATCCTTCAGCACCTGCACATACCTGCTATCCACGTCTACTTTGTGCCAGAATTTACTGTTTAGGTGCCTGTTTGGTGCAGCTGCTGCTTTGTGTTACCTTTGTTTACGTAGCAACATTTTACTTAAGCGCACCATGGCCTTATCAGTTCAATTACAAGCAGTGATTTGCATTTGTGATCAAACTCCTCTACTCATCAGCCTTAGCTAAAGTAAGGACTTAGATGCTGTATCTACTAGCTTCACAATACCTCCACCTTGGCAGTGGGCAGCTGTTGACCACATTTAATAAAACTGATAAGAAAGTTGGAGGCTGGAGTTGTTGTGTCCTACCTGCATTTCCTGCTTGTGAAGGAGCCTTCACCTGTCTGGGATTCCTTATATTTTAATCTCTGTCTCATTAAAACTAAAATGTTTAAATTAATGGCCATAGTATTTTAATTTTGGTAGAGCATAGCTCTGGGAGATAGTATTTTTCTCTGTATGTGAAATGAATTTTTCTTTCAAACTTTTTCCACCAGTTTCCTCAGGTTGGCAATTTTTAACTATTGTAATATAGTGAGTAATGTAATTAGCCATTACTGATCTAACTGGTAATTAATTATACCAACTGTATTCCTTAAGTATACAAACATGCGCAAGAAATAATTCTTATTTATCATCAAACCAGAGCTGTGGAATATATAGCCATATCTCAGAAGAAGAAGTTACTATTTGCGCTCATTTCAATTCAGTGGTAGGGACAGGTCCACCATTTATTCCTGTAGTCCTTTTCAAAAAGGTGAATCACTGAATACTTATAACAAAAATGAATAATCTCCCTACCTATGTGGATTGCTCTTCAAAGTTGAGCATTGTAAAGTGGTCCCTCTTATATTTTCTTTTAATTCTTTACACACATAATTGCTTTGTTTATTGTTAGCCTTGATTGTTTGTTTAGCAAACATCATTTTGAGTTTCACTGAGATAGGAACTATAATTTGTATACTGTGTTTCTGGCTGTCAGCATTCACATTCTGACCACTCTACACTGAATTTCAGTGTTAGTAAAGAAGTGTGAAATTTGCTAGAAATGAGAGAGCATCATACAGCTTCATCTTTGTAATTGTCTCTCCCTTTTGAATTCTAAATAGAAAGTGGATAGATAGATGGGTAGCAACTTGCTTCTGACCCCATCCTGCCAGAGGAAAGGGTTACAAAACCAGATATGTAGGAAGTAGGCCTAATTAGTCCCACATTTAATTCTACTAACAATTATACTGACCAGATGGGTGGAATTATGTACTTACACACATGTTGTAAACAATTCTAAGGTAAAACTGGAAACAATGAGCACAAATACTTTCTAAGCAAAAAACCTTTTGAAAAATTACTAGATCTGTTAATGAGTTTTAGCTTGCTTACCATTTAAGTATTTGCATGTGAGCAAATAGAACTGACGCAGTGAGCTGTCACCCTTGGTTGTTTGCAGTCAGCTCTAATAATTTATTCTGATCCTTCTTCCCTTCAGCATGTATCTTGCTAGTTGCCAGGCAACCATAAGTGATCTTTTACTGCGCATGCAGTAGCTCTGGTGGTTGATATTTGTTTCTAATTATAAAAGTGAGGCTGGGGACTGAAGTCTGAATATTGCTTTAATAATGATTAATTATTAATAATTTTCTCCAGTTGTACCAGTGACGCAGTCCGTGACTGTCAGAAAGTACTGAATGCTTTTACGATATGCATGATTGTATACAAAGAGCAGAAGATAGCCGTCTTTGTGAGAGGAGGTTCTGTAAAAATGGTACAACTGAATAAGCTGTTATTGATCTCCGTAGACAAAATAAGGCATTCCTTTTATACCTGCTGCATATTTCATGCCCTTAGTGTTTTGTTGTGTTTTTTTTTCATGACCTTAAGTAATTCTCAGTAATTAATTGCATCAAACACAAGCTTGAAGGTTTTCTGTGACATTCTTAATTTAATAGAATGTGTGAGCAAGCTACAGTTGGCTAGATTTATACATTGAAAATACAATATTGCTGTGAATAGTTTACTACTGTTAAGTGTTTAAAATAGAATACAATATAAGGGTGTATGCATGTATGTAGAAAGGAGTGGAAGGGGGAGAAATTACAGAGCTATGGAATAAAAAGGTGTGTAATTATATGAAGCTTTTTTAATATTGCTAATATGTTCAATGTATTCCGGAATCTGATGAAAATTAGGAGATTATTAGTAGCTGCTTGTACTTAAATAATATCAATGGGTGGCTATATTTTTTGCTAGACTCTGAAATGTACTTGAAGCAGCACTTGCGTCAGTTGTTTTGTATTTTTTCTCAAATAGATATCTTTGTTAGGAGAAACCTGCTGATGTTTGAAATACAACAGTGGTAGCTCAGTCTTTGCATGCCAAATCCATACTGTATAGAGTTTTGAAAGCAACTTTTTTATTTTGTAAATTGTGTACTGTGTTCTTAAGACATTGCTTTTAGCAGTCTGAGATGAAAACAGATTCTGGTATCTGACATGACAGTCACTCACAGCGATCGTTAACAGGATCACTACCTTTAAATTTGTAGTATAAACAACTACCACTTTGACAGGAGAAGTATTAAAAAATTAAGGAATTTCACTCTTTAGTGTAGTTCAGTATTGAAGGAGATGTAGAGATACAGTGGCCGGAGAGCATCACAATTACTGTCTATCAAGAGAGAAATTATATAAAATCTGTGATGACAATTTTGTTGTTATTTTATCACATTGTTTATTTTGGTAACAGAGAGATTCCCAAATGAACTAGATTTATTTGGGAAGATTGGACTACGTTATCTCCAGAAGTCCATTCTAATCCCTATAATTCTGTGATTCTGTGAGATCTGTTGGCTAAGGTTGCTACTAAACCATGCTACTAAACTGGCTGGAGCATGAGGTGAAAATGGGCTGTCAGGTTGTTTATACCAACATTTGTTTAGTGTATATAGGCTTGACACATACCTTTCCTGATTGAGTGGTGCAGTGCGCCTTCTTATCTCAGTGTGCAGCCACAGCACCAAGAAGTATGGTTTTGAATGTGTCATGATCCTTCATATACAGCCAGGAGACAGTGTGGCAGTTACTGTAAGCTGACAAAGGGAACAAGTTCTGCTGCTGCAAATCAGAAAAAAATGATGATGAGGCAGGGGTATATTTACAAGGCTAACATTGGATGGAAAAATACTCTAGATGCAAGTTGTCCATAAGGATGTTGATTGGACAGCATTGATTAGCAATCTGTGGTTAGAACTTAATATTATTGTCCTCTCTGACTGATGAAGAGTATATAATGAGAAAAAGTGTCCTGAGAACAGTAAGAAATCTTGGATTAGGTGAGCAACAGCTGCTTAAAAAATGACAAAGTTCTGTTCATTCTTGTTTGGTCATTGATCTCTCAGTTTCCCAAAGCAAATTTGTGTCTCTAAAGATTCTAGTAATAGATCAGACATTAAGAGGTGTCTAAGGTATGATAGGCATTCATGAGTATCGTAAAGGACAAAGCTGTTCTGTACTTCTCACCATCCTTATCTTCTGTAGCTGAATTGCCTCTATTAACCTTTGATCCAGCATCAATTTAACATGTCTGGTATGATCCCACATCATTATGAAGGGTGACTGGAAGATTGAAACTGAGGTGGAGACTGAGACTAGGCAGTAACATTCTCCTTACTGAATTCTTATGAGGATTTTGCATGTTAAGTTACCATCCAAAGTGGAAATGAGAAAACAGGACTGTGAGAGAGGGAAGTATGTGATGAGCCAGGAAATGACGTGTGAATGTCCTGTGCTATGAGTTATGGTTCTTCTCAGCAGAAATTTATTTCCATTAATTTGATGCAAGACTCGAAAAAAACTAACGCAACCTTAAGCTTCTAAGTGCTATCAGCACGTTTAGTCTCCACATATCCTATAGTCATCTATTAGCTGGAAATCTACATGTGGGAAAATTAAGAAACAAACAAAAACAAATAGAATAATGGAGGATCTACATTGTTAATAGAGGATTGACAATGGTAAATGTGGAAATCTTAGGAATTCTGAACACCTTCAAATAATGTAACAAGTACCTAGAGAATGAGAAGATTTTAGGTATTGCATTATTTCAGATGACTGAAGAAGTACAAATCACAGTAGAGATTTTCAGTGCAGTTAGAATGATCTTCCTAGCACTCCTAACACTCGTTAGTGGAAGTTAATAATGTTTTTCATTGTAAGATCTAGTTGTTTTGATAGCAATTAGCATCTGGTATGACTTAAGTCAATGTGAACAAGAGGTGTGTTGTGACCAGGAGGTACAAAAACAACAATAAAATGATTGAAGAACATTAACTTAGAGTTAGAGGGGGAAGGCATGCTATAAGTTATGAAACAAAGATTAGAAAAAGGTAAGACTGCACTTGTCAAAGTGCTGCATTCATGTCCTGATCCTGCTTTCATGAGATTCCATGACACTTCTAATCCTATAATGGTAGTGATATTCTAGGGCAGAGCAGAAAGATTTATATTAAATCAGAAATCAATTTATTAAAATAATAATAAGAGAATAAAATAATTAAGGGATCACTTTCTAGGTCTTTGAAAGAAGAGGGGTTGGAGTTGTATTTTTGCTGTTGTTGTTTGTTTATTTGTTTTTTAATGATTTGATTGTATGATCATTGTGTATTGAGGGAGTTGTAGTAATTCTTGGCTTTGAGGTTTTTGGTTTTTTTTGACAGTTCTGGGCGGCAGCTAAGTGAAGTCTTCATTCAGCTCCCATCAAGGAAGGAACTACCAGAATATTATGAATTGATAAGGAAACCAGTGGACTTCAAAAAAATTAAGGTAAAAACATTTTTGGAGGTGGAAACGGCTATATTTCTTTTTGTTAGATACAGGTGACTATGAAGTCAGTATATAAATCGCCACAATATGTGTATTAAATCTAACTCTGTGGCTTGGATTTTAAGCATTGTCACATCTCTTGATACCAATTTTATTTAGTTTGTATTGCAGTCTATCATAATTTCAATGTTAAATCAAAATGCAGCAGTTACATGAATGGCACTTTCAGAGATGACATAGAATCATAGAATGGCCTGGGTTGAAAGGAACCCCAAACGTCATCTAGTTTAAACCCCCTTGCTGTGGGCAGAGTTGCCAGCCACTGGACCAGACTTCCCAGAGCCACATCCAGCCTTGCCTTGAATGCCTCCAGGGATGGGGCATCCACAATCTCTCTGGGCAACCTGTTCCAGTGGACATCTCAGTGTGTTTTTCAATAAAGAACCAATCATGAATCTCTAAAGAAATCTGTAGGAGAATATAGTAATCTCTAACCTAACATCCAAACAGAGTTTGGCAGAAGGGTTTGTTGCACGTCAGATGATGATGTAACACTGTAATGCTATTCATATCACAGCTTATTGTATTTCTGTGCAGGGAAGGAGAAATTGAAATTCCTTTTAACAGAAGAGCTCAATTTCTGTAGCTTTTGTCCCTTCCAAGCCACACAGCAACTGCATGGTTTTTTTACACTTATTACCCTATTGTGTTGTTTTTTGTTTTCTTTTTAGTATTACATTTATGATATGTTTTACTGTTCCTTTGTTAGTTTTAAACAGGTATTTGTTTTGATGCTTATGTAGTATTTTTAAAGATAATGTTTTTTCAGAGATTAATTCTGTGACCTGTCTGCTCTTTTTTTTTGTGCTTTCTTTTCCTGCATTGCTGCTGCTCCATACTTCTCATTTTCCTCAACAAATGCAACAGGAAAGAATTCGCAACCATAAATATCGGAGTCTTGGGGATCTGGAGAAGGATGTCATGTTGCTGTGCCATAATGCTCAGACATTCAATCTGGAGGGATCACAGGTCGGACCAAACTAATAAACCTTACACTTCCTTCCTAATGCTTTCAGTTCTTAATTGATTATTATCATATATCTATAAATACTATGTTTTAATTCTGATTTAAAATGGTGAAAAATGACATTCTTAGGATTAACCAAAGTTATCTGGTCAGAGCTGAAGTGGGAGCATGCAGAGAATTTGGTTTCAAGTCCAATTCTGAGATCAGCTTGTTTTGATCTGTGTGTCGCACCCAGCTGCTCTAAGACATTTAAATCTCTGCTGGATGCCTGTTCATGTAGAACGTTACATTGGTTTGGGCTACCAGATTGGATGACGAAAGGAACCATTATAGTACAGCTTAATTCCAAATGTAGAGGAAGTGCTTAGTAGTGTACTCACCAGCTCTGCTAGTGCAAATAGAAATTCAAGGTCCAGATGTGAAGTTTGTATGAAGTTTTATATTATGTGAACCTTCGGGCTGATCCTTCTTTGAAAGATCTGTATCCATTTTGAAAGTTATTAATACTAACTTTGAGTCTCAGAGGTTTACAAAGCAAATTCTCTAAACTCAGATGTTTTAAAGATACGATTGTGCTTGGTCCTGTAAATTAGGAACAGACGACACTGACACAAAATGAGAGACTATAAAATCTAGATAGCAGATGAGCAATTTGTCACTCAACATAGTGAAATGTAGCGTAAGATGCATATTTTTGCAGAGGAGTCTAAATTGTGTGATACAAACGCGGTATTAAATTGAATTAAAGGACATGAAAATCACTTTCACAATGAGAAAGAGGAAAAAAAAATCCTTTCCAGAAACCTAGGTTAATTTTGCTGGAGGCTTCATGCTGGCAGTATTAATGCATCACCTAAATAACTATACATTGTTGATAACTCTTTGCTAAACAGGTGAGCATGTATGAAAAATTGGGTCATAACAGTGAAACTGAGCATGCAATTAGATGCTGGATTGATGAATTCAGCTGATCATTTTGTGTTTATTTTTATTAAATAGAGACAGAAAATGCTTTCTGTCATACATATGTGTGACATTTTTACTGTGTTAAATTGTATGGAAACAGCCTGTAAACATATCTGCTAAAATTGTTTTAATAAAAATAATGATGTCTTAAATTTTGTAACATAACCTTTACTAGATGTCCAAAAGTATAAATTACCAGTTTACTGATTAGTCAAGTAGCAGTAAATAAAAATAGCTGTGAATTTAAAAAAATTAAAAAATTAAGAAGTACCAGTAAAATTGTTGGAGGTGAAGGTTGACAGTAGTTAAAAAGGGGAAAGAAATAGTAGCTAAGAGAGAACAATAATACAATTATGTTGATGAGAATGACATGAGTTGCTAATCTGGAACTAGTCTCTTGTTACATGGAGGTGATAGATTTGACAGGAATGCTCTTGAATGGACATAAATATTCAAGATGTTGTTACTCTGTTTGGAAGTAGGTCAACCAGTATTTTTGCATGCTAGCATACAAATATTAATTACCAGAATTGGTATTACTTTTTGTTGTATAAAGTCCAAATAACCTGTGTCTAGGTTTTGGTTGTGTTTTCTTTTGTTGTTGTTGTTGATTTGTTTTGTTTGTTTAACTTTCTGTACTATATTCTTGTAACTTACTTTTTATTTCCAGTGAACTGTGGGACATTTCTCCAGTGGTCCTCCAGTTTTTAAGGTTACCTTATATTTGTCGTGATAGTTTAGTTCTACCTTTGCTGTGATGTACCAGTTAACTCGAATAAATGATTTTTGTGTGCACATCCAAAACAAAAAGACTAATTTGAACAGATTTGTTCAAGTACACAGCAACATTAAGTAAAATTCTGCATGTTCATTTTGCTAGTGTTGGTTGACACACACTTCTTTGCCTTGAAGCCAAGGAATACCGTTTGAGCCAGAACCTTGGGAGGGGATTTCAGAGACGGACAGACTTGTTTTTTTGAGGCTTTTGTGCTCAGTGAAACCTCAGCTGTTTCAGAGGTTTTTAATGTTGTAAGGGTCAAATGAAAAACAGATGTGTAAGAAAGAGCATGTCTTTTGAAACACAAAAATTATGTCTTAAAATTTTGCAGAATTTCAAGTTCCTTTGTCACTGTTTTTCATTTTGAAGGAAGTTCCTCTCTGTTATTGCTGTTATTTTATGATTCTTGCTGGAATCAGTTTTTCATCAAAGTAAGAAAATTTTATTTGCCTAGCTCTTCTGAATGCAGTCCTAAGTCTTTCCTGAGTCATAATATCCAGTGAGCATCTACAAATAATAATGTATTTAGAAGGATAACATTTTTTTAAACTACTTTATTTCTCTAGGAAATTCTGTTTTAAAGTCCCTATCACATCACAGTGAGATCTGAAATATGTAATGGCTGAGGTTAAAAATACTATTCTGTGTTCTTCCTTAATTCTTTTCTTAGAAAGGGATTTCCTCTGAGAAAAGACTGTGAGGTTACTGAAAGGCAATCCTAGGAACAGTGTGGTATGCTGGGGGCAGGAATCTTTAAGAAGGTGTAAGAAAATGCTGGTAATGATTAATCTTTGAGGAAAAAAAAAAGTCTCTGGGATTTGAAATCTCATTAGTGGCACAAGGGAAAAGAAGCCATTTCAATACCGTCATAACCATTATGTATCTTGGGTGTCAATAAACACTTCCACTGTGCTTATGATCTCTTAGTAAAAGACATGGGAGTGGAATGAGGAATGGGGAACTATTTGCATTGAAAGGCACTTTTTCTAAAAGATACTTGGAAATAAACTGAAAAAAAGATTGTGTATTTCATATGAAGTATTTTGAACAAAGTTTTTCTAATTCTTTTAACTGAACCTGTGAGGTATTAGTGTAGTTTTATCGATTTTAATATATAGCTTATGTAATGACAGCCAAAAATGTTTTCATTATTTTTCTTGCGAAGAGGCAGTGTTCCTTTACACAAAAAGAACATTACATTTAGCTGAAAGAATATGTGAGGATGATGAGGAAATCAAATACAGTCTATGACCCTTTAATTTTTTGTTAATTATTCTTAATTATCCAGTGCTTCATCATTTTACAAAGCAAAAGAGACAATCTCTTTTGTTAAGATGATTATGAAGTCCTGGTTACTTAAGAAGACTGATATCGCTGTTATGTTAATCTGAGAAATGCATTAAAAGCCAGATGTAGTCTTCTCATATATAGATGCTTGATGTTGAAGTGAAAGTCTGATCAAGCAGAAACACTTAGCATGTTAGCACATGTTCAAGATGTAAAGTTTGGGACAGACTGATTTTTCTCCCTTTTTAGATCTGTAAAGAATGACAGCTGGTTTGGGTTTCTGGAAAAACTAGTGATAATTAACACAAGAGCTAGTCATTTTTTGCTATCAAATATATTACTAGACTTTAATCCAGTTTTGTAATCGAGGTGCTTACTGATGAAGGTTGTCACGCTGGGAGTTTTTCAACACTTACATCTGTAATGAAAGCACATACTCTTGTAGTAATAAAAACAATAAAGAAAACCACTCTTAATTAGATATTTTAAACATAAGATATTTTAAGACTTCTATTTTTGTGACAAGCTTATTTTATTGAAAGTTTTTTTGATTCGAAACATAAAAAGTTAATGTTGATATTTCATGCAGTGTTACTTGTAATTTGAAAAGGCCTTATACTCTGTAGGCTTCCAGCAGAAATGAAGGTCTGCAGTCTGAATTTTTTCATGTTGCTTGATTTTACAGCTCTGACATAGGTTTATATTCATATTGTAGATCTATGAGGATTCCATTGTTCTTCAGTCTGTGTTCAAAAGTGCACGACAGAAGATTGCCAAAGAAGAAGAAAGTGAGGATGAAAGCAATGATGATGAAGATGATGATGATGAAGAGGAGTCAGAGTCAGAATGTGAGTCCCCTGATAAGTAAAGAAAATGTCAGGGGTAATTAGGTATTCTAGTTTCTGCTGTGAGATTCAGTTTTCCATGGAGGAAAGCAAATTCTTCAAAGTTTACTGCATTCAACTTTTTTTCTATTTTTTCTGGCTTAGAGTATAGTAAACTGTTTTTAAACAATAGAAACAAACCAGCAGAAGAGCATGTGGGAACAGGTCTGACTGGTCTTTTTTGTTCTGTTCACATTATTTGAAATTAAAAGTACTAGTAAGGCTAAATACAGTTTTGATCCATGAGTGATCAGCCTTTCAGGCATGATGAAACATGAGAATCATCACCTAATTAAGAAGGTGGTGCAAGTGTTCTTCAGTGGGAGAAGGATGAAGTGAAATTGAGTTTGTTTCAAGAGCAGGAGCTGGTACCCATTCTTCGGTGTGCCAAGTTACGGGATAGGTCACAGCTATGCAGAAAGTTCAGTGTATTCAGGTTATCACAGTGTGATGCAGGAAAAGCTGGAGCATGTATTCCAAGAAGAGGAGGAACTTCTAAACCCTTGCTGAAACATTCTGAAAGTATTTACTCTCCCTTAATGAAAATATTTGTCTTTTCCATTTTGAAATTTAATCTGATGCCTATATACTGTTCTAGTGATTAACTAATGTATTAGAAGTATCCTAGCATACTGATGGTCACAGTGGAGCAAGGATCACCCTTACAGAAGATCTAATCTCCATACTGCCTTTCAGTTCTCCTTATTGATTTGTATTTCTTTGGTGGATGCATAATCACCAACCTTGAAGTTCCTGTAGATTCAGAAACGTAATATAGTAGAAACGGAGGCATCCCTTCATTCCACTTTGTTCCACCCAGTATCAGTACTCTTCAACTATCCCTTCTGTATGATTACAGAAACATTAGTACTTTGCCCTGAGCTGCTCTTAGGAAAACAACAGGCGGCTCTGCAGAACATGTAATTTCAGCTGCTTACTTAGAAATCAGGCACTTAATATGTTCTTCTGAAAGGTGTTTGCTCCAGATTTGCTGGTCACCTCCACTTAACATTTCTGTAATTTAAAATGTCACAACTGTTTGCTTGTGCAAAGGATAAACTTGCCTGTATTTCTAGGTAAGAAAGTATTTTTAGATTTGCATCTTCTCACAAAGCCGGATACTGTCCATTGAATGTGAAAAAGAAGAGTTATATGGTCAAGTTATACTCCATAGATTAATACAAATTAGTGCTACAACATTCAAGAAGTAGAGAAATAAAAGCAAGTATCTCTGGTTGTATCATGGTCCAGATGAAGAACAGGGGGAGTATCTTTTGCTGCTACCAAGGGAGAATTTTTGCCAACAGATACAGCATTTAAAAGTTGATAGGTGATCTTCAGTAGTTTATTTTATTCACAGTCATGTGCACTGTTATACTTTCTGCAGCAAAATCAGTGAAAGTCAAAATCAAGCTGAGTAAGAAGGATGAAAAAAGTCGGGAGAAGGGAAAAGGCAAGAAGAGGCAAAGCCGAGCAAAAGCCAAACCTGTTGTGAGTGATGATGATAGTGATGAGGATCAAGATGAAAATGTAAGTTTTGTTCACTGAGACTGTGGAAGTGGTTACAGTGATTGCGTCTCTGCCCTGTCTTGCTTGCTGTCAGAATTCTCACCTATTCATGCTTAAGCACATATTTAATCTGTATTCATCATCTTGAGAGAATTTGTCAAGGGTGTTAACTGTATCTGGGTATATTTAGAAGATCTGGTCCCAGTGCTGAAAGTCTTTAATAGTTTGGAGAAGAATTTTGGAGAAAAAGCTCCAAGAAGTTTGGAACTTACCTCTTGGAGCTGTTCCCACCTTCTTAGAACCTTTAAACCTTGTGGTTTGTTTGCTTTCATCCCCAGATGAAAAATTTGTAGCTTGATTTTTTTTTTCGTAGTTGCTTCTATAAATGCAACAAATGAAAACCAACCTCTTCCAGTTGTTTTTAAACATCTGGATAGATAGGAATACTTGATGTTTCCTTACTCAGTGTCTTTTCTTCTCTAAAGAAGCCTGCAGCAACTGAATTAAATGTCCTGAAAAAGAAATACTAGATAACTACATTTCTTAAGACTACTTTGATGTGTCAATTTAATTGTCATCTTTCTTCCCTTCTCTTTCTTTTTTCTTCTTTAACAAATTCCACAGCATAGTTGGCAAAGAATTTCTGACTTGTCTTGTGTCTCTTACCTCTAGGACCAGTCGGAAGCAAGCGGAAGTGATGATGAGTGATCCATAGGGTTTATTTTCTTGGCAGAACTGACCCCTTCCCCTTCTCTTCTCCCTTCTCCTATTTTACGCCCAGTGAATTCATTTTGTCAAATAGACATTGGGTTGTTTCTGTATTCTCATTCTCTATAAATTAGCTTTAGGATAGTGTCAGACAAACATATGATATCATGGTGTAAAAAAAAAAAAGAGTAACGTTGTGACCAAATGGGCCTCAAAGATTTAAAAAGCAAAACAAAACAAAAACACATCAAAAAAAGCTTTTGATGGAAAATGTGAGTTAGTAGTATATTTCTATGGGCTAGGTTTAGCTTGGTAATGGTTTGGTCTTGCCTGGTTTTATCATTTGATAAAAAGTTTTTAAGTGGCTTTGGAAAGACAGAAAAAAAAAAAAATTCTTTTGTAGTGCTGATAACCAGGAGAAGCCATTAAAAGTCACTGGTTATTTTATTGTTCATCAGGCAGTTTTAGAGGTTTTTATTTTTTCTGTATTGTGGGGGGTTTTTTTGGTTGTTTTTTTTTTTACACTGTGGTACATATATGCAACTTTGTTTAATAGCTTATATTTGTACAGTAGTTAGCTTCATCCATTTTGTCCCATTTATGTTTTACCACTTACGCTTGACGATCTTCAGAAAAAAGCTTTTTGAATTGTATCAAATTTATGTCTATTGTAAACTTTGCTTAACTTCTTTCTCCTTGATTAAAAAAGTTTGGTTGAAAAATGCTATTGAATATTGCAATCTATATAGTGTAATGGATGGCTTCTTTCATCAGACTGATCTTCTATGTTACTGATGTGGATTATCACCTTTTCCCTAAAGTGTACTTAATCTTTGCTTTCTTTGCACAATGTCTTTGGTTGCAAGTCATAAGCCTGAGGCAAATAAAATTCCAGTAATTTTGAAGAGTGTGGTGTTGGTGTTTTCTTAATAAAGAGAGAGTCTTGCTCAATAGACAGTCTTGTGTTAATGAGTTCCACAAAAACCTTCTTATAGTAGGTATGAGAGGGCAAGAGTGTTTCCTGGGGAGAGGTCCGCTATGGTCTGTCCTGAGCACATTAAATTAAGAACCTCTTCAAATACTATAGAATTGTCTACAGAGACAAAGCATTTGATGCATACTAAAATAAATATAAAGCTGAAGTGGTAAAATAATAATTTGAATTGTAATTCATTACTTAATTACAATTCAAGTGATTAAGCAATAAATTAAATGATTTCTTTTTATTTATGTTCACTGGTTTTAGAGGGCGTGAGAACAATCAGTTACACGGGCAGACATTTATGCAGTCTATAAATCTATAAATCAGTTTATTTAAGTATTTCCTTGAGGTGTGAAGGTTGTGATGGACTAAGATGAGGTAGTGAAGTGCTTGAACTACATAGTATCTACAGATTTCTTTGTGGAAATCAAAATTTCTTAGGTTTGACATACATTCAGTAAAAAATATGCAAGTTTATAACTTCCTATGTAAATAGAACCTTTATTTGTTACCTGAACAGCTTTCAGCGTCTGTGTTACATTTCTTAATGTTACTCTGCTGTGTATTGACTACTTCTGATGTTTCCTCTAGCTCAGTTGAACAGCAGTTTTACTCATTTGTGTGCATTAGCCCCATGATGAGATAATTTTTTACCTTCATATAGTCTTATCAATTTCAAGCATTTCATTTGTTGTACTAGAGACATAGTGGCCTTGGATGGTAACAGTGTGTCCTGGTGGAGGTAAAGATTGTTTTCCTTGGTCATAAATTTACCTTGAGCAATAAGAATAGAAATGAAATCTTTCTGTCATGCTTATTTTTCTTTCACTACAGAGGTAGCTACTGTAATTTACATTCATGTGTACTTGGAGATATGAAGTAGGTTTTATGAAGCATTTAATTAGGCATACACTTTCATGACCTGTGAAGCTAAAGCTTTCCATACAATGCTTTAACAGAAGGTAACTGTAAGTTGACTGAGTTTGGTCACATTGAAAAATGAATCTTTCCCAAAATAGCTTTTTTACCATAGTCACTCCCTGTGTATGCCCTGTCTCAGTGGGAGATACTGTCTTTCACATTGCTCTCAGGGGCACACGTTGATTTCATCCGTGTGTAGAAGTACCTGGAGTAACTTGAATAAAAACTGTTGAGATTCTTGAAGGATACCAAGTTGAACATTTCCAGTCAGCAGTGTGCCCATGTGGCAAAGAAATTTAAAAGTAATGCATTAGAAATATTGCCAGCAACTCAAGGGAGGTTATCTTCACTTTGCTCAGCACTGGTGAGACCACAGGTAGAATGCTGTGTCCAGTTCTGCTATCTGTATTTCTGGAGAGACCAGGACATACTGAAGCAAATCCAGAAAAAGAGCAAATAAGGTGGCTAAGGTACTGGAGCATCTGCAAAAGAGGAGGCTGAGAAAACTGAGACTGGAGAAAGAAAAGGCGTGGGAGGAGCCTTACTTTGTGAATCAGTATTTGAAGGAAGAGTGCTATGAGGACGGATCCAGGCTCTTTCCAATAGGGCTCAGTGTGAGGACAAGAGGTAGAGGGCACAAACTGAAATACAAACACTTGTATCTGAACATCAGAAAACACTATTTACTGTGCGAGTGACAGAGCACTGACATAGACTGCCCAGAGAGGTTGTGGGGATCTTCAAAATCCACCTGGACATGATCCTGGGCAAACTGTGTATGACCATGGTTAAGGGATTGGGCAAAGTGTCATCCAGAGTCTGCTTCCAGTCTCAAACTTTCTGTGGTTCTGGGAGAGTTTGTTTTGTAGAGATACCTTATGAAATAATACATATTTATATTACTTTTTCACTGTAAAATGAATTTTACCAACCCACTTATACGTAACAAGAAACAGCTCAACAGCTGCTGTAGAATTCAGTTGCTGATGACTTAAATTGTATTTTAACAAGCAACTGAGATACAACAGGCATAGTATCACATTACCCATCCCACAGTGCCTGATGACATTGTAGTGACCCAACTTGATTTATTTTTAAGAATTATTTACAGATCGATGTTCAGCTGGAGAATAAAACTGAAGTAGCCGCAACATTTTGTTAAAAATAGAAGTAACTGTTTAATTCCATTATTCTACCACCTACCATTGATCATGTTATTTTGCTTATGAATTATGTTGCTGAGCAGACTAATTTTTGATCATAATCCTGTTGTTTTTTGTTTTTTTCTTTTTCTGTGCAGATTTAGTGTATTTTTCAAGATAAAATTTTTGCTAGTAATTGCAGCACATTAGTATATGAAGAAGGGTGTTCAGGCTAAGGTATTTTCATACACAGCACTCCAAATTCTTTACAAAAAATAGAGGAGGAATTACTTTTCTTTTTTTTTTTTTTTGTTAAGTACAAATGCATTGAAGTTATATACACATATTCTCCTTTATGGAATTCCTTTTCAGATAGAAAATGAAGACATATAAAATACTTGGAATAATTTGTGGATTATACATATGTAAAAACACAGTGCTGAAGTCCAAATTAAGGGAAAATAACACATTTGTTGCTTAAATTTCAACAGCTATGTTAAAGCTGTCTAGTAAAATTGGTTAGAGTGTAGCTTATGCTCTGGGGGACATAGACAAAATAAAGTAAGTTGTGAGAGATTTACTTGTTATTTCTGGTTCTCCTGAGAAGTAGGCAGCAGTGTAAGTGGGACAGATGAATAAGGTTTAACAGCCTTATTTCGAATGCCATTAATGGTCATTCTTTCTTCTCCTCTCACACCTTCTGAGATAATAAAAATGCAAAATTACTTTAATATGAATGACTTCTTGCCTAAATGTGGTTGGTCATCATTATTAATTCCTCAGTATTAAGTATTGCGCTGTCGTATTTTTTAAGAGCTATGTGTATTTTTGTTTCCCTTGTTGTGTTCCCTGCTTTCAGAAAGAAAAAAAAAATGAAAACAACCAGCAACAGTCTGTTCCCTTTCCCCTGCTACGCTGACTCTGGAGGTATACTCTTCAGTCATGCAGCTCCTGAGTAAAGCTGGTAATTCACTGGTTGTTGAAGCAGTGACATGAAGCAAGGGCATATACATGGCAAAGACAGCCACAGTTTCTGTGTACTAGAAGACAAAGCAAAGCTGGTGTAACAATAAGTCTCAAGGTAGTCTGCAATTAGTAAGCTACTGGTACATGCTTAATACTGTTGACAACCCAAGAAGTACATTAATAGCTTCATTAATAATTCACAATCCATTTTCACTTCCTCAGTAAAAAAGCTTCGAGAATGAGATTTACTGAATGCATAGTCTAGTCTACGATGCAGTTCACAACATGTTAAAAAGTTGTTACAAAAAGCTTTTTTGGAATGGTCTCTTTTCTCATCCTCTTAAAATCAATTATAAATAAATAGATAACTGACAACCAGAACACATGACCTGTAAGCTGAGATATGAATGCACATCAAGTCCTCAAAGTTCAGGAAAGAGGTGAGCAAAAATAACATAAATAATGTGTGTTTTGACCGTAACAGAAATGGGAAGGTAGGTTAAGGGCAGCCAAAGAGATAAATGATATATAATTTTGACTCATTTGCAGTATAATTATGTTTTATTTTAAAAGAGTCCTTCTCTAATCTTGATGCACTGAACAAGATACAGAAAGCAGTTAAGACTGAAAATTGCCAGATCATACAAGACACTTTACAATTTCTACATAGTTGTGCTTTACTGAAGTTGGACGCTCCGTTCAGAAGGGACAGAACATTGTACTCTGAGACTGTATAGTCCTATATTTTAAATGTTTAAACACCAAGGACCATGTTTGTGCCTGGTTTAAATTTGTTAATTAAAATGAAAACCAAAAATGCCTTGAAGGACTATCCAGATGCAGTTTGCTCGTTCCTTGAGATGAAAGTTAAAAAGATTGTATTCAACAATTATTTAAACATGAATGAAAGTTAATTGGAAGTTGTTGTACCATTTGTATTTCCCCTTAACAAGGATCTCACTCTCTTCAGATGAGACAAAAAAATCTTGCAGATGTGACCTCATTCATGCAGTTGTCACACCTTCTCTTCAGACATTTATGGATCTTGCCTACGTGTTCTATACCTATTAGGATTGGGAATGTGGCCATATTTCACAGATTTTTCTACTGTCAAATGGAGAAATGGATGTGCTGAAGAACGCACTGAAATCTCTGCCTTGATCTGGCATTTCCGTGGGGTTAAATATTTTTATTCCTCTGCCTCTACTAAAAGGACCTTGTGTCTCAAGCCTTATGGTATTGTTTCTTACCCATTTTCATGTCTACAAAAGACATAGTAAGGACAAAATTAATCTCTAATTGGAGAATAACAGCTTGTGTTTTTCCCCACATATGCCAAATTGCAGTTGAAGTCTGAAGGACAACAAATATTGCATCATGAAGTTCCTGTGAATTCTAAGTGACCAGAAGACATGTATTGGAAATGATACCTGAGATTTTCCAGATAAGGTAGCTGTTTTCTGAGATCTGGCTTGATATTTGGTGTCATGTTGTCGCGTACAGTCCATTGCTGTGGTGACATTAACATGCTTCATTACATGCACCACCTCTGACTGAGTCAGCAGTCTTGCTGTGTTGTGTCATTACCACCTGTGAATACAGCGGCTGCACAGGCTATTCTTACACCAGGAGATAGAGATAAAAATAAATGCAGACTGCGAAGACTGCAATACTGAGAGAGAAGAAGTACATGGTAAATAGAGCTATCTGCATTCCAGACCTCATTTTCTTCCTCAGAAAGACCTATCGTTTCTGAGGAAGGTGAGTTTATATCCACTCGTGTTATTTCTTATCCCATTTTACTGTAGAATATCTATTACGTACATTCTCCCTTTGGGGTTTAGGCTTCATTGCTCTGCTACTGCCTTCCATTTGAATCAGTCTTATATGCACAAAGATGGCTTACAGACTAGAAGCAATTGCTGCGTCGTTGTGTAACGTTACTACCCATCTCTTTTGTCCTTTTAGCAAGAAATGGGGGGGAGTAGGGAAGAAGAGGGAGGAGAATGGCATTCTCTGACCATTCATTTTGAGATTCTTATTGAGACTAGGACACTGTTTTGCTATTAGTGCTGTTTCCTGTGAGTACAACAGTTGGGACACTGAAGTGTTCCTTCAGTTCCTAAAGTTCCTTTAAGCAGTTCTTAAGGTCAAAGAATAAACTATTGAAGCTGAGCATGGCTGACATGATGTAAGTATTGCTGTCAATGCTCTTCAGCACTTGGAATCAGTAATTTATATAGGTTTTTAAACTTCACAATTTATTAACTAGAACTGGACTTGCAAGGGGCTCAGTGAAGGATAAGAAAGGCTTCTATAGGCATATGGACCAGAAAAGGAAGTCCAGGAGGGTGTACCCTCCCTAGGGAGCAGCACAGGCAGGCCAGTAAAAATAGGCAAGGAGAAAACTGAGGTGTTAAATACCTTTGTGCCTCAGTCTTCACTAGTAACTGCTCTAATACAAACCTCAAGTGGATGGTTCTAAAGGCAGGAATTGGGGGAGTGATGCCCATTCTACTTCAAATGAAGGTCCGGTTTGTGAGCACCTGAGGAACCTGAACATCCATAAGTCTGTGGGTCCTGCTGAGGTGCATCCCAAAGTCCTGAGGGAATTGGCTGATGTAGTCACCAAGCCACTGTTGATGATACTTGAAAAGTTGTGTCAGCCAGATGAAGTTGCTGGTGACTGGAAAAAAGGCATTGTTGCACCCAGTTTTAAGAAGGGTGGAAAGAATGACCTGAGGAACTATTGACCTGTTAGCCTTCCCTCCGTGCCAGGGATGTCATGGAACATATACTCCTGGAAACTGTGCAAAGGCACATGGAAGAGTGGGTGGTGATGTGGGATAACCAGCATGGCTTCACCAAGGGCAGGTCCTTCCTGACCAACTTTGTTGCTTTTTGTAATGGCGTAACTGTGCCAGTGGACAAGGGAGGCAGCACTGATGTCATCTATCTGGTCTTCAGTAAGGCCTTTCACATGGCTCCCCATCACATCTTTTTGGGAAGATATGGATTTGATGGGTGGATTATTTGGTACATGAGGAACTGGTTGCAATATTTTAATCAGTGAGGGGTGGTCAATGACTCAATGTCCATGTGGAAATTGGCGAAAAGTGGTGTTCCTTAGGGATTAGTACTGAGACTGGTACTCTTCAATATCCTCATCAAAGATATTTACAGTGGGACTGAGTACACCCTCAGCAAGTCTGTGGATGACACCAAACTGTGTGGTGTGGTTGATGTGCCTGAGGGATGGGGTGCCATCCAGAGAGACCAAGACAGGCTTTAGCAGTGGACCCAGTAGGACCTCCTGAGTTCCAAAAAAGCCAAGTGCAAGGTCTTGCACATGGGTCCTGGTAAGTCCCACTCTCAGTACATGATGGGGGATGTAAGGATGGAGCTCAGCCCTGCTCGGAAGGGTTCCAGGGTGCTGGTGAATGGCAGGGTTGGAAAGGATATCGCCGTCTCTTTCTTCTTCCTCATTTGCAGAATGTAATTACCAGATTCAGCACAGTTGAGTCCCACTCATCAAGCAACAAGTTAAAAGGAGAAGCTCTAGTTTATTCTTCAGCGCTTAATGCAAGTGACACATTTTTTCTTAGCAGATGACTTGCAGTTATTCTGTAATTCTGAGTTCATCTGGGGCTGCTTTTCAAACTGTGCCAGATCCAAATGCAAGTTAGCACAAGATACATGACTGTTCCGATCTCTGAAGTTGTAGTAACTGGTTCAAATCAGCTCTTCCAGGTGAACGTGATTGTCTGGATGGTTCACAGACATTCATAAAGGAGGTGCACTTCTGGTGAGCCCAGCTGCATGAGTGGGCAGCTCTTCCCCCTCCCGGACCACAGGGGAAAACAACACACCCCAGTCTCACCCCAGCCTGTGACGTCCCTGCTGAATTCAGCAGCACTCTGGCTGCGTTCTGCCTGTATCACAGACCCTCCAGTCAGGAAGCACTGCTTGCTTCCTTGAGACTCCTTGTTCTTAACAGCTTAACATCTGCCTGATGAAAGACATATGGCCTTGGGGAACGGTCCTGCTGCCTGTCTTGGCTTTCTCACCAATTTCTGAGTATTCTTAACATTCACCTCGGAGACACCCATGCTGTAATTTAACCTGATGGAATCAACCAGAGTAACATAAGGTAGGTAAATTAAATCACAGACACTACCAGCCACCGGCATGAAGCCTACTGAAGCTCATTCAGTCTTTGCAGTCACTGATCAAAAGTGATCTCTTGTTGTTTTTAACTAAGAGAGTTTGCACAAGTAAATGTTGTCTTACTCGTCCCTGAATTGCTTCTGTCCAGGCACAGGATGAAAAAGTGCAGTGCCAGATAGATACTGCTGCATGTAATGCTGTAATTTTTAACTCCACAATTCACTGACCTGCTATCAGAATTGACATAACTTGCAGAATGGCATTTCTTTTCTAAAGAGGGATTCTCTGCATGAGAGAACTCCACACTCTGCTGTACAGAACGGCAGTGAGTTCCCCTGAGAAATTGCTAGAAGGCTGTCTCCAATGTGTTACAAGCTTCTAATCGTGTCCTCCTTCTCAGCTACCAACCCCCCTGTTCATTCTTGCCATGAACTGGTGATAAACACTAGGACTTGAAATGACAGTGCTGCTTGAGTATGGACTGCCTTTATTTAGTTGCTTAGGTTAGATTTAGTGCAGGAAGCACGGTCTTCAGTGAACACTGGACTTGACAGTACACCATGTAATGTCACTGACTGGATCAGAACATTTAAACCTGGAAACATTTAGACTGAAAAGGGAAATGTGAAATTGCTGTATATATTTTTTCACTTCAGCAATACAGAAAACTACAAAATGTAGAAGTACCTGGAGATGATGTAAACATTTTGAGAAGGATCAGTTACGTGTTCCCCTTTTGCGTATTCAGTGGAGAGGCCCACTGATATCTTTCATTTTGCTAGAAAATAATTTCTGACCCATAAAGTGTATCAGTGGTCTTCTGATGGCCTTTACACTTGGTGTAAGCTTTGCAATGGAAAAGACCATGTCAAGAGCAGTAACTGATCAGCTGTGTACTAGGTCATCCATTTTTGTTGAAGATGATGTTTTACCTTTAAGATTTTTGATGAAAAGGATAATTTGACTTTCCTAAGGCTGAACCCTGCGGAACTTTTAAATTAAAATGGAATGCAATAAGCAAGGAATGAGCAGGGATGTAAATAAGTAAGTAAGTAAATGAATAAATAAATAAATAAATAAATAAATCCCTACTTCTGCGACTGAGAAAATCATTTTTGAGTTATGTACTGAAGCATGTCTTGTTCTGTGACGTGGAATTGAGTTTCAGCCTGATGATAGGTCTTGCAGGTGTGATTTCAGAAGGCTCTGAAGAAATGTGGTAGCCTCTGGAGTCCAAAGATTATCTCTCCACTCCAACAAGCTGCTTCTTGTCACTGCAGTGGAGGAAGCCCCATGAAATCTGCTTTCTGATCTTACAGACCTCCAGCAGCAGATCAGGCTGCCTATGAATGGGGACTCCTGTCTGGGAGATCAGCAGGTAGAATTAGTACTAAACAGAATACCTGATCCATTTATGTAAGTACTTGTGAATGCATAGATCATTACAAATTGACAAGAAACAACATTATTGTAGGAGGTGCACAGCTGAATTTAAACCCTTTGCTTGTATACGATCAGGTTGTAATGAAAGTCTGAAAGGAAAAAGCTGTGGTCATAAGTTAAAGGGATATCTTGATTTTCATACCCTTTAGTCACAGATCTTTTCAGTACATCTCAGTCACTACTGTGTTTGCAACAAGGATACCTGACCAATAAAAATTTGAGTTATGCTGCCAATACTTCATGTTACCCACCAAGCAGATGACAAATAGTAACAGATTTTGTCTGAATAGGCTTAAGCTGCATTTTATTCCCTCCAATATGAGCTGAAGTTCATGGAGCTGCCAAGTTTGGGGGCTAACTACTGATCCTTGGAGCTATATAGTGGCTTGTTCTTATTTTTGCTGAAAAGTATTTTCTTCCAATTAACGTCTGAACATGCTGCTTTTCCTTCAGTGTAAGTAGTGATATGATGTTATCAGAGCCTGAATTTCAGCATCACAGCAGAGTATATTTTGGAAGTAACAGCACTGATAGGATCTGCCTAGTCTGTTAAGAGTACAGTAAGTGGAAAGCAGAATGTTTTTAATGCTTCAGAAGGGTGAAAGGTCAATCACACAAAGAATTCTTCTGAATTTCATCTCATGTAAAATCCAATATAATAGGCTTCCATTCCAAAGAATACTTAGTAAAGTGTGTAACAAAAACACAGGTCTTCCTCATTCTGCATGTGCATGTGTCCCTGGCATGCAAGTCTCTTTTAAACCTATCTCCTAGAGGTGAGGCTTCGTGGACATGGACAGCAAAGCTGTTCCTCAGTCTGGCAGGAACTGGAACCGTGATGAAAACCAGCAGTGAATTACAGCTACCTTGAAAAACAACTTGTACTAGAAAAGTGCTTTTCTTTGCTCTTTATCACTTGTGGACTCATACAGAAGCTTTGAAAGGCACCTATCTGTTATGATATACGTTTGTTTTGGGCGCAGGACAGGCATGTGCAGTTCCAAGACAGGCTTGCACTATGATTTGGCTGGTGGTGATTTTGCAGCTGGTTTTATGTGTCGAGTTTTCCCACAAGGTGAGGAATCTCTTGCTGCTCTGGACTGTGCCACTCCAGATAATCTGCCACTGAGGCTCTGACAGTAGACTGTTGTGTCCTTCACTGAAAAAAATAACAACAATAACAAAACATTTTATGGCAGAACTGCCAGAAACACCAAGACAGTAAACATACAAACAAGAAAACTTACCTTTTAGGTTTGAAACACTTCTCTGAACCCCTATGGCAGAGTGTTCGAACTAGATCTTTAAGGTTCCTTCTGACCCAAACTTTTCTCAAGTCTATGGAAATTTAAAAAAGTAGCTGAAAATTGTGTTTGGTCTGTTTTTAGTTTCAATCCTTCCACTTAATAGATGTAATCTTTCTGGATTTTAGTAAGGCATCTGATACCATCCTTCACAGTTCCTACTGGACAAATTGTCCAGCTGTGAGATGAAAGTCTCACACTATGCAGACTGATAAACAGGCTGAATGGTAGAGCTCAAAGAATCATATTGAATGGGGCTACATCTGACTGGTGGCCAGTCACTAGTGATGTTCCCCATGGCTCAACTCTAGGGCCAATACTGTTCTGCATTTTAATCAGTGATCTTGATGCAGGAATTGAATTCATCCTTATCAAGTTTGCTGACAAATTCAGTTGGGAGATCATGTTGATGAGAAGCCTTGGTGCACTCAAAAATCAGCAATGGCACTAGGTCCAACAAAGGAAAATGCTGAGACAGAGCAATGCCAGACTAAGTCAGACTGGGAGGCAAGTGGCTGGAGAGCAGCTCAGCAGGAAGGGATCTGGGGGTGTGTCACGCTCCAATATAAAGGAGTGAGACGAGGTTCTTTGATTATGTGTATACCCGATGGCGAGATTAAGACACAACNTCTGTCCTTCACAGGGTGTTGGTTAGCAGTAAGCTTCATGTGAACCAGCAGTATATCCTGGTAGCCAAGTGGCAAAACAGGTTGTGGGATACCTTAAACATAGAACAGCTAGTCAAAAGTGATGCTCCCACTGTGTTTGGCATTGGCGTGGCCTCATCAAGTATTATGTGCAGTTCTGAGATCTGTGTCATGAAATGAATGCTGAAGTCCCTGAAAACATCCAGAAGGGTAAAGCAGCTGGTAACAGGGCAGGAAGACACATCCTGTGAGGAGAGGCTGAGAACACTCAGCAGGGGTGCCACATCGGTTCTTGGGATTTGATGGCAAAATGGGAACAGCACAGAGCTTCCAGGGGAGGGTCAAGCTGGGCACTGGGAAACATTTCTGTACCATGAGGGTAGCCTGACACTGGAACGGGCTCTGTGACTGACAGTGCTCAAGCGGTATTTGGACAATGACCATAAAATATGCTGTAACTTTGGTTATTAAGATGACCAGGCAGCTGAAATAGATGGTCTTTGTAGATCCTTTCTTTTTCCTTTTCCCTTCCACTCTACTGGGGCCATACAGTGGGATGGAGAAATCAGATCGAGAGTATCCATCTTAAATTTGAGGTTGTCTTCTCTGACTTCACCTTCATGGCTTAATCACTAAAATGCTTTGCTGGTATAAAATCTTTCATGGTTTCTCCTATGCAGCTCTCTCTGCCACAACACCATAGTGATCTGATTATGATAGAATTCTGAAGTGGTGAAGAATAACTGAATCTAATAAATTACACTTAATAATGAAGTTGAAAGAGATTATCTGAGTTTCTGAAGATCTCTATCTTGCAAACTCATACACTGAAAAATCTATGTCGATAAATCATATATAAATATGAAACACTGAAGTGAGACACTGTCATGCATTTTCTGCTCAAATCCACACTGGTCACACTTTGAGGAAGCAGGATATCCTTAACAGCCAGAAGAGAACAAGTTTTCTGAAACAAAATCTGTGGTTAGCACATGTGTGAAAAAACAGACTGATTACTGTAGTCTGAAGTTCAATATCTCTGTGGGCAGATGGACCACGTGGATGCAATTTGCTGTTCAGCTATTACCTTTATGTGCAAATAGGTAAGCAAAAGGGAGTTCAATTTAAATGTCAGTTTTTAGAATCTGTTTTGTTGCTTTTGTGAATATAGTGCCAATTTCTACAGAAATAAACCTTTAAGCAAGAGACAAACCAAAAGCATCAAAAACCTAAGCAGAAAGAAGCACACAGGTCCTCAGGGCCAGTGTGTGATTAAGCATCAAGTTTAGTTGCTATCATCTGCAGACTTTTAAGCTTGTGACAGTCTTAGACTTCTCTTGATTTCTTTCTTCTCTCTGTTACTTGTCTGAAGATACGGAAGGAAAAGGCTTTTCTCCTTGCAGTCCTGCTTTTCAGCAGCAAGAATACAACAGTATCCATAATGCAAAAAATGTTATGCAGAAGTGCATTTCAGTCTAAACCAAGACAGGAAAATTCTGCAGTTTTACACTGAAGCTCATTTTTTGCTCTCAATTCATAGAATATAGAATGCAAATCCCAACTTTATTTCCAAGAAAATCAAAACCAATTCACTATGTCAACCTGAAAGAAATAAAATGTCATTTTTTTCCATATTTCCAAGTCAACACAAGCTGAAATATTCTTTTCTCTACAGAACTGCAGATGGTTTTTGCTTGACAACTAGAACAGCAAAGCTGGCCATCATAACCTGCAGATCTTTTGAAAATCTTTACTGTACAGAAATCTGATATCTTATAGGAGAAAGGAAAAAGGGGACCTTTTTCTTCTTGCTGCTCTGAAGAATGTAAAGGTGGACGAGGGTCACCACCAGCCCTGAAGTCTCACTTGATGCAGTCTGATGGATGCTGTGCTCTGCTCTCTCTGCTTAAGGAAAGCTTCATTTTGCCTGTGTCTTAATTAGTTGGCACAATAATGTTAACTAATGTTCAGATCTTAGAAGAGTCTGCTCAAGCTGAAAGAATTTCCTTCCCGTCCAAATGACCTTGAGGCTGGAGAGAAAATTTGCTGTTTTCTTTTTCTTTCCTGGCTGCAGCAAGTCACTGAAATAGTGATTTTTTTTGTTTTGTTGGTTTTTTTTGTTGTTTTTTTTTTTTTTGTGGCAGTGTTTTTGTGCCTTGGTTCCAACTAAAGCATCTATGGGGGGCCAACACTTTTTTTTTTTTTCACAGATAAAGTCAACTTTCTTGAATGTTTGCTTGTGTATATAAACTACTTGAGAAATGAAGCCCGTATCTGTGAGAAACCATAGTAGCTTTGAATTTACCATGTGTTTCTGCCCAAGAGTGGTTAGGGAGTTTGATTTTCTTTTATTTATTTATTTATTTATTTATTTATTTCTGTAATAGCTTAGCTCATTTGTTCAATCAGACAGTACAAGCAGCTGTCTTCATTTCTTTTTTCCCCTCCCATTTCTTTTAGCCTACCATCTCTCTTTCTCTGACCTCTCCTCCCAGTTTCCCACAAAGTGGCTTTAGGAATTGAGTCATTTTGTTTGGCATCTTTGATCACCATCACAGTCTGGGGCCAAGCAGGCTTAATGCTAAGTCCCTCAAGCATACGCTAAGCATCATTACCAGACTGTGACCCATTGAAATGCATTGTTGTGTACAGGCCCCTTGTTGGTACTACAAGAGAGAATTAGACCTTCAGTGGTGCAAATTATAAGACAGCCCTGTTTTTGCCATACCTCCATTTTCAGGAATTTTCATTTGTAGCATAGATCTTAAGTTTTTTATTTTTATTTTTTTGCCTACATTGGGACTGGCAGTGCCTGAAAGAGTGCTTTTTAGCAGTTAAAGAATGAAACAGCAGGAGTGTCCAGCCCACATTTCCTTCCTGGCACTTCACCCTGCTTTTCCTTACCTATTTAATACAGTTTAATAAAGAATTGCATTCCCCCTGGAATTGTTTGTGATGGTTCAGTAACCTCCTGCATCCTGCTGGATTTCTGGCTTCATCCACTTTGTGTCCAATAATGCTTTCTCTGGTGAAACAGCAGGTTTTCTCACTGATGAATGCATACAAACTAAGGGAAGGCTAACTGTTCATCTCTACATTATGTACCATTTCTGGTCATCAGGAATAAGTGTCAGTCTCAACAGGCTATGCATCCACAGGCACACTCTGACTACTGGCATACACTAATGGTTATTGTTTCTGGCACTTGTGACATCGCCTTCTGGAATTTAGTGCCTTTACTGTTCACCCTGAGATACACCAACCAGATTTCTTTTCTTTCTTGTAGCGGTTNTTTTTGGTGGCAGTGTTTTTGTGCCTTGGTTCCAACTAAAGCATCTATGGGAGGCCAACACTTTTTTTTTTTTTCACAGATAAAGTCAACTTTCTTGAATGTTTGCTTGTGTATATAAACTACTTGAGAAATGAAGCCCGTATCTGTGAGAAACCATAGTAGCTTTGAATTTACCATGTGTTTCTGCCCAAGAGTGGTTAGGGAGTTTGATTTTCTTTTATTTATTTATTTATTTATTTATTTATTTCTGTAATAGCTTAGCTCATTTGTTCAATCAGACAGTACAAGCAGCTGTCTTCATTTCTTTTTTCCCCTCCCATTTCTTTTAGCCTACCATCTCTCTTTCTCTGACCTCTCCTCCCAGTTTCCCACAAAGTGGCTTTAGGAATTGAGTCATTTTGTTTGGCATCTTTGATCACCATCACAGTCTGGGGCCAAGCAGGCTTAATGCTAAGTCCCTCAAGCATACGCTAAGCATCATTACCAGACTGTGACCCATTGAAATGCATTGTTGTGTACAGGCCCCTTGTTGGTACTACAAGAGAGAATTAGACCTTCAGTGGTGCAAATTATAAGACAGCCCTGTTTTTGCCATACCTCCATTTTCAGGAATTTTCATTTGTAGCATAGATCTTAAGTTTTTTATTTTTATTTTTTTGCCTACATTGGGACTGGCAGTGCCTGAAAGAGTGCTTTTTAGCAGTTAAAGAATGAAACAGCAGGAGTGTCCAGCCCACATTTCCTTCCTGGCACTTCACCCTGCTTTTCCTTACCTATTTAATACAGTTTAATAAAGAATTGCATTCCCCCTGGAATTGTTTGTGATGGTTCAGTAACCTCCTGCATCCTGCTGGATTTCTGGCTTCATCCACTTTGTGTCCAATAATGCTTTCTCTGGTGAAACAGCAGGTTTTCTCACTGATGAATGCATACAAACTAAGGGAAGGCTAACTGTTCATCTCTACATTATGTACCATTTCTGGTCATCAGGAATAAGTGTCAGTCTCAACAGGCTATGCATCCACAGGCACACTCTGACTACTGGCATACACTAATGGTTATTGTTTCTGGCACTTGTGACATCGCCTTCTGGAATTTAGTGCCTTTACTGTTCACCCTGAGATACACCAACCAGATTTCTTTTCTTTCTTGTAGCGGTTCTAAGTTTTCTTTTCAGTTTCACCAATCATTGGTTAAAACAATAATTCTTTTTTTTTCCCTTTTCCTTTATTTTTAGTTTGTTAACACATAAGCCTGGATCTATGGAACAAAAAGGCAACAGGCCATTATCTGCAAAAGGAACTGGTCTTTGCCTACTATTGTTTATGGTCACACTCAGAGAGTTGCAGACAGTGGCTCAGTGTACAAGTGGAGACTGGTGACAAGTGGCATTCCTTGAGGATCAGTGCTGGGACCAGTATTATATAACATCTTAAGTAACATGGACAGTGGGATCAAGTGCACTCTCAGCAAGTTTGCAGATGACACCAATTTGAGTGATTCAGTTGACTCACTAAAGGGAAGGGATGCCATCCAGAAGAATCTGGACAGGCTTGAGAGGTGGGCCCATGCCAACCTCATGAGGTTCAACAAGGAAAAGTGCAAAGTTCTGCACTTGCGTAGGGGTAATCCCAAGCACAGATACAGGCTGGGAGTAGAATGACTTGAGAACAGCCCTGAGGAGAAGGATTTAGGGGTGTCAATTGATAAAAGATTCAACATGAGGCAACAACATGTGCTTGAAGCCCAAAAGGCCAACTGTATCCTGGATTGCTGGAATTTCTTTTAAGGGCATGTAGTGACAGGACAGAGGGAAATGATTTTTAATTGAAAGAGGGTAGATTTAGACTAGATATCAAGAAGAAATTCTTTACCATGAGGATGGAGAAACGCTGGAAAAGGTTGCCCACTTAGGTTGTGGATACCCTTCCCTGGAAGCATTCAAGGCCAGGCTGGATGGGGCTTTGAGCAACATGGACTAGTCAGAGGTGTCCCTACCTATAGCAGGGAGGTTAGAAGTAGGGGATCTTAAAGGTCCCTCCTAACTCAAACCATCCCATGATTCTTTGATTCTATGAAAAGTTTTGCTGTTCAAGAAATTT
Organism: Odontophorus gujanensis; assembly: GCA_013399175.1. Taxonomy (NCBI): domain Eukaryota; kingdom Metazoa; phylum Chordata; class Aves; order Galliformes; family Odontophoridae; genus Odontophorus; species Odontophorus gujanensis. The sequence continues at coordinate 36,376 of VXAB01003985.1, forward strand.
CCAACTCACAAGTAAAGAACATCAACCTAATCAAGGAACTGAGGAGCACAGGTGTGCACATGGATCTGAAATAAACTTGTACCAACTTGTCAGGTTTTGTTGCGGTGACGATGAGATGATGTATGTCAGGATCCCAAGAGGAAGGAATGTGTCAAAAAAGCAGGACCACAGCACTGGACTTCAGAAGGAATCTAGGCCTGTTCAGAGATCTGCTCAGAAGAATGTCATGGGATATGGCCATGGTGAGAAGAGGGACACCAGAGTGCTTTTTAATATTCAAGGATAACCTTTTTCAAACTCAAGAATGGTCTATCTCAGCAGGTAGAAATCAAGAAAAGACTGCAGGAGACCTGCAGGAATGAGTAAGTAGTTCCCAACTAAGCTCAGACACAGAAGAGACATATGAGAGACGTAAGCTGAAACAGGAGATCCAGAGGGAATACAGAGAAGCTCTCTAGTCATGAAGGGATTTGGTTAGGAAGGCCAAAGGCCATATGGAATTGAATTTGGCAAGAGGTACTACAGAATCACAGAATTGCAGGGGCTGGAAGGGACCTCTAGAGATCATCTAGTCCAAACCCATGACAAAGCTGCTCCCCAGCCCAGGTTGCACAGGTAGGCGTCCAGGTGGGTCTTAAATGTCTCCAGAGTAGGAGACCCCACAATCTCTCAGGGCAGCCTGTACCAGTGCTCCATCAGCCTTACTGTGAAGATGTTCTTATGCACATTTGTGTGAAACATCCTATACTTCAGTTTGGGGCCATTTCCCCTTGTCCTGTCACCATGCACCTCTGTGTTGCCTCCTGCACCTCAGATACTTATAGATATGGATAGGTCTCCTCTGAGCCTTCTTTTTTCAAGGCTGAACAGACCCAGGTTTCTCAGCCTTTCCTCATAAGAGAAGTGCTCCATGTCCTTTATCAAATCTTAGTGGCCCTCCACTGGACCCTTTCCAGGAGATCCCTGTCATTTTTGTATTGGGGAGCCCAGAACTGGAGACAATATTCCAGATGAGGCCTCACCAGGGCAGAGTAGATGGGGAGGGTCACCTCCCTTGACATGCTGGCCATGTTCTTTTTAATGCACCCTAGGAAGCCACTGCTCTTCTTGGCAACCAGGGTTCATGCCACTGTTGGACACTGCTGGCTCATGGACAACCTGTCATCCACCAGGACACTCAGGTCCCTCTCCTCAGAACTCCTCTCCAGCAGGTCATCCCCCAGCCTGTACCTGTGCATGCAGTTATTTGTCCCTTGGTGCAAGACCCCACACTTGCTCTTGTTAAACCTCATCTGGTTTCTCTCTGCCCAACTCTCCAGGCAGTCCAGGTTTTGCTGAATGGCAGCACAGCCTTCTGGTGTGTCAGCCATTCCTTGAATGGTTTCTACAAGGGCATCAGCAGAAGAGGAACAGTGAAAATGCATGTCTAAGGCCAGAGAGGCCTTGTGATAAAGGAGGCCTTGTGGGAAAGGACATAAAGATGCCTGGGGAACTCAATATCTTCTTCATCTCTGTGTTTACTGTTAAGACTTGTTCTGAGTAACATTAAGCCCCTGATACTGATGGGAAAGTCCAGAACAGTATAGATTTATTCTCAGTAGATAATTATTTATTTAGCAAACTTTTAAATAAACTTGTCCAACAGACATCCATGGGCCTTGATGAGGGTGCACCCTTGTGCACCAGAAGAGCTGATGCACAGTCAGCTCTAAATGGTAATTGAAGAGTAGATGCTGACTGGAAAGAAATCCTGAGGAATATAAGAAGGCAAGGGTCACTCCTGTCTCCAAAAAGGGCAAGAAGGATACAGGGAACTGCAGACCTGTCAACCTCATTCAGTCCCTACGACAGTGATGGAGCAAATGATCCTGGAATCCATTTCCAGACATTACACAGGGCACAAAGATGAATGGGAGTACACAGTATGAATTAACAATGAGGTAGTCATGACTGACCAACCTGATGGTTTTCTACAATGAAATGACTGGCTCTATGTGTGTACATACAACAGGGAAGACAGACTAGAAAATAATTACTGAGAGCAATGACCAGTTAAAAACTAGGTTTCTACTGTAGGTAATAGATTCCAAAATTGTTTACTTAGCATAAATTTGGATGCCTGTCTGTTGGGTAATTTTTATACTAGTGCTGACAGCAGTGATCATCAGTGACAGATGAAAGTACAGCACTGCTGCCCTCTTTGTTTCTTTCTTATTCAGGCGCTGAGTACCATTAGCATTTCTGGAGGAGTAAATATGTTGATTGGGAAAGATGTCTTTACTTTAAATATTTGACACAGGGGTGTTACCTAGACATCAAGAGGAAAATAAGAAGATAAAGGAGATGCTGCTTCATCACTGTCAGCATCTTCAAACACTCACCACTATACACAAATTTGCTGTATTTTTAGAAAGAACCTTAATGGAGCTGACACATCTGCTATGAGTGGACTGGTTTTAGTGATGGTAGTGATTCTACCCTAAGATCTGAGAAAATGTTCCTCACCCATTACAACTTCCTTTTTCTCTTTGGTCACTGTCCCTTCTTAACAAAGGAATGTTAAAACATGAAAAAAAATTTCTAGCCACAGAATACCAGAGTGGGTAGAACCTGTCCTTCTTCTGTCTCTGTTTCTGACAGAGGTGAGTACAGATGTTTAGAACAACATATAAGAGGAGCTGTCACTCAGTCCAAAGAGGAAACATTTCATTATTCTCATGGTGATAGCACAGTCGTTTTTAGAGTAGTAATTATTCTTCTCCTGTCTTCCATTGCAGGATGCCATGCAGTCAATTTCCACAGTCTTTCTATAATCCTTCTGAAATATCTGTTCTATTTTTAATTTTTGACTATGTGTTCCATGTGGACTTGTTACCTATATCAAATCATTTACTGATATTAATTTGAAATGTTTCTTTTTCTTTAATTTGTCTCTGTTCTGCCATTACAAATGTCAAATAAATATGGAAATTTCCTTAGGCTTAATATTAATATTTTATCTCTATGTGGATTTCTTTTTTTCATCATTGATGAGAGTGTGCCTTGGAAAAACGATTGCATTGACTTCACTGGGTCAAACACCACTCATATCCTCTTCCTTCCATTCTTGTGATATTGACTTTCTGCTCGGAAGGAAATTTTACTAACTATCCCATTGTTCTGTTACACTTCTTGTCCCACTATTACTTTTAGGTCTGTCATGAGCTGCAGTGAGCAAAATCAAATTTGCTTTTATAGACCGTATCAGCACTGTGTTTAATTGTATTATTTGTTTTGAATATAAGTAACTATGGAAAAAACAGACAAGCAAACCAAAACAAACACTCAATTGTTAAATATATTAGCAATTAATCTAAAAAACCCTAATATTTTCAGGTTGCAGCCTTTGATTTACTGTGAGTTTTACAGGTTTAAGCATTACATTCACCTAGTGGAACAGAGAGGGATTTCTGTGATTCTTTTAGTTTAATGACCAGCAAAGCCAAGAGTTTCTGTAAAGTCGCAGTAGGTATGCAACATTATTTCAGATGTCCAAGTAACCTGAGGTGTTTCTGGCTTTCCAGAGTGCAACACCAAAGGCACAAATGCATGGTGGTGCCCCGAGAGCTGCAGGTGTCTCATATTGCAGAAAGTCCCAACACAGCTCTTCCAAATCAGGCCAACAGAAAGAGAGGAAATGGAAAATTGGTAGCATTGCCATAATGTCCTGTGAAAAACTATTCCTTAGGGTTATTTATCTTCACAAGATATTGCCTTTATGGAACAGCTGAAACACAGTCCTCGTTCATATCAAGCTCCTTGAATAGAATCATAGAATTCCCAGTAGAATTGGGAATACCAGAGTTCATATTTCTCTCACCTAAGTTTTCATGATGAAGGACACATGCTACTGGCAAATGTTGTTAACATGAAATGTTTTGTCTTTGAAGATGGCCTCAGTTCAGTTAATATAGTGTGTTAATTCAGATTTTGATGAATGTACTTCTCTTTATGACAAATCCAGGCAACCTAAGCAGGGCAGGGAAAAATGCATACTCTATTTCTTTCTCTTGGGCCTGTGGTGACATCATAGCCATTGTCTTCTTACCTATCAAGATGTGTTCAAGCAATAGCGATGTACTTGACCTTACTTGAACACCACTAAACCATTTCTGCTCTGACTAGCATAAACTGTTCAAATCAGACATACACAAAACTTACATGATGATCTAGGGAAATCCTCCTAGAATTTTTCTGTATGACACTTTCTCTTCTCTTACCTACTGCTATGGTAGGAAAGACATTTGGCAGACAGAGGACTGTGGTTATGAAAGAAGACAATTTTGGTAAACTTCTGAGGGCCTGACACTGTTGCACAGTATAGAGGACAATCATTTTTTATGACCAGTGCTAATTTAATGAGAATGCAATGTGGTTCTCCTGAAACAAGCTGAGGAAAGGGGCTCTATCAGGAAGGACTTCCTTTATATCCACTGGTTGAGAAGCTCCTGCTCTGTCTGACATGAGCAATGCTCTGCTGCTCTGACAATGGCATCCTAATGAGGAGGGGATTATAAAGTTATGTGTCATAGCTGAGACATTGGTAGAATCTTGTATGACAGTTTCAGTAAGTCTAAGAAAGAGACAGAAAAGCAGTAACAGTGCACAGTCAGGCAGTGCAGTTTAGTTAAGCAGTATCCTGATAAGAATCAGGTTAACTTCTCATTGTAATACTTACAAATGACTAGTAGTGTAAAGGCTTGAATAGAACTAAATGATAGTCATTACCAAATAAGTATTTTTCTTTAACACTTGGTCTTTTAAAATTCTTTCTTGGCAGTTTATCTGATGTGCTGTGTTCAAGTCACTGTAATGATTGATGTATATTTCTGCTTTATCTTCTGTTTTATTGATCATCAAGTATCACAAAACAGTATTTAAAATTAGTGTGGTTTACTTGTTTTTCTTTTTTTCTTTTTTTTAATTTAGGGATAATGTGTGATATAGTTGTTTCTGGTTTTCTTAATTTAACAGATCTAAAGCTCCATCTAGTTTTGCTCAACAGATCTAGAGGAACACCATCTAGTTTTGCTCAGCTACTTTGTGTTGAGTCTAACATATGTGTAAAGAGCAAGAAGTTAAGAATACAGCATTCCTTAACAATTGATGCTGGTAGTTAACCTCTGTGGCCCAGTACCAATGGGTTTTGCATGAATGTTAAAGCATTGTGGTTGAAGGTAAATATATATGATCTGAAAGTTTTTGGCTGTATTTACTCAAGGAATACAGCTATGTCCAACTGAACTGAGCAATCATGGGGATGTGATTGCCTCACAAATAACATGATGCCTCATCTCAAGTCAGAACAAGCCATATCCAAGACTTTAATTCACACTAACTCAGTTTGACACAGCTGTGCAGTAGTCCTTAGCTGTTGCCCTGCCAATCTGACTGTTGTGTACTCTGTTTCTGCAGCATAACCTTGCTGATTAAATCACCTTTTCATAGGGTTTTAATTCACATATCCAGTATAAACATCTAGGGATTTTGCCTTTAGAAAAATGGCCTTCGGTCTTTCTGTTCTAATGCTTAGAAGGAAAGAGGATAAGAAAAGAGGACAGCCATAATGTTCCTCAGAAAAATGGTAACATCTACAGAAACAATTATGAGGAAACAAGGTCAAACAAAAGACAGTGTTATCACAGTCCCCATATCTTGTACTTTGAAGATAAATATTATAGTTTTTCCTCTGCCCTAATACTAACAAGGAACCATTGTGCATTGATAACAACTGGTTATGTCAGTATTCTCCCTGATTATGTCCACAGAATCTCAGAACAACATGCAGAATGCTGAAAAGTGCTGCAGATTGTTTTGGCTTCTTTTCATGCTGTATAGCATCAGAGTTTGTTTTAAAATTAAGGCAGGCAGGACAGTTCTGCTCTCCCTAGGTGTAATCAGAATTTAAACATTGATTTAAAAGGATGCAGCGCTGGATTTTCATGCAACACAGCTTAAGACACAGAATGCTGATGAATGTAAGGGAGGCTCCTCATCTGTCTGCCAGTAGGTGCAGTGCATGCATGTGTAGAAGGCAGGGTATAGTATGTTTGTCACTATGGAGAGCAAATGATGCAGATCTGCTTTCTGATTTGATTTCATGCAAAAACTTTATAATAGCATTGGATTACATGTGAAAAAAAAAAAAAAAAAAAGAAAAAGAAAAAGAAAAAGAAAAAGAAAAAGAAAAAGAAAAAGAAAAAGAAAAAGAAAAAGAAAAAGAAAAAGAAAAAGAAAAAGAAGAGAAAAGTAAAGAAAAAGGACCAAATCCTCAGCTTATATAATGGTTACAAATATTATTTACAAAGTGCAGCTCTATTGTCCAGGTGAGGATACCCCCCCTGAGGGGTGATATGTACTATAAGTGGAAAAAATGTTACTCTTACAGGAAACAAGATGCATGCTTTTTCAATATAGGATTGATTTTGTTGGAGTCAGTACATCTTTTCATGGAATCACAGAATGGGTGAGGTTGGAAGGGATCTCTGGAGGTCATCTGGACCCAATTCCTGCTCAGAGTGGCTGCTTGTCCAAGACCACATCCAGGTGGCTTTGCATTCTCGCTTCAGGTGCTTACAAATACTGATAAGATGCCTCCCTTAGGAGTGTTTGCCTCACTGAAATGTTTCCTGTGCAGATGATGTGTGATGCCTTTGTTGCTTTGTGTTTCCTGGCAGGCCCATCTTAGTATCTACTGTATTGACAGAATAATTAAATTAGAGGAACATTAAATAGCCTCTGGGCTATAACTTCAAACATCATATGTGTGGATGTTTCAATACTGCAATCTGAGTAAAAAGTCTGATTTACAGTATGTCTTCCACAAACAAAATCTGAAGTGCTACTGTCTTTTGTGAAGAATTCACTCCCAGTTTTGTCCACCACGTCATAAGCCAAAAATCAGCAAAAAGTCTTAACTTCTAGCTTTTCTTACAGCATGTTTTATGTTTAAGATGCTAATTGCTTTTCTACAATACTTGTATTAAAGCCAAGTCTTTACTACTGTGATAACTGTTGCTATGATAAAGAGAGATGCATAGCTCAAATGTCCTCTCCTACCTTTCATCTAAGGAATGACATCTTTGCCTGAAGTCAAGACACTGCTTGTCAGAGTTCCTTTTATGAGCAGGCTCATAGTCACTGTTCTTTCCAGCTTATCCAGAAGAAAAGACTACAGATGACATGTAGATGCCTTAACAGTGACCCCGTAGCTTCATCCTGCACCTTGCGCAGACACACTGTGCCTGAGTTCTGCCAGCAGAGAGATTAAAATCAAGGCCAAGTGGTGCAAAGTGTTCCTAGGATTTCTTTCTCAGCCTCGTTCTCTGCAGTCAGTCCCATTAGACTGGGCTGTCTGTAAATGCTAATGTGATGCAGGCTTGGCAGCCCCCCTCCCCTTGGCAAACAACCTCTCCAGTTGCTGTTTGAGCTCTCAGAGGCCCCTTTATAGTCACAAGTGTTCAGTTAATTAATTTGAGAGATTTAAATACACAATTGGACTGCCTGGAAGGAAAAAGTCCACAGAAGCCAGGGGTACAGATGGCAGTAGATCCCTGGTATTTCTGTTCAGCATGTCATCCTGTGGGGCACCCAGAGTGCTGGTTCAACCCCTGCCAGGTATGGATGGACAGGGAATGCTGCCAAAGCCTGGAAGCACAAGCTGCTGATACAGATCAGCACTGGAACTATCAGGGAGGGCTTCAGGACTTGTCCTAGGAAACACCTAGTGTCATAGGAAGGGAGGAAGGTTTTCCTTGAAACAATACTGGGTCAGGAGAAGTACAGGAGTGTGTTCATCACCCTTTAGAAAACAGTGAAAGCCCATTCTGTAATCACTGCTTGCAGCTTGTTTTCATCACTTGACAAGCCATTTTGCCATCTTACTGGTGCTGGCAATTGCAGAATATTTTCTGAAATTTCCCTTCAGACCTTGACCAGAAATAAGGTGCATTTCTGTCTCCTGCTGTCCATGTGGTTGATTGATTGACATCTGCCCTGATGTCCATTGATTGGTTGGCTGGTTAGTTTTCTTGCTTGCTTGCTGGCATGCTTGCATGTTTATTTGTTTGTGTTCTGAGGTAGTGGTATTTTGCTGTGTGTTAGGATATTAAAATCTATTCCTTACCACAACTCTCTCAATGATACTATTACTGCCTGCTAAGCAGAGCTGGTGTTTAGTATAATTACTTTAGCACAGCAGATTGTTTTGATACCTCAGCCAAAAGTGATCAGGAGGTCTTATTATGTTATAAATCTTGTGGAGCTTACAGTAAGCATTGTATATAATAGAGTATGATTGCTTTCTTCTTCAATTACTAGACATGAAGAGACAATGTAAAATGTTGAGGAGTGTCTCAGGTAAGCAACTAATATTGTTTTGATAACTGCATTTTCATGAGATACTTTCTATGCCACTTTACTGACCTATTTCCATCTGTAGTATAAGACCTTGTATGTAAGACCTTGCATTTGTCTCTGAGTTTGTCACTGCTATTTTTGTGATAGGCATGAAAGAAACACCAAACTATAGAGAATACTGAATATGCTGAAGTCTAACAGCAGGGGGCAAAATCTAATTATTTTCAGTATGTTCACAGTTCTGTTACAATGAACACATTAAATTTTCTTCAGAATAATTTACGTCAAAGACTAGAAAAACTCCTGTATGTAGGTACAAACATCTCTCAATGCCAATGTGAACAAGAAGTTCTTCTTTTCTTACTGATCATCAGCTGCATTTCGCTTGTTCTGTAGTCTCACACTGCTGCAAATCAGCTCACATTTTTGCCTTTCATTTTAGATTGAATAAAAAATAAATGATGTGGCCTCCAATCCACACTGAAGGAGGAAATAGCATTGCTTCTGCAGATCTTTGCAGCAGTATGTGGATGGAGCCAACTTCAAGGCTGTACTTAGCTGGGCACAGTACCCTGCCCAGAGGAACTCTCTGCTCTCTCACTACATGGGTCCCGTAGGCTGCACTGTAAGTATTGTGTTCAGTTTTGGGCCCCTCTTTACAGGAAAGAACTGAGGCCCTGGAGCATGTTCAGAGGTGGGCATCAGCTCTTCTCCAGCATGACTAGTGATGGGATGAGGGACTGACATCAAGTTTGCCAGGGAATGTTCAGGTTGGATATTAGGAAAAATTTCTTCTCTGAGTAGTAAGGTGCTCTAACAGGCTGCCCAGGTAGATGGTGGAGTTACTGTCTCGGTAGGTATTCAAGAAACATGTAGATGTGGCTCTAAGGGACATGGTTTAGTGGGGTGATACTGGTGAGAGGTGGACAGTTGAACTGGGTGTTCTTGGAGGTCTTTTCCAACCTTGGTGATTCTATGATTCTATGATTCTGTGGCCACCCTCCAGCTGTGATTTCTTGCCCACTGAGAGCAGAGAAGCTGGGCAGGCCATGAGCTGCCTTGTGCTGGTGCTGATCTTGCTGCAGAGTGCTTCCCTGCTCATATATGTGGCAGTGCTTCCTGGCACACCTGCTGCCCCATACACTGCGTTGAATGGTTTCATGCATGTCAGTGGAAGAAGTCTCTTGGAGTTTAAGGTGATGTTTCTACAGTGATAATGAAACTGCATAACTTTCAGTGCTTCCCTGACCACAAAAACCCTTGAGCATGATGAGCACTATAACACGTTATGCTGTACGGACTTACTGTGTCCTGCTATATAGGTGGTTCAGTCCATGCTTAAACACAGCAGGTACATTATATCTCCCCAGTATACCTGTTCTGGTTGCTGCAGCCAGGGACCTCAGGTGACAGCTGCCTGCAGGGAGCATGGCAGTAGAGGTGACGGTACTAGTGTATGTTCAAAATCAGATTGCTTTCTTAATTCCTCTCCCAGACTGGCACTGTGCTGGCCGTGGTTTCCCATTGGAAGTTGCCGCATGGCAGAACCTGACCTAGCTGTCTCTGCATCAAGCTACAACTGACCTAATTATTCCAGGCATTTGTGCATCTCAAAGCTCTGCTGGTCACAAGTGGTTTGTAATGTAATGTGCAGAAAGAAACTGGCTCTCCATGCTGACATAGCTCTTGCAGGCAGTTCTTATCACAGTGCTAGCACTCTCTCAGCTTCTTCTTCACAACATACTCCAGTTTGAGGCTGCCCTCCTCCCTCATATTCTGTAGTCTGCTGCTTTTTTTTTTCACATGACACCTTTAAAAGAGCTCAGAAACATAGAGCAATGTCCCCACCCCTTTAGTTTCACAGTCTTTTCACTGTCTGCTGTTATAGCTGTTAACCATGTTGAGAAAGTCCCTCCCAAGCTGGGGAATTTGAGCAAATGGCTTCTTCATTAAATAATACATTTTTGCACATCCCATAGCTGTTTGCATGAAAGGGTTGGACGTGGGATGGCAGACAGCAGGCACATCACCAAAGGAACAGGTCTTGTATTAGGGGTGTGTGGGGCTGAGGTGCAGCATCTTTTTCTGGTCCAGGAAACTGACACAGAAATGCTGGGGACAAAATTACTGGGGTATTAACTGGAGCTAATAACGGAGGGGAACACCCAAGTTCTATCTCTGAGTAGTGCCCTACCTATTTTCATGCAGCCACCTGGATCATAAGTGAATGCTTCAGATAAATAAAATAAAGCCCCACTGTCCCTGGAATAATCTCAAAACCAAAAATAATCGGAGGGTGCAAGGATATGCTGAACATGGGTCCCTCACTTCTACAAGAGTGTGATAAGAGGTGAGAAAGATGAGAGGACGTGCTTCCCCTTGTTACGTTCATCCTATGGTGTTGCTGCTTTTGCTTTTCTTACACAGGCAGCAAAATAAAACATTCTGTTTTGGGTGGAATGAAAAGGTTTTTTGGATACAATTTGGAATTTTGGGGGTTTTCATGTAACAGTTATGAATAAAAGACCACACTCAGGATGACACGCTGGGGCTGGCTCCCAAGCTGAGCTAGCTACAGAGCCCTCATTATACTCCCTTCTCCCATGGATTCTGCTGCAGCTGTTCTCCAGCCTGCACTGACTACCTCTCCATCCACCTTCCTTGCCCTGTCCCATGGGAGCATGCTGATATCAGCTGCCACCTCGCAACATCAGCCCTTCTCTCTGTGTTGCCCATGCTGTTACCCTAAGCAAGTTTTCAGATTTTATTTTTGATCCTACTACAATATACTGCTGCAGTTTCATGCAGGTGTACTCTAGCAGTGAAATGGGGATGGAGGACACACCATCCACCCAGCTTGGGCCCTCCTGCCTCTGCAAGAATGGAGCATGAAGCATCTGCAGACCAGGAGTTAGCTGTATTTACTTTGTGACATTTGGCCCCATTTTCCAGCACCAAGACCTGCCCCAACTGTTCCATAGCTGCAGATAAAGAGTCCTTCTGAAAAACATCCAGGGAACATCAGCAGAAATATTTACCTCCATGCTTCATATATTTCACCTTCCTTGTTCGCAGTGGTTGCTCTGTTGTTCCAGCTTACTTCACCCCAGGTGCACTGCCTGTGATTGTCCTCTCACTCTGCCTCTTGGGTACACTGCACCTGAACGCCTCTGGGTCCAGAATGTTTCAGTCCCAGGAGCTGAGTCACCCCAGGAAAACCTCAGGGGCTGGACTGCTTTATATTTCTGGCACACATGGTGCAGAGAAAGCACCAAAGTCCTAACCTTGCCTAAGGCTCAAAACAACAACAACAACAAAAGTATTTTAAAATAACAAAAAATAGACGTCTACATATTTAAAAGACCTGGTAAAACATTCATTCGTTAAGGAGCTAAGATCTGTATTTGGGTCTACCAATGTGGTACAGATAATTTCTTTCTTTCTCAGTGACCATAATATCCTTTTCTGTGTTTAAACATTTTGAACTGAAACTGAGCTAAAGTAATCTGAGGACCTTTACATGAGATTAAAGCAAACCTCTAAGGGTAAGATTGATAAAAGTCATGGAGCAACAAAAGCAAACCTGGAAGAATCCTGGGCTCATCTTTTTCTTCCCTCTCTTTCTTTCCTTGTGTCCCAGAGGCAGAGAGCTGCTAACAGTGATTTTCAGAGCAGTACAGAGGATTCATCTATAGTGGCAAGTACATGGCTGATCCCATGCAGTGCCCTTAAATCTCAGCCCCCTTCTTATGATCCAGCTGCGGGAGGATGCAGTGCTGAGCTGGGAGCTGACTTATGTTCTGCTGAGGATTTCTTCTCCTGCTGGCCCAGGAATGCTAGGACCTGATACACACCGGGCTCCTGCAGGTTTGCTGCAGCATCACTGTGGCCCTCTGCCAGGTGAGCCCCTGTCCTCTGCTAGTCAATGCTCCTGCCACAGCTCAGGAGAAGCCTGGCTTCAGACCATCACAGCTTCTCTCTGCTCCCTAGGGTAGAAGCAAGCCGTGGCCGTGGTCTCCTTTGAGGTTGCTCGTGGGCCAGCAGGGAGTGCTGCTGTCAGGAGGAGCGCTGAGTCTTTGCACAGCGTACTCTGCGATAGCGATTTGATGCTGCAGGGGAAAGCCGCTGTTAGCAGCAGAGAAGCAGGAGGGCAGTCTTGCAATAAAATGGGAGCTTATGTTGTCTGTTCCCAAGTACAACATTCAATTGCCACTAATAATGATGTGAATCGTAATTACGCCTGCTGTGGAGAGGTTTACCTCTGATGAAAGAAAGCAATAAATGGTGGCTGCTGCAAGGATATGACTGCACACATCAATCCTGCGCTTGCAGTGGTGTGCAAGGCAAAGAGGAGGGGAAGGGTCCTGGGAAGCATGGTAGCACCCCGCTGGGATGTACAGGGCTCGGAGGCACTGCAGGCAAATGGGAACCTGGTAGCTCTGCCCCTCTCTCGGGTGTACAGCATTGGTGCCTCCAAAGGTGTGTGATTCCTGCTGAGAGCTGAACAGTGCAGCAAGATGGCACTGCTCTAGATGGGAGCAGCTGGAGACACCGCAGGGCCTGTCTGCTTAGAATCCAGCCTTAAATATGCAGTTTTCAGCATCTGCACCTTTTTATTTATTTATTTATCTATTCAAATCAAAGGAAATAGCTACAAAGCCATGATGGGGAAAGCACAGCTGTCTGCCTCATCACTCTGTCTCCCTGCACAGTGAAGCAACCAGAAGTGACCCTGTAGCAGCACAGTGGCTTTCCCTGCCTATTTTGCACATTTTTGCATCACTGAGGGGCCACAAGTGACGCATGTGGTGGCACAATATCAAGCTTGGCTGCTATCACAGCTTTATTTTCTTTCTACCCTCCTTTTGCTGCATGGATATATGAAAGATATTTCTCTTCCTTAAGATACCCAGGTGCTGGGAGTTTTTACATGGACAGAGTACAAGATACAGGATGTACTATGGCCAGAATTGCACAGGGTGATTATCTGAGGAAAAGATAACTTGCAGATGGCCTTTACCCCCCCTTAAAATATGCTTAAGAACTGAGAAGATTCAGTGTGAGCTATTCCCAAACTGCACAACAAAAGCCTCAGTATAATCTTCAAATGTTTGTTCCCCACAGCTGTCAGATGCTAACGGGAAAGGCAAATGGGCAGTCACTGAAGATGTCTGTATTTATTTCAGACTTTATTATGCTAACTTAGACACAAGGATGGACAATCTTGCAGCAGCTGCTCCTCGGCTGGTTGTTCAGCAGATAACCATGTAGAACTGAATTATCTACGATATAAGAATTCAACATGATCAAGCTGGGCTTACTTCCCAATATGTTTTTTTTTCCTCTTTATGGAGAGATTCTACTTCAGAGTTCAGAGGAGGCATGTAATCACTCACTGCAAGACAAGAAATTATTTTACAAGAACAAATGCTGGTTGCCATGGTTTCTGAGAGGCAGACACTCCAAGGTCATTCCCTGAAAATCCTTCACAACTAGTGCCAGCAGCGAGGATGCTGCCTCCCCGCACGGAGCCACCCTCCTTGCCTATAAGCACAATCCTCCCATCCCTGTGGGTATCCAGCTTGCTGTTTAAGCCTCAATAACACTGATAAGAATACGATGTGAAAAGTCAGCAGTGTGTCTGAAAACAACGAAAGTCAAGCCCCAGGTTTCAAGACTGTGGCCTTCCCAGGGTGGCTCTTTTCTGTCCCCTCTCTGCATCTGTGGGGGAACCCAACCAAACCCACAAATATATCCATGGCAGAGTTGAGGTATAGCTATGTTTTCACCTGTGGGAAGTGACAGAGTGAGCCAACCTGGAAGGACTAGCAAGTGGACAAGCAAACAGAAAATAGCACCAAAGATATGAAAATTTATTCACATGTGTGCCAGAGAAAAAATGTCCAAAGCTTCATTTTACAGGTTTCTCCTCTGGGGTGGAAGTACAAGAGTTAGATGTTTCTTCCCTTCATTAAGGTGCATAGCATTGTTACTCCTCCTGGAAACCTCAGTAGTGACCTATGTGCTAGTGACCATTTAGTACACAATGATAAACTCATGTGCAAAACCCATCTCTGTGTCCTTTCACATCCTGCCAAAACACCAGCAAGATTTACACTGTTCAGATACATGTCTGGCACCACAGAGACCAGAAAGAAGCATGCTTCACCTCTGAACTTACCAGGAAAAGTTAATTAATGGATTATACCAATCAGTAATCTATTTAAAATTATGAATTGTATGCAAAACCATGTTCACATAGTGAAGTATATTTTATCAAACTTGCTTCATGTGCGTGGTACCTGCATGGTACCTCAGCTTTCTCATGGACTTGCTTGAATGCACACAGTTCTGTTCCTGCATGTGTGTGCTCTTGCAGCTGCCATTCACAAACACCTAATTCCACTGGGTGCCTAAACTTGGCTCTGGGTCTTTCATGCCTTCTATCAGAAGGGCAGATAGAAATTCAGCAGATGGTAAATAATTAGAAACGTCCATCATCTGATACTGGCATGGGACCTGGTGCACCCCATAACTGTGACCCTGGTCCAGAAATCTGAATAAAAACACTCTCAGTTGCTCCACCTCTGACTCATTATCTGTCCTTGGAGGAATCGTGTTGACCTCTCTGAGTACCGATTTTCCCATCTCTGAAATAACGATATGTTCCCACAGTGAACCTATGCGGCTGTGAAGTGCTAACAATTATTTCTCAGTGACCCCTTAGTCAGAGGGACTGTTCCTGTGGGAGTTCAGACGCTGACCAGTCTCTTCACAGAAGAGTCTTCTGATCTATCTTATCTTCATTCTCATGTTCAGATTGAACTTGCTGAGTGAGTCAGATAAATGGGTTTTGACCTGTTGTATTCCCCAAAATGATTTTTGATAGGGAATATTGCTTTGTATAAGTATCTGCCACTTTAACTGCGTTCACAGCTTTCACATCATTATCAAATTCTGAGAAAAAGAAAAAAGTGCATTCTTAGCCTGTCCGTTTAATAAAATGACAGATTAGTCTGATCTGTATGTAAGGGAACATCTATATCAGCGCAAACTTTCCCTTCCAAACTAAAATAAACAAGTTTGATTTCCTTAATGAGTCTACAGGGAGTCTGTATTAGGGATTGTAATCCCTCTGCTACACCAGCAGAGTGGATGGTTTCCCATGTTCTCACAGTAAATGTGCTCAAGATGAAGTTCCTACTGCTTTTTCTTTCTACAGTTAAAACTTGTATCAATTTTCCACTCAATAAATCATACCTCTTCACTTATAAGACTCCTAAGGTTTTGCAAAAGGTGAGCTCAGAAGAGCAGGGGGGATTATGTCTGTATATAACAGTAAAAATATGAGCATATATACACACAAAAAGCTAAATTTTGCACAGATACATGTATGTATACACATACTTGTAATATTTTCAGTCTTGTCTCTGCCCAGCATTCATTTGTCTGTACACAGTTTTCTTCCACAGGCTACAGCTGTTTGGTCTTCACTGCAAAGCAGTTTTGCTTGCACAGCAAGCAAACATCAGCATGGCAGTTATGGGATTAGAACAAATGCCTCCCACAGTTTCACAACAAAACAGCAGAGTACATACCCCAGCACAGGTTACGGACAGGAAACAGGATTCTTTTTTGGCCACCTCAGCATGAACTTCAGAGAAAAATGAGTTTTTTCCCTTCCACTAATTTAACCTTTTTCTCAATAAAGAACAGAATTAGACATCTTCAGACAAGAAAGTCTTGAGCTTAACTTCAGGAGTGCTTTATGGTACTGTCATTTACACTTTTCGGGATATGAGGCTTTGATAGTGATGACATTAGGTATATTTGTGCATCCTCTGGCCCTTTTTTCCTGTCCCAGTGATGGCTTCACAGATCAAATGCTCGTACTCAGAGTGCATGTGGGGATGTGGGAAGATGGTTTTGTGAACTTAAATATTTAGCATCCAAAAGAAAATTGGAAGGCTTAAGATGTGAGTGGGCCCTACCAGTACTACTGTATGAATCATGCTTCACTTCTTGTTGGGGACAACTGGCAAGATGTTTTGAAACTGCCTTGTACTAATAAACATTTTCTGATGTAATAAATAGGGATGTATGTTTTCAGTTCCTGCTTCCTACATCAAAAAGGTGCACTGTGAACCAAATCAGATTACATATAAAAACAACGTAATAGGAAATAACAAAGTTTATTTGTTTTATGGCATCATATAACAGAGGAGAATTTCCCCAATTTCTGATCAATAAATGTTAATCCAGATGGGTATATCATATTAATAAAATCATAAAGCTCCATAGTGATTAGATGAATTTTTATTATTTTACTCCCAGCTGCAGTTTTGTTCAGCCAAATTTCATCTGTCTGCCACGCCTCACACAAAGCTCATCCTGGTAAGTAAGGGCTAATTCTGTGATCCAGGTTCTGAGCACTGCTGTGCAGGAATGGAAACCTGTTGTCTTGATTTGATAAGATGACATCATGTCAGACCTCAAAAACTTACCCACTCATCTTGACCGACAAGGTGACTTTCTAAGCTATCATCAAGATTCACTCATTCACCGGTGTTTTAGACAGCTGCTGTTGCTTTCTCTGGGTTATTAAAAATTTTTCTTCCTACTCTTTAGGCATGATTCTGGGGCCAGAAGTCTCAGGAAGACAAGCAGTCACAGGGGAAGATGCAAATCTACATCTCCGCTGTGCTATTCCGGCTGCCTGTGCAGATCTGGGGGGATATGGACCTCTGAAGGAGAACTTGGCTGTGCCCACAGGTGTGGAATTAATAACTGTCTGTGAAGTGAAAAAGCAGCTGTAAAAGGCCCAGATGTTGTGGAGGAGTTTTGGCAGGAGCAACAGGATGTATCTATGGAGGGATTAGGAACTTCTGGAACAACAGGGAAGACAAGAGAAAGACAATGTTTAAAACATGTCAGCTGAGGGTATCTGAGGCCTTCTGCTATTTTTGCAGCTGTGCAGAGCACATGGGGAAATTTCCAGATTCTCTCAGGGAAGAGGGTGGCACTCTGGTTCGGAAGGATGATGCCCTGTCCTCCAGTGTGGGAGAAAGAAAGGGCAGAAGTCAGAGTGGGACTTGTTTCATAGGGGGTGGGGTGATTATAAGGTTTGGTTCAAAGTTTGGTTAGTAGGGCTTTAGTGGTCAACAGATAGAGGGAACGAAGGTAGAGGCTGGTGATACTCATATACCTTGCCCATTGAATGTGAGCACTATTTGAGTGGCAGTGCACTTCCTGAGGCTGCCTGGGCTACTTCGCTGAACTAGGCAGCTGTGGGTGGCAGAAGTTAGATGAAAGGTCTGCTGGCAGGTTCCCTTCTTTCCAGACATGCCCTTTATGAAGAGCATGCAAAGAAAGGCTTCTAAGAAAGTGCTGCCCTCTGGGTGGCTCCAGGGAAGCCCACCCTAGAGCTGTGCTTCGTTGCCCTGTGGCCTGCTGCTTAGTGCTACAAAGGAGAGCTCAAGGTCCAGACAATCTCCTCTTGTTTTCCCTTCCATAGGCAGCTGGTCTCCTCTTGGCTTCCAGAGCTCTTAAGCTGGCATTTATTCTCCATAACAAAACAAGAAATGTGTCCACCTTGGCATCCATCCAGCTTTTCGTCCAGTACACTGAAGCAATCCATGGTGGGTACAGCTGGAGGTCAGGCAGTGATGGTGGAGAGAAAGAACATATTTAAAACACAAATAACACTGCTTGCATCGCCCTCAGAGCTTCTGACTTTCATGTCTGAATTTCTGAAAAGCCATAGCTGTCTTATTGTTTCCATCTCTACAGCAATTCCATTCTTTCCTTTGCTCTTTCTTTAGCACTTCACTGATCTACAAGCTAGAAGAAATTTGTCCTTTAGTGCTCTCTTGGGGATTTTATTTGGTTAATGTTTCATCAGAATTAGAGAAAGCATGCTTGATTTTATAAGATCTTTAGTTTTTCCTCCATCTGACATACTTTCGTCCAGAACAGAAGCCACAACCTGAAATGCTAGTATCAGAAGGCACAAAGACCAGAAGTAAATTGAGATAGTATCAGCCTGATAAAGCTGACAAAATTAAACTATGGTCCTGTTGGCCACTCCTTTCTTTCCATGCAAATAACAAGTTTTCTTCCTATAGCTTTCTTGCTTTTCTGCTGTTTTAACTCTTTCCAGATAAAAAGACTGTAATTGTGAGGATGTTTTGAAGTCAGTCTGGAGATGCACCCCTTGCCTCCACTCTATCAAAATCTTCGCTTCAGACAGAAATCAGTGAGTGAGTTTCTATCTTTCATCTGCCTTTTTGTTGTGTACATGCTCTCTTGCCTTCTGCCTGCGGCCTACGGTGGCTAGGCAGCCCCTCTGGCATCTTAGCAACACGGTTATCTGCAGTTCTCCACTAGAGTGGGTTTTGCTGAGCTGGCTAAATGACTGTTGGACATCCAGATGAAGATCTGAAATCTCAGGAGGAAAATGTAGAATTCTTCAAGACACTCCATCTTGGCTGGGAACTAAAAGCAAAGTGAGACAAATAACTAATGTTCATTTGTAGATCCATGTGAGGTTAGAGAGATGGGGCTGAATATGGAAAATCTTGTCACTCTGTGCAAACACTAACAGCTCAGTCATCTCTGTGGGAACAAGTTCACTGAGGATGGGAATTATCTCACGAAGTTTCTCTATTCTATAACCAATTTTTATTTAACCAACTGTGTTCAGTTAAATTTGTATTTCCAGGCCAAAATATACATAATCTTAAAGTCAAGAAATAGGAAACTCAGGAAATGAAAACCTTTCTTCTTGGACTTCTCTTGGAGAATCAAAGACACAGTTCCTTCTACTTTAACTTGCCAGAACTTGTGAGATCTTGACTCACCACTTTCTTTCATTCTTCTTCCTCTCACTGAGGCCTAAAAAACGAGTTCAGCTTTCAGGACGGTGCTGTATCATGAACACTTTTTGGCAAGTGGTCCAGAAATGGAGTCTCCCCAGTCCGACATTTGCTCTTTGGCTAAGTGCAAACAACAATACTGTGCTTTCTTAATGGATTACGTAAATGAGGCTAGCACTTGCACCCATATTGCCTTTCCAAGCTGGCCTTCAATTAATATGGATGCCTTTTTCCATTAACATCCCAAAGGCAATTCTCCAGGAAAAGGGTATGTTCCTATGTCCAGGCACCCTTCCAGTCATTGTAATGACTCTGGATTAAGATATTAGAAACCCAAAATATCAGAGAAGTTGGCAAGAAGCCAATTTGGGATACACAAGTGAATTTGCTTATGAATAAAACTGTTTAACTTAAAACCCCACATGCTGAGAAGAAAATAAACAGCAAGTCTGCTGTGCAGTGAATCCATTCCACTGTATTATTGTGCAGACAGAACTGAGTGTATGTTTATCGGTTTCCCTGTAAGTATTAGGTCTGTTAAATTTCTTTTTTTCTTTTTTTCCCATTTATTTATATATTTATTTATTTATGATGGTCTAATCTCTTCCAGAAGCCAGCACTAGGTTCTGCTTTATTACTATTCATGAAATACGAATGTTTGCAGCAGACTTGCAGCACGCCTGGACGCAGGGACACGGTGCCAATGGCTGGGATGAACAATGGGTTCACGAAGAGAACCTGAAAAAGGGGAGTTCTGTCCCTGCCGGAGATATGGGAGAGTGGGACAGGTTGCCTTGTGAACAAATTGCTTTGCCTCTGGCTGAGCTCCAGCACCAGGAAGCGATACCTGCTGTGCATCGGTGTAGCACCAGCACCAGATGAAATGCCTTTGGGAAGGGCTGGGGCTTTGTTATGCCGAGGAGTCTTATCTCAAAGTGTTATGTAAATACGCACCGGCCTCTGAAACGTATCCTGCGGACACAGCGTTGAAGTGGAATGTGGTTAGAGACCTCCACAGAGATCAGGAAGGACCCTGCTGCCCGGCAATTCTACATAGAGCTTGGCTTCCCAATCCAAATTTCATTTGCTCCAATGCTTCGAGGAATTCGTCCTCTTAACTGAAGAGACGTATTTTTCCAGGGATTACCCTCAGTGATTCTTTATGTTGAGACTGCCAGATCAGTCTGAAATTTAGAATTTGTTTGGAAAGAGCAGCCTGGCAATGTAATATGCTGTGATGAGCCTGCTGTGCTCTTCTTGGGGTTTCAGAAGCCTGTAGGAAATCAAGAGGTTTTGTGACTGATTCGTCAATGGGAAGTCCCAGTCTCTCTGGCTGTTAGTGTGGATTGGCTTCATAGAAGTGAGAACGTGCAATTTTTTGTGCAAGTCTTACTCAGTACATGACTGAAAACAGTTTTATCTGCATTGTAAGTAGAGGAGAACAGGGAAACATGGTGTGTGAGGTTAAAGTTTGTAGCTCATCCATTGGTATCTGGATTTCAAAGGAAAAATGCATTGCTGCACACTAACGGACAAAAAAGCCACTACGGATCATTTGTGTCAGTAGTCATTTAAATGTCGCTTCTTCTGTTTACAGAGTTTTGTCTTATTCTTTTTTTTTTTTTTTCCTATGGAAGGGGCTCATGTTGAATAGCATCTCCTGATGACGATGCAGATAACAAAAACATCTTGTATCTTAACAAAGAGCCTGAATTCCCAGGAAGCTATTTAGATCTTGAATGACTAGGATGTTTTGTTGAAAATGTCATACTAGCACACTAATATGCACTAATAATACAGTGATTTCATAAAGACTGGAAAAGAACTAACAAAGGGCAGATCATGCGAGACAGGAAAGAAAAGGAGTAATTTGTTTTTCTCTATGTACTTGACAGATGCTTGGAAATAAAACATGAAATTCTTGCTGGAAGCCAAAATCTTCCATTGTCTTGCTGATCTCTCTCTCTGATTTCTTTCTGTTCCTTATTATAAATGAATGTTGGAGAATTGGTATACTTAATAACTTTCATGTTCTTTTTTGCTGAAATCTTACAAGAGTTTCAAATCTTTTTTATTAACTCCTTAGAATCAGATCATTACATTCATGTGGAATATGGGATAAAAGGGGATAGAAAAACATGCACTTATCAGTGTTTCTCAACAGCCACAGGGGTAGCGGTGGAGTGCTCTTCTACCCCAGCCCACTAACACCTATATACGAGAATCATACAGAAGTGAAGGAATCTGAAACCAGGGGAATGAAGGGACTGGTTCTTTACTTCACTGCATTAGTTTATCCCTGGATAAAAATGAATTTAACAATAGTAATTTGGGATAACTGTTTGGCTTAGAGATGCATCCTCCTTCCTGCTGTATCTCTTAGGGGTGTAACTACTTCTCTTTTGGAATCTAAACTCATGGAAAGTCAACGTGTGGAGTTTGCCAAGCAATCTCCCTACTCCAAGAAAAGTGTTGATTGTATCGCAATTCAGGTTTTTTTTGTTTGGTTTTGTTTTGCTTCATTTTTTGTTATTTCTGAAATGGGGGAAAGTACAAATAAAAGAGATTTAGCTTGAGAATTTCATTGTCTGCATGGAAATAATGACTGAAATCAGTAATGTTACCAAAGGGGAACTGAGTTTATTTCATTAAAGAAATCTAGCTGTCAAATTCATAAAGAATCAGAGAACTATCTCAATCCACTTGAATAAATGATAACACATGCACATAGACTGGTTTATTACCTCAGCCAGTTTAGACTGTGTTCAGGGAAAAACAAGACTAATTTATAGCTTCTGACGAGTATAAGAATAGCAAGAAATCTGTTTATATTTTATGGCTTATAAAAACTTCTCCTTGATGATACTAGTAAACAGAGGTCTGAGTTTTCCGGCCAAAGCTTTCATACTTAATACCCTAGCACAAAATATCTGGAACAGGCTGTGAGTTTCTGAGACAGGACCCACATGAACTCACAGCTGTGATGCCTGGTTGCAGGGCAGCATCTCAGGACACAGCACTCTGCTGATGACCTTCCAAGGTGCAACACCTGCAACTGCTTGTTGCACAGCATTCCCTTCTTGGGGGTAGCTGTCTAACTGAAAACACTCCTCTGTCTATTTCTTTTTTTTTTTCTCTTTCCAATCGTGAAATGTTACACATCAGAGTAAAGAGTAAAATCGGACATCAGCTGCAACCTGATCCCACCTGCTCCACAGGAGATTTTTGGAGTGTTTGTG
This sequence comes from Odontophorus gujanensis, assembly GCA_013399175.1. Classification (NCBI taxonomy): domain Eukaryota; kingdom Metazoa; phylum Chordata; class Aves; order Galliformes; family Odontophoridae; genus Odontophorus; species Odontophorus gujanensis. Next base: position 58,886 of record VXAB01003985.1, read on the forward strand.
TGAAATTAAAGAAGAGGACCTGATGATCCTGTATCCAAGTCCTATGGCTGCTCAATGCAGTCCTTCCTTTCCTCTGCATGTATGCCCTTGGTTACCTTTTTGAACTAAAGGGCTTTGAGTAAGTATACTAATTGCTGAGCAAGAAAATCTTCTCTCAGGCCCATTTTAATGATTGTTGACTAAAAATTAGCAGAATTTTCTAGGACACAGCATATAAACCCATGTATCAAGGACTTTGAATCCCTTGACCAATCTCTGATGATCCCTCTTCTCTTCTCCTCCTCTGTAAGATTAACTCTTTAATTCAAGTATTTACTTTCTGGTGGGTTATACACCCCAGGTGGATATCCTTGCTTAAATATATGAATACAGGTATTGTACAGAGGTAGCAGACGCTGAAATGGTTTGTATTTTTGCATTTTTTTTTAGCTGGATTCATGGTTGGTTTTTTGTTTTTTTTTTCCTCATGCATCTCTGTCTGCAAATACGATGAGAACAACTCAGATTTTGTGGCAAAGAAAATTCTGCCTCCTGTGCAGAAGAACTGCTAAAATTTATCTAGAAGAAATTGCACTTGTTCCAAGGTTGATATTGTGCTGATTTTTTCAGTTACTTGCCTCAGGTCAAGGCCAGATTGTTTACTTTAATGATGAACATTGTGGAAGTTTGTTCTACTTTCTCATGGGAAAACTGATGGATCATAGCCAAGATTGTCACTGTTGTTTGTGATTACCAGAAATAATGATAAAACAAAATAGTGCTCTATCTATGACTGTAGTCATGAAGTGTTTGATGAAGGACATATACTGAATATCTAACTTCATTTGATGTCGATACCACAGTATTGTTTGAGAAGGGTTAGAGGCTGTGGTAGAAATGTCTACTTTATTCAATGAAACTATAGCAGAGCAGCTAAACTTGACCTCTAAAACTGGAAACTTAGCAAATAAGGAGTGTCTCTACGTTTGGGAGAAAGAGACATTCAAAACAAATCTATGAATGCAATGCAATGCAGAACAAATCTCAGAGTCAAATATTAAGGTCTCAGGCACAAAGACGACCCATGTATCATGTACTGTCTGTGTCAGAAATCGTTCAGTTGATGCCAAACAATGACTATGCTAGTGAAATAAGCATGAGCATTTCACTTAAAAACATTACTACAGTCTGCTCTTACTCACTCACATTGTGGGGATTATAAAGATCAGGGGGAACCTTAGCTGAAAGGCTAGTTTGATGCAGAGGTTGCTGTAGGATCTGGACCTGTCAAGATCAGTGCACTAGGACACAGTGCCTTTGGAGAGGAAGATATTATGAAAAAGATTTCTCTAGCTTGTGAGAGACTCACCCTTCTGGTTTCTGTGGTTTTGCTTCTCTGAACAACTTGATGGTAATAGGATTTAACAGTTCAGAAAGACACTGTTCTGTTGTTCCTTGGACACAGTGTAGAAATACATTTTTGTCTACTACTCAAGGTAGCTGCTTAAAAAAGTACCCAGTATGAAATGCTTAAAACTGCATAATCCCCATTGAATTAATCAGTTGTAAGTTGTCTGTATATATAAAAAGCATTAGCTGTACTTGGATTATCTGTGGCTGATGCCATGGTTTATCACTCAAAGCATTTATTCAGGTCATAAGAAGGCTTTCTGAAGAGCTCTATATTTCAGTAATATGATCAAGATTTTGGCTACATTCAGAAGTTGTACCGTCTCTCTGGAGAGCTAAAGACATCTTTTAAATTGGTCTCAAGCTCCTGCAATAGATGCATAACTAGTAATGCTGAAGATCATCAAAATATCCTTTACAAGGGTAGAATTTCTGTTTTTTTCTATATAAAAATTTCATCAAAACATGGTTATGGATAAAGGTTAAATTCAGTTGGCTTTAAATAGCTTTGAAAAGTTAAATAACTCTGCAAGTTAATATTATATTTCAAAGTAGTGAGGAAATCCTAGAAAAAAGTCCAGGTCCTCTGATTTTTACATAAAGAGCAGAAAGTATGTTGCTGGGGTAGATAATCCTCTTATTATGTTGCCAAAATTACTTCAGGGATTGTTTTGTGGAAAAATTTGACCTGGATATACCCACATGAAAGGTCTTCTACTGCTGTCTAAAACTTATCAAATTGCGTATGTATGCACCACAGATGGAAAAAGTTTTTTTCAGTTGTCTATGTTTCCCTTCCTGTTCCTATAGTGACTCTTTAAACAGTGTTCCAGGAATCAGCACCAAAAAGAGATGAACTATGTATATATTGTTCAAGAAGGACTGGCTTCAATCAGCACAGCTAGGGGAATATGCTCTAACCAGTACTGAGCTGCTGATTAAATACACTTCAGGCATGAATGGGAAGGAATGGGGTATAGTTAATTTCATAAATAATTATTATTAATTTCATAAATTTGTTACTAAACTTCAATTTGTTTTGCAAGCTATTGATGTTGTAGTCTGAATGCAGTAACTTTCTAATCACTTCAAGAAAAATTAATGTTCCACAAGTTCCATCAGAACATGAATGTCTAATGGAAAAGGGAAGTAATCCAAGATATCTTCACTGTTAAATCAAAGTTATCTTTAGGACATCTTCAACATATAGGATATGCTGTCATAGGAGCAACATCTAGAAAATATATCTATTCTTAGTCACAAAAATTCCAGGCATCTCTCCAATAAGTAAATGTGAAGTCACATAAAGTAAGGCTACAATATATTCAGCTCTGGAAGCCATCTACTACCTTTATTAGATTGTCTCTCAAAATTTCTACTGTGAATAAACAAGAATTTCTCCTTAAGGACTTTCCAAATAAAGAATAATTTAGAACTAACATATGCCTTACTCTCCACACTTTCTTAATATATGCTAGTTAATCTAAAGAAAAACTCCCACTTTTTTGCTTCTCTTAATGATGATTTTTCTTTTAAAATTGAGTTGATGGAACTTAATACCCACTGTCCACTGAATCCCAGCAGACAGTAAGTCAAGGCACTCTAATCTGACCTTTTCTACATTATTTTTTTCATTGGCACTGGTCTGAAAGACACTCCCTTTCATATGTTCATATTGTAGAACTATCACATATTGCTTTCTTCTCTATGGTCTCAGCAAATAATTTTCAAAGAGTGACTGAACTTAATTTGAAAAGCATACTTCTATCTACAGTGCTGTTTTCTGTTCTAGCTTATTTTTTATTTCCCCAGTTGGTCTGCACTTCAGTAGAGAAATGGGCAGTAAGCACCTTCTAATGAACAGGTAATTATATATAATTATTGGCTTACATTTATCCTTATTTTTCATCTTCCATTTGATGCAATTTCTATTACAACAGTTTGCTCAGGTTCTACCTAAATAGAATATTAAACTGTTTATCTGTGTCTCTGTGTTCATGATGCATATAACTCTCCTCATGTTTTGACACAGAACATATTTAATTACGTATGTCTGCATTGGAGAGATATGGATTTGAAGGCTGGACTATTAAACGGATAAAGAATTGGTTGAATAATTGTAGACAGAGGGTTGCTATCAATGGCTCAGTGCCCAAGTACAGGTAGGCCACAAGTGGTGTCCCTCGGGTGTCTGTTTTGGGACCAGTGCTCTTCATCATCTGTATCAGTTACACAGTAAGATTTAGTGTACCCTGAGCAAATCTGCTGATGACATTAAGCTGAATGGTGCAGTTGACGCAATAGAAGGGAGGACACCATCCAGAGGGACCTGCATATGCTCAAAAAAAGTGAGGTTCAGTAGAGTCAAGTGCAATGAGTTGTACTGGGGTCAAAGCAATCCCAGATATGAGTATAGATTGGGAGAACTCATTGAGAGCAACACTACAAAGAAGGACTCGATAGTCCTAGTGGCCAAAAGGAGCCACAGAGTGCACCTGCATCCAAGAGAGCCAACAGTAGATGACCAGAAGGGAGAGGGAGGTGACTGTCTCCTTCTGCCCTTGTGAGGCTCCATCTGGAGTATTGCATCCAGGCTGAGGTCCCTAGTACAGAAAAAGTGTGTGGCTGTTGGAATGGATTCAGATGGGGCTGCAAAGATGATCAAAATGATGGAGCACCTCTCCTATGAACTAAGGTTGAAGGACTTGGGCTTGTTTATCTTGGAGAAGAGCAGGCTCAAGGGAGACCTCATTGCCACTTTCCAGTACTTGAAGGGAGCTTACAAGTAGGAACAACACTGACGTTTTACATAATCTGATAGTGATAGGACAAGAGGAAGTGGTTTTAGCCTAAAAGGGGGGAGACTTAGGTTAGATGTTAGGAACAATTTTTTTACTCAGAGGGTGGTGAGGTGCAGGAACAGGTTTTCCAGAGATGATGTGGATCTCTGGAGGCCTTCAAGGCCCAGGTTGGATGGGCCTTGGGCAGTCTGATTTAGAGGCTGGCAAACCTATTCATAGCATGGGGTTTGAAACTGGATGATCTTTAAGGTCCCTTCCAACATCAGCCATTCTATGATTCTATGACCCATGTCTGCAAAATAATATCTGTACCATTGTTTTTCCCCCAATTTTTCCTGTATTCATTGTTATCTCACACCAAATTCATATTTATTTGTTAGGTCTCTGCCTATTTGTAAGCAGTTCTGCCTGCTCTTTAGATGAAATGCTGATTGTGCTGGGGCTTTTTCACTATTACAAGTATGTTAAGTGCTCTAACTCCTTAAGTATTACCGTTTCACTTTTATAGAGAAGTAGGATGCCTCTCCAGGCACACAACTGTGTGCAAAAGCTGTGTTAGAAGATCCTGTTTTTAAAAACTTTTAGCTATTAAACTACAGATATCATTTGGTACACGCTTGTTCTTATTCTCAGAGGGGCAAATTCTGTGTAACAAATTGCCTGATACCAGTTTTTAACTGATGCAAAGATGTTCTCATCTGTTTGCTCAGCTGTCACCAGAAGTTACCAGATATTCAGGATTGCTTACTGTTTTTCCTGACCTTTAATATCTCATCTTGCAGAAACAAATACAATGCTAAGGCCATATTAAATGTCAGTAGGTAGGGGTTCTTGCACAGGATCATGTAAGATATCTGGCTCCCAGAGATAGATAGGAAATGTATTTTGTTGAAAACACTATCATACATCATGACAGTGAGTCTTGTTGCTATGGAGGAGGTACCAATTGGGAGAGCTGGGGGACAGAAGTCCTACCAGTGTGTGGGACAGTATCTAGAGTAGTGACTTTAGCTGCCAGGGAATTTTTGGTTGAATTAATCACTACAGAAATTAGAATGTCAGGGGAGCAATGTAACCTGAATCAACCTGAAAGTGCTTGAACAACATGTTAAGAACAGGTATTAATCAATTTTCAAATCAACTTTTCCTCAGCTATGGCATCACCGATAACTCTAACTGTTCTCTGTAACCAAGTCATGAGGGACTCTGGTAGCTTCGTCATGAATAACTTGGTTCTGCAAAGATAATACAGATCTGATCTTTTACTCAGCCTGCACCTAGGCAGCTCCAAGGTATATCAGTGATTCTTGACTGTTTAAATTGTAGCTAGATTTAATTTCCAGAAGACTAGAAAGTAAATAATTCTGCATTTTATTAATTCTGCACATTTCCTATCTCCATATAAATTCTCTACTGCTGAGAACTGAAGAGCTGATGGAAAGCACAATAAGCAGAGATAGAATAGATCCATTTCAGAAAGTGGTGACCGAAACTTCTCTCTTAGAGATTTTGTCTGTACAACCAACTTCCAAAACACTTCCTACAGCTGTCAGCTGCAGCTTGAACACTGGGGCAGGCAGCTAGTTAACACAGATCAACAAGGTACCCCGTGCAGTACCGGGCTTTACCACGAATACTGTCATTTTGTTTTATTTCCATAGCAGCCTTGAATGGTAAAGAATCAGCATAAAGAACACACTAATCTTCTGTCTGTTCATTTTCAATGTTTCCCTCTTCCTTTTTCCACTATGGAAACACTACAGTGCCTATCTAAGTAAACAAGTAAACATACTTTAGCAGGGGGCTGGACTTGATGATCCCCAGTGGTCCCTTCCAAAGCATATGATTCTGTGATATCCTTTCTATCCTTTTCATTAAAACATTCAAACCATTTATTAGTGGATTTGTTTCAGAAAAACTTCACTTTGTCATGTGATTGCATAAATTTAAGAGGTGTGTCAGCGCATACGCCTTGCTATGGGCTTGAATCTACCAGCCTCAACTGGAAATGTGAAAATGGAAATTAAGACTCATTTTCTGTGACAAGGAACTAATGTGCAGAAAAGTTTAGATTTTGTGCTTTTAGTGTGCACATTTAGTAGTAAAAAAACATTTAGGTTGAATATTAGGAAAAATTTAGGAAAAGACTGGTCAGGCGCTGGAATGGGCTGCCCAGGGAAGAGGTGGAGTCACCATCCTTGAAGGTGCACAATAAACGTTTTGATGTTGTACTAAGGGATATGGCTGAGTGGGCAATACTGGTGGTACGTGGTCAGCTGGACTTGATGATTTGGGATGTCTTTTCTAACCCTGGTGATTCTATGATTTTATGATTTATGTAATTCCTTAAGCTTAGCAATGGGACATATACCCTCTCCAAAAGGAATAGTCCCAGAACAGATTATGCTTTACAGTTGGAGCTGGCAATATATCAAAGGAGTAAGAAGATTGGGAAATTTGGTAAAAAAAAGTAGAAAAAAATACATCCTGAAGATTTAGTGAACAGCAAAAGCTGAATCATGTTTTGCATTTCTCCTGATTCGGGGGGATTTCAGTCAAGAGGTTTTATTGAGACCATATTGTCAAAGATTGTTACCCAGGCAGCTCTTCCTACTGTCACAGAGCTGGGTCTCTTCAGTGGCATCAAGACCAACCTTTAAGCCTACAGCAACATAATTATTAGAGATGATATATTGAAGGCTTGCAGGATGTGGCACTCCTGTCTTCCCTTTTATGCACTCTCATTCATTTTTCCTTTTTTACTCCACAGGCTCCGACAAGAGCATTTCCCTTCAAGAAGTTAAGATAACAGAGCTAACGATGCTACATTCTTCTGTAGTCACTGAAGTAAAAGAAAGGCTTAGCCCTATAATCCAGACAAACTTTCTTATTAATACAAGTGTTTTTAGGATTCCCCAAACCTGGTTTGTACACAAAACAGTTTCATTATCCCAAAACTTTTCTTCAAGATTAATTAAAAAAAAAATACAATCCAAAAATCTTCTTCAACTACTAATGTAACTTAACAGTGAAGTAAGGATTGGGGCAAGAATTTTCTCCTCTGTATAATCATCTTTCACAGTTGTGCTATGAAAATGAATCTCATAGCAGAATTACTAGCAAAAGGAGTAAATAAAATTAGTGAAAGTAATGAGCCAAATGTAGTAAAATTAGATTACACAATAGTACAGTAAGAACAAAGATTTTAGGTCAGTGCTATTGGGTACAATTTGGCAAATGTGTTCAGTAAACACCTTTCAGAAATGCAAAGCTGGAGCCTTTTCTGTTCCTTACGTTTTTATCTAATTCACAGTCCAGTTGAACATATATTTTACTCCAAAAATAAATAACTTGCTGACAAACCAAACTGTCATTCCACTGTTTGATGGAGTGGAAGAATTGACATATGTGCCTATTTCATCTAAGGAATAAGTCATCCTAGTCCTTATTTGTGCCTCTGAGCCTGTATAGTACAGCTTAGAACAGCAAGAAAAAACTAAATGTGTGTTTTTTAAGTTGACACCAGCCAGTTAGAATTAAGTAGTATTCTGTCTCTCTTTTTTTTTTCCATCAATAGATGCGAAGTTCGTGACATTTTCAATGTAAGAGTAAATAATTATGATTATATGATTCTATTACAGCTATTCCCAAGGAGGTTTATCTCAGAGAAGGATGGTAACAGCAACATTTTAAGAAATCTGGTTTCCACCAGGACAGTGCATAAAGGCAGGTGTCCCAAACTCAGAAGTTTCTTGGTTTCCAGCTGCCATTGACTTCCAAGGACTCCTTTGAGGATTAATGAAAAATTCTTCAGAGTAACTGCTGCTAAGTACAGTGGACAACGTTAAAAATACAATTCTTGCTGAGTTTGAGCCATGCAATATTGCTTGGTCCTGTAATATGGCTACTTGTATGCACGCAAGCTGGTATTTCTGTTCTGGTAAGGTTAGCACATATCCCATGGTTTAAGACTCCTTGTGAGTGCCAAGTGGTGCTGTATTCTGCTATGCTTTCTGCTGTTTCAAAAGTATTAAAGGTATGATGTCAATAGAATTTGATCACAGCATCTCTTTCTGATTTATCCATAGGAAGGACCTTCCATCCCTCTCAATAATAGTATTTCACCTTATATTTTCTATCACTTAGGTTTCAAAGGCCTGCCTGATCTCTCTCTCTCTTTTTGCAGACTGCAGCCTAGTATACAAAATATTTCTTGGTGAAGGCACACATAATCTTTAACTCATTTTGACTATAATCCTGCTGTGTGACTTTGTCAAATTTTTTATCACCTGAATTGCCTTTGTAAAATGGGGACAGTGATACTAACATCCTTTCGAAAGGGTTTTCAGAAGTAATGTACATTGAAGCCAGTGAGTAAGAGCTGAATAAGCTGTGTTTTGGTGCCAAAGACTCAATTTTCAGTGCCTGAGGAGATCAAAAACTCCCTGACACATTAATCAATTCCAGTAGAGATAAGAACATACTAATGTCATTGTATAAAGCATTCGCAAGATCTCTCCAGCATACTGTGTGAATTTCTCATTTGCCATTCTTAGGAAATATTTAACTAAACTGAAAATGTATAGGAGAGGTATAGGCATTGTTTGGAAGGTCTGTCATAAAAAAGAGGGGACATAAATGGCTTTGGATTGCCTTGTATAACAAGATTTTATTTTGATAGATGTTATGACTTCTCTTGAGAAATACTCAGGAAACAAGGAGGATGTGTGAACAAAAAAAGGAGAAGTCAATTAACTGGTGTTTGCCTGGGGACAAATGTATAGTGCCTGCAGACCTATAGTCAAAGTGAAAGTCCTTTCCCTTTTGGAGAGGTGAAGCTGTGTGCTCTGACTTCCTTTGCAACTAGGTGACAGGTGATGCATGATATGGCTACAGGTGATTTCAGGAGCAAGTCTCAGTGACTAAGGAAAATGTATAAGGACTGTATTTTCTGCCCTCTTCTGCTGCAGCTCACTACTCCTCACCCCTCACATCCACACCTGCCATTTACATTCATCCAGTGTCAGCACTGACACTGACCTGAACAAATGTAAAATGGGGACATCCAGGCCTGTGCTGTATTAAAGAACACTGTATGGTCATGTTTTTTAACAGCCTGCCCTAAGAACAACTTTTCATGGGTAGCACAGAATGACTTGAATGAAGATTTTAAGCACTATAATGACTTGGAATCAACAGTGAAAGCTTTTAACTGCAATTAAAGCCACTGGAAACATAATTTTAAAATATCTCATCTAGAAGGAAAAACATTTATGTGTACATTTTGTCAGTGCCAGATTATTTGCACTAATCCTTTTAAAACAGTCTTGTGCAATGACTAGGTTTTTACTTTCCTAGTTGATAAAATAATAAAGCAGATGGGATAAATGTAGCTGCCACAGATGTGGCTGCTATTTCTTCATAATCTGCCTGCCTTTGAGCAAACTGTAACATAGATGGTGAGATGCTGGATCCTGTCCAGTAATGAAAAACTGTCCTCAAAGCTACAGTAAGCTTTCAAGCTGCAAACATATCCTGGGCTCTGAAAACCCTTCTTCCTCAATCTTGTTTAACTCTGTCATTGCTGGGATTATGGTACTCAAGGTCTGCGGCTTGTATAGAAAGGATTTTGCACTCCTTTCTGCCTTCACCCCAAACTGTTGGAGAGTAGCCTTCATGATAGTTACATGAGGAGCCTACTCAGGAATCTGTGTGCTTGTGGGAGATCCCCTAACTTGCAATTCCATCTCCTCTCCAAAGGATGAAAAGGTGTTAAGAAAAAAAGAGAGTGGAGAGCAAAAGGATAAAGCAGTAGAAATATTTTGGGCATACTTGCATGAATTCAACAATAAAATGGAAAGGACAATGAAAGGAGAGAGGAAGAGGGCATTTTCCTTTCCAGATGCATGTAAAAATCAGGAAATTCAGAAAAATTCTTAAATACTTCCAAATTTGAAATTATTCAGATTCCTACATTTATTTTTTTACAGGTGAACCCTGCAGACTTGTCTAAAGGGTAGACAGTCAGCTGGCAAACCTCAGGGAAAGCTAACAAAGATAAATTAATGTTTTCCATACCTTATAAATATGCAAATTAGGATCACAGCATACTTTCCTTTGCTATGTCTGGTTGTGTGGTGCTGCAAAGGAAAGTGCTGAAGCTCTGTTAATTGGTAATTACAGATAAAGCTACCTAGTGTGGAAGTTTCTTCTTTAATCCTATAACTTAATAATTGTGTTAGGTTATACTGGACAGCTACTTGTGTACAAAGAGGTTAATGCATCTCTGCTTCCACAGACTGTGCCTTAAGTTATAGAATTCGCCTTTCTAACCTTGTAGAAAGCCTACTATGTTGGTATGTAGGAAGAATATTGATGTTGTACACCATACATACTAGCAAACACCTATCTCACCTCATAGCAATAAGGGATGCAAAAATAACAGTGGAACAATATAAAGATCAAAAACTAGCCAGTAGCAAGAATGCCTATGGCCGCATGTAGGAAACATAATACTTCCCTGTGTATTAACAATGGCTGAAAAGCTTACTATGATGTAACAAATTTGCTCTCAAACTTCCAAATTGAGTCCATGTTGTTTTGGTTATTTGTTGTCTATATTTGGTAATACATGTCTCTGTTTTGATCTTTATGGAAGGAAAACATTTCATATTTCAATACCTAAATCCTAAATAAAATCCTACAGCAGACATCAATCAAAGTTCCTATCTGTGGTTCTTTATAAAGAAAACTTTGCCTGGATTTTTTACCACCACTGTAGATAGCCTCAGAAAGCAACAATAAAGTCTAAAGAACGAAAAGAAATGCCAATACTGACATTATCTGAATACATAAAATTTGATTTATGTGATTAGAGCAGCCATGCAGTCCTGGAATGCGTCTTCCATTACAATGTCTCCTAGAGGATGTGTGATAAAAATCAAGGTAACAATTTAAGATTATTTTGTGAACTACACAATGAGGACGTTTGAATGATTGTGAAACAAAATTGGCTCTTAAACATGCACCTATATAGTATGAGACATGGAAAGAATGAGCTCTGGCTGTGTCAGTACTGTTGGTGTCTGTGTTGCTGTGCACTGGAGGCAAATGCAGAAATGCCCCAGCTCCTCTTCTTGCAGTTTTTACCACCTCTTCCCATCACTTTGCACAGTTATTTCAAAGCCACACCAAGACCTTCTCACTTGCAAATAGTTGTATCAAGGTTTAAAGAATATGTAAAGTGAAGACTGCAATGGCCTAAGGGGAAACTCCTCTCTCCACAGCAAGTCTGGCAAATCCTAGGCAGCGCACTGTGCTCATCTATACCTGACAGTTTCCCTGGGTGGAATCTCATGATGTTCAGTGAGTGAGATATGTTCTACAGCTGCATCAAAGCACTGGCAATGGCCTTTACTGGGTGCCCTCTCACAGTCTGTAAGCCACTTTGTGTGAAAAGGTGAAATGATGGAATTGTTCTACTTCAGTGAATACAGAAAGGAGATCTTATATGACAAGCTGCACCCTGAGCATAAGCTGTGGCTATAGGTATACAATAGAGCTCTCACTGGAGTTTTGCTCGTTGCATTTTTTTATTTTTCTTCTGCAAAATTTCAGTATTTCTTTAGTGAACTGTATCAGTGCCTTTAGTCCTGTGAACAAGCTCTGCCTGCTACTTTAGCCAGCACTCTCATCCTAATTTCACTGACTTTTCACAGGTTGTCATGTCTTCAGCTGTATCTTTGGAGCTGTTTATATAGGCAACTTACATGCTGGGTGTAAAAAGGAAAACGCTGTTTTCTGCCTCAACCATATATTCAGGTGTCTCTTCTTTGCATTCCTATCTATGTATGCCCCATTTGAACCATGTAGTGCCCTGCCCTGAGCCTTCTCCTTCTCACTATCAAGACAAGTTGGTGTTGTGGTACCAGCAGTGATGGATTGGCAGGGTCCTGGCTGCTGTCCATAATAGTACCAGTGATAAGACTTTGCAGTTATGGGATATAAGATTGTTTCTAGAAAAGTGTGCCTGTGTATCACCAGCACTTACTGACTGCATCATGGGTCAACAGCAGGAAAAAAAAAAAACTGATTATAAGTTCCCTTTAGGTTACTTCTGAGTTTTAGAGCCTAATCCTCAAATTGTTTTTCACTTCTGGAAGTCTCATAGCCTCCACCCTTCTGCGCAGAAACTAGGATAAAAGAGTTTAAGAGGCAAAATCGCTAAAATCCCTTCCATGCTGCCCTCAGTCAAGCTGGTACTTCTGAGTTACAGTCAAAGCCAGAGGCACTACCACCTCTACACCTACGCCCATGTGAGGCCACAGAGATAACCAAAGCACGACAAAGCCTAGTGGGAGGAATGGATTACAAGGTTAGACCTCTGTTAAGAGAAACTCTTCTGGATAGTGATTGTCATACAATGCTGCCCGGTATCTTTCAAAAACTAAAATGTTGTGACTGCAGAGTTTAACAGCTTGCACAGTCACAATAACCTCTATACTAACTTCTACATCTTCAGGTAAGAAAAGAAGGAAGGACAACTTTGTTGGATTTTTCCTCTTAAGGAGTTAGAGCAGACAGTTACCATGTTGAAAATGCTGTAGTTAGATGATGGTGTTTGGCTTCTCTGTGTCTTTCAGCCCCTGCCCTGTGCGGCTCATCAGGGTTTGTGATCATGCACAGCAGTAAGTGATGGGGATTTATAGGCAACTCTGGGGGGACATATGGGCTGTGCTACATCCAGTGTGTGGTCAGCACTAGGCTGTTGACTCTGCAAACTCAGAGGCCCATAGCAAGCCTCATCACTGCTTTGTGAAAGTTGTTCCAATGCAAGCAGCCAGAACCACTGGCTTGAACATTATTCTTTTAAAATATTTCTTGGTCTACTGGGGATGCTAATACAAGAGGTAACTAGAGCCAGGAATCAAATCAATCCCAGACGGGGGTTGGTATAGCATGCCAGAGAAGTGATGGAAGCAAGGAGTTTATCTCACTCATTTACAGTGAGCCCACAGAGCTGTGCTACTCACACTGAAACATTACTTGCTGGATTACCTGGTGAGTCCTGGCTTCCTTGCTCAGAAACAAGGGAGGTGGTTGTGTTTGCATAGTGGTGAAGCACTGCACGTATTCAAATAATGGATTTATTTCTGTTTCCTCTAGCTCAGGGATGAGGGGAGCAGCAGATGTGCTAAATTTCATCTGGCTTTGCTCAGTGCTGCTCACTGTGTTCCAAGGCAGATGGAGTGAGGAGTACATAGAAGATTACTACTGCTTCTTGGAGACAGCTTTCAATCAGTTTGTGTTAACATGGCTGCACCCTTAAAGCAACACAGGATAGAGTTGTAAGGCTGAAATGAAATATTGCTTCCCCTAGAAACTTGGGATACATTTGATTTTCCTAACGAAATCATATACTTTCAAAGCCTTTCTGCAAGTCAGAATGTATCTTGTACAAATTTCATCTGGACCGCCAAAGCACTTTGTCACTCCTGGTGGTAGTAGTACTTAAGGGGAATTTATTTAGCAAGACTGAAAGAGGTTGATATAAACATACCGTGCATAATGCATTAGTCTATGATGATACAATATATGTAGGTCACTCTGATAGCAATTTATTTCCATGGAAATGTCAATAAGTACAAAAAACACAGTAACACTACTTGGTAGGGCAAATTCTCAGCTACAAAACACTGGTTTTTAACAGAGTCATCACCATTAGTTTTTAATTTTCACAAGCACTGAACAAGAGCCAGCATGACACATTTGTAACAAAGTACACTAATGAAGTTGCTCCACTGTTGCTCTCATCGCTGTTGAAATGCACCATCCTCCACCACACTGTTCGCACATCCACTGTTGATCTCCATGAACATTCAGCATGCATCACTGAATGTCAATGGGTGCCATTTTTTCTGCATGGAGGAACTCAGTGTCACACCTTTAGTTTAACTCATGCTTTCACATCAGACACCATTTTGTCAGAGCTCCACTCTGCTGCCAGATGTTGCATGGCAATGAATTGCAATGGAATACTGGTGGGAAGATTCAGCTTCTGCACCAAATCACCTACATCCACCTCTGACATCATTAGTTAACCTTATAAAATAGGAGGCATTACTTTCAGAGTAGCCCACTCACAGTACAGATGTCATTATATAAATATATATATAAATATATTCAGCTATTCTAAATAATTTAAAATTATGGAAGGGTCACTGAGTTTGTTTTCTAAGAAAAGAAGAGAAACAGTCTACATTTTCTGTCTATGGCTTAAGAAAAATTTTCCACTTTTTCCTCTATTTCCTACTGGTAAGATCAGAAGAACTTTGATAGCTAACAGGACATTGTAAGAAGAAAACAAAACAAAACAAACAAACAACAAAAAAAAAAGTTCCAGGACTGCAATTGCTTGTCCGCATGTTCTTCATATGTTTTCTTCCCACACTTCATAAAACAAAGAGCAACATACCTAATATTTAAAATTAATAGGCTCGCAGATTGGCTCATGTTGGAAGGAACCTTAAAGATCNTAACAGAGTCATCACCATTAGTTTTTAATTTTCACAAGCACTGAACAAGAGCCAGCATGACACATTTGTAACAAAGTACACTAATGAAGTTGCTCCACTGTTGCTCTCATCGCTGTTGAAATGCACCATCCTCCACCACACTGTTCGCACATCCACTGTTGATCTCCATGAACATTCAGCATGCATCACTGAATGTCAATGGGTGCCATTTTTTCTGCATGGAGGAACTCAGTGTCACACCTTTAGTTTAACTCATGCTTTCACATCAGACACCATTTTGTCAGAGCTCCACTCTGCTGCCAGATGTTGCATGGCAATGAATTGCAATGGAATACTGGTGGGAAGATTCAGCTTCTGCACCAAATCACCTACATCCACCTCTGACATCATTAGTTAACCTTATAAAATAGGAGGCATTACTTTCAGAGTAGCCCACTCACAGTACAGATGTCATTATATAAATATATATATAAATATATTCAGCTATTCTAAATAAT
Source organism: Odontophorus gujanensis (assembly GCA_013399175.1). Taxonomy (NCBI): domain Eukaryota; kingdom Metazoa; phylum Chordata; class Aves; order Galliformes; family Odontophoridae; genus Odontophorus; species Odontophorus gujanensis. The sequence continues at coordinate 74,108 of VXAB01003985.1, forward strand.
TTAAAATTATGGAAGGGTCACTGAGTTTGTTTTCTAAGAAAAGAAGAGAAACAGTCTACATTTTCTGTCTATGGCTTAAGAAAAATTTTCCACTTTTTCCTCTATTTCCTACTGGTAAGATCAGAAGAACTTTGATAGCTAACAGGACATTGTAAGAAGAAAACAAAACAAAACAAACAAACAACAAAAAAAAAAGTTCCAGGACTGCAATTGCTTGTCCGCATGTTCTTCATATGTTTTCTTCCCACACTTCATAAAACAAAGAGCAACATACCTAATATTTAAAATTAATAGGCTCGCAGATTGGCTCATGTTGGAAGGAACCTTAAAGATCATCTAGTTTCAACCCCTCTGACATGGGCAGGCCTGCTTCCCACTGGATCAGGCTGCCAGTGATCCAACCTAGACTTCAAGACCACCAGGGATGGGGCACCCACAGTCTCTCTTAGTAGCCTGTGGCAGTGTCTACCTGCCCTCTGAGTGAAAAATCTCCTTCCTTATATCTAGCCTAAATTCTCCCTCTTTTATTTGAAAACCTTTGCCCCTTGTCCTGTCCCTATCAGACNCTCCACTCTGCTGCCAGATGTTGCATGGCAATGAATTGCAATGGAATACTGGTGGGAAGATTCAGCTTCTGCACCAAATCACCTACATCCACCTCTGACATCATTAGTTAACCTTATAAAATAGGAGGCATTACTTTCAGAGTAGCCCACTCACAGTACAGATGTCATTATATAAATATATATATAAATATATTCAGCTATTCTAAATAATTTAAAATTATGGAAGGGTCACTGAGTTTGTTTTCTAAGAAAAGAAGAGAAACAGTCTACATTTTCTGTCTATGGCTTAAGAAAAATTTTCCACTTTTTCCTCTATTTCCTACTGGTAAGATCAGAAGAACTTTGATAGCTAACAGGACATTGTAAGAAGAAAACAAAACAAAACAAACAAACAACAAAAAAAAAAGTTCCAGGACTGCAATTGCTTGTCCGCATGTTCTTCATATGTTTTCTTCCCACACTTCATAAAACAAAGAGCAACATACCTAATATTTAAAATTAATAGGCTCGCAGATTGGCTCATGTTGGAAGGAACCTTAAAGATCATCTAGTTTCAACCCCTCTGACATGGGCAGGCCTGCTTCCCACTGGATCAGGCTGCCAGTGATCCAACCTAGACTTCAAGACCACCAGGGATGGGGCACCCACAGTCTCTCTTAGTAGCCTGTGGCAGTGTCTACCTGCCCTCTGAGTGAAAAATCTCCTTCCTTATATCTAGCCTAAATTCTCCCTCTTTTATTTGAAAACCTTTGCCCCTTGTCCTGTCCCTATCAGACTATGTAAAAAGTTGGTGTCGCTTCCGACTATAAGCTACTTCTGGGGGATTGCTTGGCTCCAGAATAAGTGATCTCTCTCCTTACCTCTTACAGAAGAATGGTAAACATGCATTAAACAATCTGGGAATTGTTATATGCAGTTTTATTTCCAGTATCCTGATCACACTGTGCACTGAATGGAAAGGTAGCATTAAAGGTTGTGCCTAAATATGCAACAGGACCACATCTGCCCAGCTAGCATGTATACCAAGAGCAACATCCTACTGGAGATGTAGTTGGAGAGGTACTAACACTAGCTCACATACAGTGCTGTGCTGCTTAGGCAACAGTTTTGCCTCCAGTATTTATATGAACTAAATTCAGAGATAACTTGGGATCTGCAGAGATCCCGGCTGGCACTTCCTATGTACCCTTGGAAGGGGTGATAAACTTTTTGTCAAATTCATTTGATTTACCATTTTTATAACTATACTGCCTTCTCTCTAAGGTTATTGAAATATTTTAGAATTATATGAACTGAATATTCAAGTATACATAGTGCTCATATATATTTTTGCGTTGTGTATAGGACTCAGGTTGGACACATACTTGTGGACAGAGTTAATACCTTCACCCGTCCCCTCCCCAGCTTCCTGACTTGTTATGTGAGGTGTGAGAATCATGCAGAATCACGTCCTTCACCATGCATAATGTAAAGATGAAAGTGTGTGTGGTGCAGTAAGTCCACTTTAATTTCTTATTTATCTGGATGGTGAGTTAGCACTGATTTTCCAAATAGCTTCTTTCCAACCAAGAACAATTGCAAATAACAAATGTTAACAACCAGAAGTTCATACAGAGGCTAACTATCCACTTGAATGTGGCAGCTCTTCCACTGGATTCTAGGAATGCTCTAACCCTGGGAACATCAGGTATCTTTTAATTGTCAGTTACAACAGTTATTCTAAAATCAATGATACAACAGTATAAACAAAGTGCATTCCAGCAACATTTTGATGTCTTGATTCTGATCTGATAAAACAACTGAGTTCATGGCAGGTGTAACAATCTTATCTTTAAATTCTCTCTCTGTCTTATAGATTTTAAAATAAATGCATTTTCCCATTTGGTGCCAATACTGGCAGATACACAGGGCTTTCACTCCATCAGACGAAGCTATTTCAGTCTTATGTTTTTCTGGATATGGTGGCTGTTAAATCTGCAGTGGTTACACTACATACTGTGTATCGCTGGGTAAATATACAACAGAGTTAGTAGCAAGAAACAAGCTTGTTCATGACAGCATAAAATGCAGCTGTACCTTTGACTATGACATGCATGAACTTTAGCACTAATAGGTTCAAGAGCGAAACCAATTTAACATTTGCTGTTTCAGCAATTCCTTCCAGCTAGAGAACTTGTTCACAAGAACGATTTATCAAAAAAGTAAACACAGAGAAGGGAAATGTTGTTGACAACCAGTGTACTACAGAACATTTCTATTCTGTGTTTACCCTGTGCTGAGCAGGACCATCAAATTAATTTGAAGATTAAACATTCTGGAAAGCATTGCCAATCAGGCATAATACTTAACATAGATTCATATATTTGTAGATACATTAGGTTGGA
>VXAB01003987.1:0-22729 GCA_013399175.1 Odontophorus gujanensis
AGAATACAACACCCTACTTATGGAAAACAAACCCAGGAAAGCTGAATTGCACAGACACAACAATAGCTGCAGGGCTGTAGACCTTGTAAAGAAAGCTTGTGCCTGGAGTAAGGTTTTACAGTGAGTTTTAAACCACTTTAAAATGTCAAGTTTGGTTTTTGACGTGGTTACGTTTACCCCATAAAAATAAAGTGATTTGAAGACCCTTTGGGGCCCTGGAACAGCTCCCAGTGTAGACTTTGCTTCACATGTTGGCTTCAGCTGCTTATTGCCTTTTGTGATGCTCTGGTTATTAGGTTAGATCAGCAGCACTTCCATTAAAAATCTCTATTGATCATATGCAATATGGGAACGGTCGGTAGCTTTTATATGAAGAGAATAAATGATATATTTGTTTCTAACTGTTAGGCTGTAGGGTTACCAAGGGACAGAATAACCACCCTTAATACGGCAATTATTTTTGCAGGTACAGTACTTGGTAACGTTGGAGCGTAATTACCCAGTAATATGGTATTTACTACGTAACTGCAAAGCGTAATATTTGCACCTTGTAAAATAAAACGCGCGTTTAAAAATATTTAATACTTGCTGCCTTCCCTTTGTGCCTGCCCCAGTCTCCCCAGCAGAGCAGAGGATCCCCGGGAGCACACAGGGACACAGTTGGGGGAACCTTCCCGTGCTGGATGCTGCACTGCCGCATTGCCACATCCCATCCCATCACCCCCTGAATTGCAGCAGCAGCCCCAAAAGGACCGTTCTGCTGTTCCCATCCCCAAACAGGGCTGCTGCGGCCCCCTCCTGCCCCGGGGAGCTCGGCAGCAGGATTGCTAAAGTGCCGAGCCCTGTAATGTGTTATGACATAGATCAGCTGTTGTTTTCCAGTCTCAAAGGAAACCTTGTGGAATCTCATTCCTTTGACTGTATTAAATTATCTACAAATGTTGTTCTTTAAACACAAACTCAAGGCCCTTTCGCTGGAACATTAAACATGGATTGTGTGAAGGGTAAAATCTCTTTAAAGCTATTGTTTCTTTGGATATTTGGTTTACCTTTAGTTTTACAACAAAGTAAATTAATAAATGAAAGGTTCGGAGAATCGTTACTATAGCAATCCCCATGGTAACATAAAAAAACGCCGCAAACACTTGTCCTCCAACTGCAGCTCCAGAGAGCACAGCTCCGGGCACAGCACAGGACGATGCTCAACGGAGCCAACTTCCCACTGGCTTCAGGTGGGGAAAGTTTGTGCTCTCAGAGAGAGGAGGGTCTGAATTCCTGAGGAAAAAAAAAAAAATAATTGAAAATACTGCTTTCTGAAGTAAACCCTCGGGAGCACATGGCTTTCTGAAATATTTCTGACCTGAAATCAGCTTTGCAATGGGAACGTCTCTCTTCCTGCTGAGGAATCAGCACAGTCTCCAGGCTCCCCAGGAGCCCATAATGACTTTCTACAGGGTTTGCATAACTCGTCTGTTGTGAAACAGCTTAGCAAACAGCAGCACAAGGTATTGCATTCGTATTGGCACTATGCTCACATTTTTCCTCAGTCTCCTCATGTCTCTGCAACATGGGATGACTTTGGAGTGGTTCAACTCTTACCAGAGGTCACACTGGCACTGCTCAGTCAGTGAAAATGGGACCAAGTTTTGATCACAGAGTGAAAGTCAAAGACACCTGCAGAATTAGAGCTTGGTGGAAAAAAAAGAGTAATGAAAATAATTAGTTTGAGCTAAATACTGAATTTTGTTCTCTGTATACAGAATAATTTCTTACTATCCTGGGATCCCTGTAGCCCTCTGCAATAAGTAGCAAAACACTAGGGAAAAATTCCCTTTGAGGAGCAGAGTTTTAGCATTTTGTACCATTAGGAACAGTTTATGCTCAGAAAGAGCAGTGATGCAGTAGCACAGCTGCTCAGGGAGTGGTGGGGCCACTTTTCCTGGAGGTGTTCAAGAACTGTGGGGATGTGTCACTTGGGGACGTGGTCAGTGGGTGCAGTGCGGTGAGCTGGGAATCTTGGGGGTCTTTTCCAGCCTTAATGATTCTGTGACTCCATGACATTCCTGCTTGTCAATGTCAGTATGGTTCTACTTCCGTCTTTAGTAAAACATTTACTGAATGATATTTGAAGTGGAGAGTTTGTGAAAACCATGACCCAAAGCCCAGCAATTCTAGGCACAGGCATTTTTCAAGGTGAGGCTCTCTCAGAATCACACAGAAATATTCATTTCACACAGGAGCTTGTAGTGCCTTACAGTGAGACACAAACTTCCAGAGCTGTGCTATCAAAGTGCAATTTTGTGCCTCCACATAGAGAGAAAACACAGCTCTCTGACTTGCCTTTAGGCTGACCAGTTCATGAAACATCACTGCGAGAGTGCTGCTGATTCACCCCCAGTGAAGCAATGTGGGGGTTAAACTGCAAATGTTAATTACAGGAGGGTACAAGTGGCAAATTAAAGAATAAAACAAGCGCAGGTGACTCCGGCAGGGCTATGCACACAGAAACAAAGAGAAGTTTAATGGGGCTGAGGGTGAAAGCTTTCTTCTCAACTCTGCAATTGAAGCATTCAAAGAGCAAAATGTGGAATGGGCTGCAAGGGTCAGGCCTGGAGAAGAGCCATGTTCTGTGTCTCAGCATCCGTTCGGGGATAAATCTGGCTCCTCATCAGGGCTGACAATTAGGCCGTACAGTTAATATTTTTACAGCTGTTTTATTAATAACACATACAGAGCATCCAGCCAGGATTTGTTGGAGACACCTCAGGAAAATGAATGATGTAAATAACAGATGGATGCAGAATATTCTTACAAACAGGCACAAAGATATTCCCATCTTGTTTAGAAGGAATTTAAATAGACAGATTGTAGATAAACAGGCAAACCAAAAAGAGGGGAGAGTGGGAACGGGAGTGGGTGGTTCACAGGGTAAGCCATGTGCTGGGCAAAGTGGGACACTGTGCCCCCTGCTCCTGTCACCCCACAAGATTGTGGTCCTTGGAATTCCTCACACAGCATCTTCCCTTGTGATGGGACTCACTTGCTGCTCTCTGGCCTCAAAACATGGATAACTCCAACATCCATGCAACGTTTTGACCTTTAAGTAAGTCTTAACTCCATTACTCCATGGTTTAACTTCTATGAATCCCTTTGGCTTTTCATACATGTCGGTAATGAGAGAAGGGAGTGGTGGTTTCAATGCAGGAACCCTCCTGGAGGTTTGTAGTGTTCCACGACAGGTGATGCCGGGCAACATTGCTGTAACTCTCAGCTATAAGGACCACTAAAACCAATCCACGGACAAAACAGATTCTTCAGTGGCCCTCTTTAAAACAGTCATAAATTCTGAAGCTTTGGGAGGTGAGAAATACCACTAAAAGAACTGTATTTGAGAAAAAATAAATAAAAGTAAAAAATACTTCCAGTGGCTTTGATTAGAGCAAAGAGCTGACCAAGAGTGTGGGTACAGCAGGACACAATGGCCACCAGTGGTGTGTGATGCATTGATCCTTTGTGCATAAATGGTACAATAAAGTCATTTGGCACCAGTAGCCAGTGAATCATAGGGATTTGCAGTTGGATTTGTACTTTGGGATTTTCTTTGGAGCTTTGCAAGACCCGATGGTTAACAGCTGTAATTGCTTGAAGTTGCTGAAGCCTGAGCTATCCGGTGCATGATGCACACTGAAGAGCATAACACATGGGAGATGGCAGGAGGTGGTCACCAGTGCCATACAGGGCTGTCCACCAAGGAGCCCATCTTCACGCAGCAGGGCTCACTGTGGAGACAGTACAGTCTTCCACGCAAGAACCAGGGATACAAAATGCTGCAGAAGTATCTGAGAAGAAAAGTGAATGGAACTGGGAGAATTCATTTGACCATACCATTCCTTCCCCAGCACAGACACATTCCCCTCGCAGATTTCTCTTCAGAGTTTCTGCCTGTACAACCCAACTGTACTTTTCTGCCTAATCCCCTCTTCCTTTGTCATTTTGGAGCACCAGGAGCAGTCTGTGACCAGGAGCAGAGGAGGTCTCATGTACAGGGACACCAATGCGCTCTCATGCACAGCAACGTCTGCCAATTTCCATAGGTTTTCCCGCAGATCACTGTGAATCAGAGCACATTGTCAGGATCACAGTGACTGGAGCCCTGGGATTAAATGAGAATTTCTGCTCTTATCTCCCAGTAAAGGAAGTTTCCAGCCCTTGGACGCAGGGAGGGGTTGGAACTGTTGCCAGCTGTCTTCAGCTGCAGGTGAACAGTGGCTGCGCGGGTGCTGTGCTGGGAACATTGCACTGAGTGCAGTGAGAGCACCAAGCATGGGGAGCTGAGCAGCTTCTGGGAGAGAGGCAGCAACAGTGTGAGGGCTGGGGGCTGCTCCGATGAGAGAACGGGAAGCAAGTATCCCCTGGCTTTCCATCTGCCCCTGCAGAGTTTGGAAGGGAACTGGGGAAACTGTGAATTTGGGGTTGCACGCGTGGGTGTACTGCAGCTGGTGGGAGACCTGGGGGCTGCCTAGGTGAAGGAATTACTGGCAACGCACCTGATTATTCTGACCTCCAGCTGCTTTACAGTCTTTTAAGTTCAAATCGAAGTTGTTACCACCCATGGTGCTCTGATTATCAGTATTGATCATTTAAATTAAAAGTGGGGATACGCCTCTTGTTTCATGTTCTTTCTGGTGTCAACATCACCATAAAACCACAGTAATATCCACAAGTTCCAAACAGAAAGAGAGAAAAAGAGAGAACAGTGCACACCTGTGGTGGGGCACCCGGTGTGCTAACGACCACACACTGCTCCTGCAGCTCTGGTAGCCCACGGCTCAATAAGGTGTGATGCTGAATGAGGGTAGAAGTACTGGGAGGCCCTCGGCAGCACTGCCACTTTCTGGTGCCCTGGGCAGCTCGGATTCTGTGTTAGTGACAGATAAACTAATGCTGACAGACTTGGTGATAATTGGACCAAATGTATACAAACCTTTAATTTATACTTAAATACACACACACGTATGTATCTGTAATTGTATGGACAAGAGTTGATGGCTTCAAGTTGTGCCAGGGAAGGTTCAGGTCGGATATTAGGAACAATTCCTTCTCCCAAAGAGCATTCAGGCACTGGGACAGGCTGCTCACAGAGGCGGTGGGGTCCCCATCCCTGGTGGTGTTAGAATCATAAAATCACAGACTCCTCAGAGTTGGAAGTGGCATTTACATGTTATCTACTCCAACTACCCTGCAAGCACAGGGGCAGCACAGCTCCATCAGGTTTCCCAGAGCCTGGTCTAGCCTGATCTTGAAGGTCTTCAGGGATGGGGTACCTACCACATCTCTGATCTCTGGGCAACCTGTCCCTGTGCCCACCACCCTCACTACAAAATACTTTTTCCTTATATCCAACCTAAATCTACTCTCTTTAAGCCTGAAACTATGACAAGAACTGTGGCGATGTGGCACATGGGGACACGGTCAGTGGGAGTGGGTTTGGGTTGGAGTTGGGCTTGGGGATCTTGATTCCTTGATTCTGTGATTCTGTAGTCTTGGTGAGGTTGCCCATCGTGACTTAGTGAGTGCAAACCACAATTAATTAATCTTTGACACAAAGGTGGCTCTCCTGCACAGTGGTTCCGCCCCAGTTGCACCAATTTGAGCATCATGAAATTTGTAGGTTTGTACATGTGACATAACCAGCCAAGCATGCATTCTGCAGAGAAACATCGCTCTAAATAGCAGTGAAGTCATCAGAATATGGAAAAAATATGAAAAGCAAACATATTCAGGAGTTCTAAAAATCAAACTGTGATAAATATCAGCATAACAAGCCTCATTTGGGAACACACCGTTCTCCCAGAGGAGGCTGTCTGACTATCAGTGCCTTTGGAAACACACTTTCTCCAGGGCTGTGTACTGAGCTCAGGGTAAGATAAACATGAGTGCCTTTTCCCAGCCTGCTCATCTACAGGCATCTAAATTAAGAGATTGTGTTATCAGTGATAGAAGTTCATTGGGGGTTCATTTCAGTTGGTTTGAAGGTTTTTAAGGAGAAGAATAAACAAACAGCAATTAGCACCATATTTAACATCACTGACATTTTGAGGAGCCTATTTCTATTGCTGGGAGAGGAAGATCTGCTCCAGTGACTCACTGTATGATGCTGAGCATCTGCCTGCAGGACCTGGTCAGGCAGGGAAATGCAAATGGGCAGCAGCAGGGCAAGAAGGTGGGCAGTGCTGGCATGGAACGGCTATGGAGTCAAGAGTGCACCTGGGTTGAGAGATTCTCTGGGGTTGGAAGCAGCTCTGAGGTTGGGAGCAACTCTGAGGTTGGGACCAGCTCAAGGGCTGGGAGCAGCTCTAGGGTAGGGAGCAGCTTGGGTGTTGGGAGCAGCTCTGAGTTGGGAGCAGCTGTGCAGTGGGAGCAGTTTGGGGGTTGGCGGCAGCTCTAGGTTGGGAGCAACTCTGGTGTTGGCCACATAACTCCACTTTTTTAGCTATAAGCACTGGACACACTGCTATTCTGAGTTTCATCAAAGTCCCTTTGCAGGTTCAGTACAGAGTGCACTGCTCGACCAAGCACGCACTACCCATCCCTCCACTCACTATTGGGATCATCCAGCATTTAGGGAAGATAAAAGGATAAAAAGTAGGAGCAGACAGTCTATTGTGCTTAGCTACTGATGTGCAGAGCTCTACAGTACAGACGTCTTAACACATAAATTTAACAATTATTATTGTGTTGCCCTTTTCCAAGAAAGGGTAAAGGAGATTTGTAGGAGCACTTAACACATGTAAATCCCCACCTCTTTAAACCAAAGTAGTGTGTTAAATGGGTCCATAAATATCATAAGTATTCTGTCCTTTTAGAAATCATACCTTTTCTTTCTCCTTTCAATGCAATTAAATGAGCGCCTTATTATAACACAACTCTTGGGAACCAGACATTTAAAAAACTCTAAACAGATATTTATTGAGAAAGACGATGATCTTCGTTGGGTTAAATGTATGTAGAAGTCAAAGACAAAAGGCAATCAGTGCAACACATGGTCCCAAATCACAATCTGGCAGTTGTTTTGCCAAATACAAGTTCAAATCTCACTCAACCACATCTCTCAGCCACGTGCGAGAGCTGAAGTGTTCGACTGGGGCTTCTCTCTCTTCTCTCACACCCTATGAGAGTGCGGGTGAGATCTCCCCAAATGGTGGGTGTCCATCCTGTGTGGTCACCACCATCACCCGCAGCCTGTGGGGACCTGTCCTTGGGAGCTCCTGTGAGGACTTGTCCTTGACTGTCTGCTGTTTTCTCACATACTAGTGGACACCACCAATGCCTCCCCAGTAGGGAAATAATAGCTTCCCATGAGCTGGTGGCTGATGAAACAAGCACTTAACTTGCAATCTAGTCACCCACGTTCTATAGCAAAGAATCTCATGCCCCACCCTGCTCAAGGCAGACTCTGGCCCTGCTGGAGCTAGTGAAGTCCCCGAGGCCCCCTAGCCCCATAGGTGCAGAAGGGGCCCATGGGCACCGCAGTTGTTGCTCTAGCCGGTCCTTGCAGAATGCCTTCAACACATTTATCGTGATTGAATGGTGCCTAATGTATAATTTATGTGTTATGATTACTGCACAAAGCCCTCGTTGTAAGTGAAGGAGGTTGGACAGCACTTAAATCTTGTATTCTGGAGTTGAAATTCACTCACTGGCCTGCTTCTTTTATGATTCCTGTCATAACTCTGTGGTGTTGCATCAATGCCAATTTAACTACACTTTTACCAGTACAATGAATAAGGAAAAATGAAAATTGCATTTGGCACTTTTAATCAGATAATTATTTTTAAGAAACTAGCAGGAATGTTAAATACATTTTCCAGTTTTTTCCATCTGTTCCGGCTGACGTGCAAGACTGGTGCACTAATAACAAGGCAGATCTCATGAGCACGCCTCATAATGAATATTTCAGGATTATTCATGTACAAAGATATATATGTGGTATCTGTTTGCAGGACATCTGGCTGCAACATGTGCCTCGTTAAGTTACACCTGTAAATCTGAGGTCAATGCCTAAACCTGCGAGCGTACAATAACGAGCCCAGCGAATGGGCCCATTAACGGTGCCAGGTGCTGGCGGTGCACAGCGAGCAGGGTGCTGGTAATGGCCCGGCCCCACAGGCTATGGTATGTCAGGAAGCAGGAGTGGAGATGAGGCGGCACTGTGCATGTTCCCCGCAGCCTTGGGATTGCTTTCTCCAACTTGGGTGAAATGTTGAACTTCATGTATTTCTAGAATATTTAACTTTGTTCACAGAAGCAAAATAAACTGCATGTTGTATAAACCAGCTTGAATGTTCGGTTAAGGTTCAAAGCCAGCCCAAATACTTTTATTCTGGAAGAAAAATTTGCTTGCTTTTCTTCCCCTTGGCGTGTTCCACTCTTGGACATACTGAGCAAACACATAACGCAACCGAGCAGAGAGTGAGTGCTGATGTGGGGCTCATCCAGCCTCCAGCTCCAGGGCAGAGGGAATTTTCCTCTCTTTGAGGGACTTTCTCACAGCTTTTCCAATGCAAGCTGTGAAGCAGTGTGGTACAGACAGCAAGGAGGAAGACCAAGGAGAAAGGTCATATGTTATGAAAAAAATTCTGAGAAAGAGCAGCCAGCAGTGGCACAGGGAGGTGATGGAGTCCCCGTCCCTGAAAGTGCTCCAGAACTGAAGAAATGTGACAGTAGGGGACATGGTCAATGGGCATGGTGGGTTGGGGTTGGGCTTGGGGATCGTAGAGGTTTTTTTCAGCCTTAATGAGGGCTGGGCACTGGGATTCAAAAGGCCCTGCCTCAATGTCCTGCCTTCAGTAGGATGGTAAAGCATGCTGGGGTAGGCTTCAGTAAAGGTTGGACTTCAGGAACTCTCCAGGTTTGCTTTTCCACTAGCAAGAGAAGTGTATACAGCAAAGTGGACTTGGAAGGAGGAACATCTCCTGTTTAATTTTGCAGTTGCTATAGTGATTTGATTAAATTAACAAAAAAAAAAAAAAAAAAGCAACTTGTAAATTCAAAATCCTAATTGTACTGACAACAATCTAAATGTGGTTAGAACAGTGAGTCACACTCCAGATTATATGTCTCAAATAAGGTTTTAATTTAAATTTAACAAGGTAATTATTGTACAGTATGTTAATTCAGTATCATTTGATTAACAGAAAACGTGTTGCTTGTGCTTTAACACCTATGGTATTTAGTTAGATCTATACCTATTACATAGTTAAACCTCTCTGGTGTACGTGGTGCTAATAATTAGTATACAATAAGCATGCATATAAATGCACCTTTCCAGATTGTTGGATATTTATACTGTGGCAGCTGATCATTAGAGGCAAAGGCTGCATACAGAGATGCAATGATGATATTGCAAAAATGTATTTATAGATACAGTGTATGTCATATATATTGCCTTCTCTATCTGTTTAGGGTGTAATGAAACTCCTAAACATCTCCAGTACACCTGAAGTTAGTGTGTTTTATCCAAGACATCAGTAGCTTTCTCAAACTTGAGAAACAGACTGGTGACTCTTTTGGCCTTTCACTGCCTACATACAAACAACTCCTTCATTTTTTTCCTGCCTGTTGAACTTCATGTCCCTCCTTTATATTGGTTTACTTCTTACCTTTTCATTTCTTGATTTTGATCCAGGAGAACTCTGATGACGCCACTTGTGCTTTATGAGACTGCATATGTGCATTTCTTTATGGACTTCTCTCTGGGTGGGCACAAGAGACAGTGAGTGGAGGCAGCAAAAGACGGGCTGCCAGCAGGGTGGAGCAGGTACAGAAAATAGACTTGGGGGATCAAGGATTTATGGGTGTGAGGGTTGAAGTGTCTGTGGGAGCTGTTTCACTCAGCATGCCCAGAGTCCCTGTTCAGAAGTTGTCCTGTGCTGCTTTGCACCCAGCTGAAAACTGACAAAAATAATCACAGAATCACAGAATTGTAGGGGTTAGAAGGGGCCTCCAGAGATTATCTAGTCCAATGCCCCTCCCAAAGCAGCTACCTAGACCAGGTTGCACAGGTAGGCATCCAATATTGAGACATAATGAAACTACTGAATTTAGTTCCGAGTTCAGTACTACAAAGATGACTGCGCAGTGTTGTTTTATTCATTTTCACATCTAATCCCATGAAAGCTTCTGTGTCTTAGCATTGGAAGTTGCCAAGGAATGCAAGGCCTTCTTCCAGGAGTTAGGTCAATACACAAAGTCCTGATAATGAGTTGTTGGTGACTCAACTCAGAGACTTGGCAGGGCCAGAGGGAGTTTTCTGCGCTGGCTCCAATCCCTTCTCCCTGTGAGATCCCAGAGGGTCAGCATGACCAGCTGCACCACTGGCCCAACCCAAGGCCCATGGGTTATCTACAAGCCTCTGTCTTCTCCCACAGACCATGTAAAGTATATGGAAACATGCATGGGACAGTCAGGAGCCACCATTGAGCGAGTGCCCTTGGGACACACGTGGGACCCACATCCCTGTTTTCTGATAGCACCACCTCAAAGCTTTTAGGAACAGAGTGGGTGAAGAATGGGGCCACTGCCTCCTCAAACTTCGCAAGATACATGTGTGACTCCATGGCCAACAGTGCTGTGGAGAATGAAGCAGCAGCATCTTACATCATTGGGTCGCACTGCTCCTTATGGGGCAGCACTGACTGCTTTGGGTGCTCAACAGATCCAGGAGGCCCAGGTGGATTTCCCTGCTGCAGGCTGCAGGTGCTGGAGGAACAGCTGCAGCCCTAACAAATAATGATGCTTTTTAAGCATGAGCTACTGTTAAACTACTAATTGATTTGGGGACTTTTCTGGTAGATATTTATCTATAAATAAATCACACTTCCTTTTAAATCCATGCTCTCTATGGATATGGCCAACCTCTAAAATGAGGCTTCCACCCTTAAAACAAGTTTCAAAACTGGTGGACTTAGCTTTTTACCCCAAACTACTCTCCTCCTAGAAAAAGGGAAGATCGCTAAAAATGTTGTAGTGGTAATGGCTTACAGCACCAGTGTCAAGTGCTAAAGTTGTTTTCCTATGAATATAGATTACATTTTTTTACATAGCAAGTAAACAGATGCATAAAGATGCATTATTTCATAAGCATAAAAAACCTGCTGCAAGTATAGTGCTTTTAATTTGTTTTTATGATTACTTGTAATTAATTAGCATCAAAAGTAAATTATCAACATAGCTAAAAACTGAAATTGTACCAGCAAATGCAGGAGTGATTTCGCTGGTTTATCTTTATCCGAAGGTGGAAAAAAGAAATTATCCTTCTTTTTTTTTTTTTTTTAACTATGCTTAAATTAAAGTGTCAAAAGCTAGTGGCGGCACAGCCTAAAATTGTACAAAAAGAGAAATAATATTCTATAATTACAAGCTGTGCAGAGAGCATGCCATGCACATAAATATTTAAGGCAGTTCTAACAAATCCGGCTTATTATTAAAGTTGGTTTTCAAAAAGAATTTTTAGAAATCATGTTTAAACTTTATAGAGCAATTTATGAGGTCACTGCTCATGCACCTCATCAAAAACTTCGGCCTTCAACTGCAAGCCATAAAACGGAGGCATTTTGACAGGATCTGGAGACTTTTAACAAGTTCTTGCTCCTCAGCTCCGTGGCCCCCTCTCCCCAAGACAAACGGCAGAGCTCTTTGTGCTGTGGTCAGCCTAAACCAAATCAACAGGTTCAAAAAAACCGCTCCTGCTGACCCCCATCCATTCCTCTTGATGTTTACTGCCATGTCTCGCTTTGCTGTCAAATAGTTTACACGCAGTCTCCTGGAGAAAGGACATGGTAAGGAGGGGAACCGAGGGGGCTGCTTCGGGGGACAGGTTTCCTGGAGCAGGAATGCATCTGATCTTAGCAGCAAAATCAGCAGTGAGGGGAGAGAAAAAATAATCACGGACAAAGGAAAAGTTCTGCTCACACAGCAACATGCAGAGCTGGTGCTCCCGCTCCATGCTGATTGAGTGAAAACATGAGGAATTTCGGTAAACTCACAAGAAATACTGGGATCCACCTTTCCTCAAATACAGAAAGCAGCAATACCAGGAAAACTCCACAAAATTCATTTTCTTACTCTCCCACTTCCACATAATCGGAGGAATAGAGGAGGTACTGTGTAGGGAATCACTAAAGTCAGGTTTCAAATAAAACAAAATCAATGTAACTCCATATAAAGCAAATAAAACTGGAATAAGATACTCAAGCACAGGGTGACTCTAGAGGCCTTTATAATGATATTTTCCCCTTCTACTGTGGCCTGTAACAAAACTGAATTAATACTACATGCACTGTGGTGCTACCAGGCCCTCTGATGCCTACGGGAGTCATGGTGCAGAGATGAGTGTTTTGGAGGAGGGTCTGGGTGGTGGCAATTAGGGGTTCTGCAGAGAACTTTGCCTACAGCCCAAACCTCACCTGAGCAAATTGCAGCATTGCCGTGACCCATCTGGCATTTTTGGTAGTTCAGTAAGAATTCCACAACACATTCTCAATACCCTCTGAGAGGCATTTTAATTTAATTGCCAGCACCAATCACCAACTGACACAAAAGTTACTGGTGAATCAAGCCTCTCCTCCACAGAACCGCAGAAGCACGAAGGTTAGAAAAGACCTCCAAGATCCCCAAGCCAAAACCCAACACACCCACTGACCTCGTCCCCAAGTGGCACATCTCCAGTGTTCTTGAACACCTGTGCCAGTGTCTGATCATTCCTGAGCAGAAATGTTTCCTAATATCCTACCTGAACCTCCCCTGGCACAACTTGAGGCCATCAGTTCTCATTGCTCCATCCCATCACTGTAACCCATCACATCCCTCCTACATGACCCTATTTCACATTCAGGACTTCCCAAGAACTTTCAAGTGTTGGACTCATGCTTTGCAGATGAAGAGTAGCACTTCTGGCAGTGCTGCAGGAGATGGACAATTTTCTTAGTTTTCCAAATCCAGCGAAGACTTGGGGAAAATAAATAGTTCTTGGGAGTGTATCCCTAACTCCATTTCTATCTATACAAATGCATCTCTGATATTTATCACAATGGAACCTTCCCACAAGCCACAGAGGTTACAAACTCTTTTTCAAATGAGCGCAATGCATGATAAGCTCTTTTTAAACACCAATTTTACTATTAAATGCCAAATCTAAAGCTCCATGCCCTGCCTCATTAGTTATTAATGAAGCAACATATTTGTTCAAAATTTATGATTGTTGATTTGCTCCCATCATTGTATGAAATATTAACACCGCATTTGTACTTGCAACCATTTTGCAGACATTAGATTGTGAATTTGCATATTCATGAATGCTCATAAATGTTTAAGGAGACAGCGCAGAAAGCATGTGAGCTGTCAGTGAGCCAGTAAAAAGGCATATTTACAGTGTTAATAAGTAGTTGAGTTTATAGGACAAAACAGCAAGCAACAAATTAAATGAATTTCGGTTTGCCTGTTGCAACAAACTATGGTAGCTTTTCCTCCCTTTCCTCTCAGTAAGCTGAGTAAACTTCAAACCTGCCTGTGAAGTTCTCTGTTGAGCAGCTCATCGTGCAGCCGAGGCATCTTGCTGCTTTTGCTAGGACCTCAACTCTTCCCACCCTGGCGTTTTCCTACAGCAGCCTGCACAGGGTAGTCACTACTGACAAGAGCTGTATTTATAATAGAACGGTAAATTAGTTTTATTAAATTATAATTTTGTGTTTATTAACTTCTTTCAAAGCAGGACAGTGATTCATTGGCAAGAGAGAAAATCTTCCTTTTCTACCTGCTGAATTTTTCCCCCCTGTGAAAAGCATAAATCACATTTTGTGTGAAGTGTACATCCTTGCTTTGAGCTGCCCGTGTTTTAATAGCACAGCCAAGTCAGTTATTTTAATCTCTGGTACTTTATAATAAATGCTTTTTATTGATTTTTGTTGTACAGTTCCATGAATTGAATAAACTACATACACAAGCAGCTGAGAGAAAAAGGCTGAAGGAAAAAATGTGATCAGCATGTTTTCAAAGTTAAAGGTGAAAACATGATGGTTAGCACTTTCTTTGGTCAGCAGCTCCCTGGGAGTGCCATGAAAAGGAGCGAGCATGATGTGTGTGTTATTTTTATTCTTAAAGTCCCAGAACTGAATTATTCTTTGGGAGGGCCAACTATGATATACTTATTGCAGGAGCACTTCCTCAAAATACAATTTAAAACTTTAAAAAGGTGACCCATGGCACACCTGTCACTTTGAGCATGTTTTCCAACATCCCTAAGGGTCGGATAGGATGTGGGAGCCATGTCTCTGCTCAGCACTGTGGGGTCCTAAGGGCAAAACTCAGGGTGTAGCCCACTGGCACATGGATGTTTATCCATGTCCTGTCCGTATGGTTCATGCGAAACTGGTGCAAATAGGTTTACTCCCTACCATAACCTGGAAGGGAGGGAATAGCACAGCCTGCAATTGTTCTGCAATGGCAAGTTCACCCCACCCCTGCTGTGCCCTGCTGATGCAGCAGGCACTCAGGACATACTGTGAACACACATCTGATGCAGTGGGTACACAGGTGATGCTATGGGAACCCAGGTGATGCCATGGCCACTCGAGTGATGCTATGGGTATGCATGTGATACTATGGGAACACAGGTGATGCTATGAGTACCCATGTGGTGCTGCGGCACTCAGGTGATGCTAAGAGCATCCAGGTGCTCTTTCAGCAGAAGCAGCACACTCCCTTCTGCCCATGCCAACTTATTTTGCAAACCTTACTTCCTTCTATCTAGGAGAGGGAAAGCTGCAAAACCAGAGCCTGATGATTTGCCAGGAACTGTATAACTCATAAGTAACTGTTTACTTTGCTGTATTGCTTTTCCCAACCTAAAAACATCTACTCCCTCCCCTGGGGACAAGTCTGAAGCACCAGCAGAAGAGTGACACTGGTTTATTATTTCCCTGAATCCCTTCTCTGCAGATGACCTATAGAAGTGATTTAATGTGGAGCCGCTGGAGTTCCAACACTTTCTCTGTGCTCCTCAGGCTGAGACGAGCTGATTTCTTTGGGGTGTTATAACTATGACCTGCTCCATTAAGTAGCAAACAAAGTACAGCTGGATATAGCAAGCTCAGCTTGACTCTTAGCTTTCACATAACCTGCTTGATTAGGAAAAATGCTATGCCCTTGTCACAAGGCTCCTACTGTCATCTGAAAAGACGGGTATCCATTGATTTCCGCATAATATGGATTCACACTGCCTTTCCAGAGCAGCATGTTTCACACCCTAATATAACCTGGCAAAAAACATTATTTTTCCTGCTGGTTTAGCTGTAAAATGTGTTACTACTTTAGGTAATGTGCTGCTTATTACACAATTACCTGAAGTGCTTTACAATGCATTAATTGCTCTTTGATTTAAACATCTCCCATTTAGTAACCGAGCTATATCATTGTGACAAATTACAAGTCAATAATCTGGTTACTAAGAAGCGGAAATGAAGAAGCTGGAGACTGCTTCATTAAGGGAAGCAGACCATTGCTAAGTAAAATACCAAGCTGATGCTATTATCAATATTGCGATCCATGCACACAGATTCACATTGCAGAGGCAAGCAGGAAAGCAGAAAGTAACTGTGATCCACCTGTAGGGATGCATTTGGCACTCCAAATGGTAACTGTGCAGTTCTCACTGTGGATGAACTCAGACTTGTTTCCTCATCAGGGCTTGTTCTACCCTCAGGTGGGAGCCCAGGATGAACTGTTAAGTGTCCCTTGGCTGAGCCTCCAAGTTGTTCTCCAGAAACTGAAAGTTACAGGTCAGCTATGTCCCACTTAAATAACTTTTCTCTTCTTCGGGTTGCTGTGGGTCTGCTGGAGGAGATACAAGGGAAGAGAACCAGCTCTTCACAGCCACCTGCACCCGGAAGCACAGGGAGAAGTCAACACCCTGTACAGCTAAAGACTTTGGCTGGGATTTTGGCACTGCTAAAAATTTAAGGATCCTACTGCACACTCAGAGAATGCAGGTAGGGATATATTGCATGATTTCAAATTTCTTTCTCTCTCCAGACTCCCTGGAGGTCATATTTGCAAGCTCTACCCTGTTATGATTAAAATCTACTATGCATTTATCATCGGGCTGTGACTGTTAACAGTGCAGCACAAAACCTTGTGGTATCACTGCCACAGTCAGAGCACCTTTTTTTTGTCAGAAGTGCTCAGCATTAGGCTAGCCCGGCCTCATCGATTTTAGAAGGAGCAGAATGAGATCAATGCCGAGAAAATCCTCTCATTAACGTTTTGACTTAAGCTTTGTATTGCTTCTTACAAGGGCATGCACAGAGATGCCATATATTAAAAGCACTAATGGAGGAAAAATTAACACAAGTGACTTTTAACAGAGGACCGATAAATAAAAGCAAACTCAAGTGTAGGAATAAATAAAATTAGCACATAAAAAGCAATCCTGGGTAGAGAAGACAAGAAAAGAAACAGAAAACTGGAGAATGAGTTCTGAGAGTTGGTGTAGCAGAAGATGATACATAGGACACTTGTTTGACAAGCAGAGCGAAAAAGGACTGATTCCTCTGGAGAAGAGAAAGCTTGGAGAGACCTTATTGCTCTCTATAACTGCCTCATAGGTTGTGGTAAGGTAGAAGTTGGTCTCTTTACCCAGGTAACAGTGATTGAATGAGAGGTAACGGCTTGAAGTTGTGCCAGCAGTTCAGGATGTAATTAGGAACGATTTCTTCTCCAAAGAGTGGTCAGGCATTGGCGCAGGCTGTTTAGGGACATTGCTGAGTCATCATGTTCACAGTTCAAGAGCCATGGAGATGTGGGACTTCAGGGCATGGTAAGTGGGCATGGTGGGGATGGGTTGGGGTTGGGTTTGGGGATCTTGGAGGTCCTTTCCAACGTTAATGATTCTTACGATGAAGCTACTGACTGGAAATTTCAACCTTGCATCTGACCTAAATTCCCCCTCTTTTGGTTTAAAGCCATTTTCTCTTATCAGCCTAATCTGGCTTTGTTGCAGCTTTCTCCTCTGTGCCAAGGGAGGGGGTCTGCTGCCTCATGGGGCCATTTCAGGAGCACATTTATTCCTTAGGAGAAAGTTCAAGATTCACAGAAAGAGAAGAAGAAACAAAGCATTTCTAAATTTTACAGGAAAACAAAAATATTGAGTAAGGAAAGCCCAAGACCTTCTTGAGGAATTGCTGTCGGGTCACCATATATTCAGAAACAGTTACAAAGTAAATCATCAGAGCCCAGACATATAAGTACTACATATTTTTGACCTTGCTAAACAACAATCAGCTGCTAAATCACCACCTTGCATCAAGACAAGAGCTTTTTGAGGGCCATCATAGTTGCCCTGCCCCACTTCAACACTGATGACCTGCCCCTCTGTGGTATCATTTTTCCTCTTGTAAACTGCCACATTTGCTGATTCTGTAACGTAGATTAAGACTGACGAAGGACCTTGGGCACAACCATTAAAGCATTCATTTGTGAAACCCAACTGGATTAAAAATAAAGTTTTCCCTGGAGAAAAATTTCACCGTCAAACAGCAGAGCAGAGAAAAATGCAGACCTCTGTCCCTTCTCTCCTGTGTTTCTGACCCATTTGCATCCATACTCAAAGCCCTGGCCCATCCAACCTCTGTGAGCTGTCCCAAGGTGCCCATGGTGGGACAATGCCCCACTGTGCAGCAGCACTCACACTCCTTGCCACCATGCTGCAACACCCGGACAAAATTCCGTCAGTTTTGAGGTCAGCCACCAATTTTCCATTTAGTTCAGAAGGGACAGGATTTTGCCCGAGGTGGCTGCAGATGTTCAGAGAGATGCCCCAAGGCCCTGCAGATCACCACAGCATCACTCTCTACCTTTCGCATTCCTTTCTGCCTCACTGCCTGTGGCCACAGCCTTTGTGTCTCCCAGTCCCACCTTGCCCCCAAGAAATAGTTCATGGGTGGTCAGCTCCTAACTCTTCAGCCGTGGTTGAGCCGCAAGAAATTTGAAGGCTGCTTTCATACTGAATCTAGTGTAAGGTTGTTTGTGCACAGAAGCTGATGAGGAATCCTAACTTCCAGCTGTGGGGGAAGCAAGCCAGCAAGAACCCACATTAGACATCTGTGGTCTCCCGGATACAGCTGCATATCAGATTAATGCCATCAAGCCATACACAGAGCTTGATCTCTTCTCCACACCCCCAATATCTTTTGTCCATGCCAGGACAGTCTCAGCTCTCTATGTCCTGGAGGATTGCAATGCATGTCCTGCAGCTCAGCACCATGTGAGTGTCTTGATGTGGAGACAAAACTGGAAGGTTTGTGCCCTTGGACCAGTGGATATCTTCCAGGAGATGCTGGAGAGCTGGCAAGGCTTCCCTCTTCCAGCTGCCTGCTCTGTGGTTTTAACCAATCATAAATTTTTACAGAACCAAAGAAGACTTCATAAAGATTTGAGTGTGTGTGGAGCTATGACAAGCAATAATTTAAAGGACTTGTAATTATATATTGGTAAGGTTCATAGGTCAGTAAAGGACACTTCATACTATATTTCATCCATCTACCAGAGTATGTTTAATACCTACACAATTTAAGATCTCAAATCCTGTTTTCAAAAGCGCTGAGGAAATCATCCTAATCCAATAACAAATATATTTGTTTCCTTTTTCTTTTGAAAAAGAATTCAGAGTGAAACAAGTAGGAATTTAAGCTTCTCTAGAAAGACTGAAATGCATGGACAGAATTCCCAAACTAAAGATGTTTTATTTTCTGTGCTTTCCAGAACTATGAGAGAATCCTTTGGTGGTTTTGTGCACTGCAGAACCACAGTTTCCCCAGGGATTTTNACAGTTTCCCCAGGGATTTTTTTTTTTTTTTAAATTAGGATTTTCTTCTAGAAGAAAAGCCCAAGAGCTCGTTCAGAAGAACATGGTCCTATGTAGAGCCAGGAGTTGGACTTGATGACCCTTATGAGTCCTTTCCAACTCAAACTCAAAGTTGGACTAGATGACCTTTAAAGATTCCAACTCAAATGGTTATATTATTCTAAGAAATTGGGTTATTCTATGATTCTGTATTGTGAAAATTTATTCCAGAAACCACAAAACTATTTAGCTAAAGCTTCATGCTTCAAGACAAATGTGTCTTCCCCTCTCCTATCTTCTTCCCTCCTTAGTGTTCAGGCACAGGGGACCCTTCTCTACTTCATCTGTCTGGTAGAAGAGCATGGCCTGACATGGCAAGCTGCGGGGCCCACGTTACCTAATGCTGCTCTACAGGAGTTAACTCCTTCAGCTGCTGTCCTGACAACCACAACCCATCAGTCCCATGCTAATGGCACACTATTACTGAGTGCATAAATCTGCACTCCTCCCTTTGGTGGGAAAGATCTTTGTAATAAAACTGTTTTCAGTAAAATTTGAACCAAAGTGTTTAAAAAAAATAAAAAGAAAGAGGAGGGGAAGGGAGGAAATGTTCTTGTGTTTCGATCAGAATCTGATAAAATGGCTGTTTGAGAAATGTCTGCAATGTGATGGAGCCTGAAATTACTGGCGTCATTGCTGATGAGGCTGCTACGCATGTAAATAAATTGTCATAGAGAACCACTCACAAGAAATTCTTCCCATCCAGACATTAACTTTATAAAGCCAGAACCACCAGTAGGTATTAATCAGTATCTGAGGTCTGCAAATATTTGCTTGTTTCCATAGCAATTGGTTAAGCCTACGTACAAAAAAAATACCTTTTCTCACATACGTTATCATCACTTCCTAATAATATAATCATGAAACCATTTCTCAGGCCAGGCTGAGTCTAGAATAAACACCATTAATTAACAAATTCATAAACTAGTGGAGGAGGAGGTGGCAAATGAGGAATTGAGTGCAACATGCAAACGATGACGGCTTGGGCCTCTTTCATTTCTTGAGGAAACTTCGCAAACTCTTAATTATCTCACAAAATATTATCTGTCTTTTCCCAAAAATAAAACTTGTAACAACTGTTCAAACCACGCCGCACTCTCACCCACAAAGCACACATTTAAGCAAAAATATAAAGCCATGGCTGTGAAGTGTCAGAGTAATTTATTTGAAGAAGAAAAGTGAGACTTTTGGCATTGCTCTTGAAATCAACTGAGAAGTTCTCTGCCAAAGAGGGATGCTGCGGAGCGCTTGTCGGGAGCTACGGGGAATGTGGCACATTACAAAAGAGTAACATTTGGCCAGCTAGTAAATTAGTAATGTAATTTGCTCAGCGCATACAGGATTCCACACAGGAACAACAGTTGTCTTAAATAATCAGTCCTGTGAACAACAGGCTCCTGCTTACACCCGAGCTTATGTTTCCCAGCGCAGCCAGCCATATGACTGCACCATCATATTGGGTTTTTTTTTTCATTTTTCTGACAGGGTTGGATAATTTATGCATACACACACACTCACGCTCTCATGCATGCACATAAATCTATATGCGCATGTGTTTGTGTGTGTGCAAACGATGAAGATGGGAAACAATTGAAAATAAGGAGGACATCTCACTCCGTGTGGTCCTGACGGAAGCTAATAATGTGCACTGCAAAGCAAACCCAACCTGTGGTGGTACCGGGTCATGGCAACATGTGGATCATGCTCAGCAGCCCAGAACAAAAGCTGTGTGCAATGCAGTGTGCCTTGGAAAGGAGGAGCCTCTGTCCACTGCTGCTGGGACCCAAATAAAGGAAAACTCTTTTTAGTTTATGTCTCATTAAAACCCAACCTGCTGCATCATTGCAACAAACCAGGAGCAGGGGTGAGCTTGGCTGTTCGAGGTGCTCCAACTGCAAATGGAGCATCCAAACAAGAACTGATTTTTGGGAATATGTCTGGTTCAATACCTCTTAGTAGTCCTCTAAGGCGCATTTCTCACTGGATATGGCAACAAGATACCAACTCACACAGACTGCTGTACAGAACCTAGGAGACTGTCTCAGTTGAAGCATTGATATTTTATCTTTTTCTTAATACTGCTGACAATCATAAAGAAGACCTGAGAAAGAAAACATTTTCACACACTCCTATTGATGGAAGATCAAAGCAGATGCTGTTGATTTATTTTCTAGTTTCTGTGCATGTCTCATTTCATCTGTTGGAGGAAAAAGCATGTTTTCTAGACACAGGATGAGAGTTAAGCAGCATTATTTAGACAGTGAAGGCCCAAACCAATGGATTTTGAAAACTGAAGGCAGTATCTTCTCAGCGGTTTTCACAATTGAATCCTACCTGTTGTGTCTCCATGCTGGGAGATGTCACTCAGCATCCTGGGAACCCTGTGGGGATCAGGAATCATAGAATGACAGAATCATAGAATGACCTGGGTTGAAAAGGATCACAAAGATCATCCAGTTTCAACCCCCTTCCTGAGGGCAGGGTCTCCAAACAGGCTGCCCAGAGCCACATCCAGCCTTGCCTTGAATGCCTCCAGAGATGGGGCACCCAAAACCTCTCTGGGTAACAAGTTCCAGTGTGCCATTGTCCTCTGAATGAAAAACTTCCCCCCATCATCTAACCTAAATCTTCCCTGTCTGAGTTTAAAACGGTTCCCCCTTGCCCTATCACTATCAACCCATGTCAACGGTCATTCTCCCTCCTGTTTATACGCTCCCTTCGAGTACAGGAAGGACACAATGAGGTCTTCCCGGAGCCTTCTCTTCTCCAAGTTAAACAAGTCCCATTCTCTCAGCCTTACCTCTAATCATTTTAGTAGCCCTTCTCTGGACCTGTTCCAAGAGCTCTGCATCTTTCTTGTGCTCAGCACCCCAGGCCTGGATGTAGTACTCCAGATGGAGCCTCACAAGAGCTGAGTAGAGAGGGGCAATCACCTCCCTCTCCCTGCTGGCCACTCCTTTTAATGCAGTTCAGGATATAGCTGGCCTTCTGGGCTGCAAGCACGCACTGCTGGCTCATTTCCAGCTTCTCGTCCACCAGGAATGCTTGGGAGTAAATGTGTGGTTGTCAGCAAGAGTACACCCATGGAATGTATATGTAAATGAGAAACGATGGAGGCCTGGTGTGTTGTTCAGAAGCATCTTCATCAATGAAAACAATAAAACAATTGCCACAAGATGATAAGACCAAGGAATGCAAAAAGAAGTGTAAAATGAAAATATTTTGTTATTTCTTTAATCTATTTTTCTGCAGATTCAGAAATGTTCCTTACAGTGTGCAAGTCGCTTTTCCAGGAAGGAACTGCAGCTGCTTACAAAACAGAAGAGCAGAGTGAAATGTGGCGAGTTGCCCTTCCTCATACTCCCACTGAGCACTGGGCACAAATCCTCTTTTCCTCATCTACTAACTGCAAAGGGCCAAGATCTGCCTTTTACTGCAACCTCGTAACTGGATTTGAATCCAAAATACAGTAATAAATATCACTAGACCATTTACTGTGTGCTGCCTCCAACTTTGTGTAAGCAGAAAGCCTGTATCTTAAATGAATCAGGTCTTCAAAGAATAAAGGCATGGAAATTATTTTAAAAAATAAATCACCCATTTTGAAAGTACTGTAAGATAAAAAATACAGCTTCAGAAAGTACATGCTAAGGCTGCGGAAAAAAAAGTTCAACAGAAAAAGCTATTTGGAGTAAGGTTCCTGACTTCATACATACCGTATTTTAGAGGGTTTTCTATATCAAAACTCCTAAAATATTGGCTTTTTTTTTT
>VXAB01003987.1:22777-33199 GCA_013399175.1 Odontophorus gujanensis
GAAGATCAAAGCAGATGCTGTTGATTTATTTTCTAGTTTCTGTGCATGTCTCATTTCATCTGTTGGAGGAAAAAGCATGTTTTCTAGACACAGGATGAGAGTTAAGCAGCATTATTTAGACAGTGAAGGCCCAAACCAATGGATTTTGAAAACTGAAGGCAGTATCTTCTCAGCGGTTTTCACAATTGAATCCTACCTGTTGTGTCTCCATGCTGGGAGATGTCACTCAGCATCCTGGGAACCCTGTGGGGATCAGGAATCATAGAATGACAGAATCATAGAATGACCTGGGTTGAAAAGGATCACAAAGATCATCCAGTTTCAACCCCCTTCCTGAGGGCAGGGTCTCCAAACAGGCTGCCCAGAGCCACATCCAGCCTTGCCTTGAATGCCTCCAGAGATGGGGCACCCAAAACCTCTCTGGGTAACAAGTTCCAGTGTGCCATTGTCCTCTGAATGAAAAACTTCCCCCCATCATCTAACCTAAATCTTCCCTGTCTGAGTTTAAAACGGTTCCCCCTTGCCCTATCACTATCAACCCATGTCAACGGTCATTCTCCCTCCTGTTTATACGCTCCCTTCAAGTACAGGAAGGACACAATGAGGTCTTCCCGGAGCCTTCTCTTCTCCAAGTTAAACAAGTCCCATTCTCTCAGCCTTACCTCTAATCATTTTAGTAGCCCTTCTGAGTTTAAAACGGTTCCCCCTTGCCCTATCACTATCAACCCATGTCAACGGTCATTCTCCCTCCTGTTTATACGCTCCCTTCAAGTACAGGAAGGACACAATGAGGTCTTCCCGGAGCCTTCTCTTCTCCAAGTTAAACAAGTCCCATTCTCTCAGCCTTACCTCTAATCATTTTAGTAGCCCTTCTCTGGACCTGTTCCAAGAGCTCTGCATCTTTCTTGTGCTCAGCACCCCAGGCCTGGATGTAGTACTCCAGATGGAGCCTCACAAGAGCTGAGTAGAGAGGGGCAATCCCCTCCCTCTCCCTGCTGGCCACTCCTTTTAATGCAGTTCAGGATATAGCTGGCCTTCTGGGCTGCAAGCACGCACTGCTGGCTCATTTCCAGCTTCTCGTCCACCAGGAATGCTTGGGAGTAAATGTGTGGTTGTCAGCAAGAGTACACCCATGGAATGTATATGTAAATGAGAAACGATGGAGGCCTGGTGTGTTGTTCAGAAGCATCTTCATCAATGAAAACAATAAAACAATTGCCACAAGATGATAAGACCAAGGAATGCAAAAAGAAGTGTAAAATGAAAATATTTTGTTATTTCTTTAATCTATTTTTCTGCAGATTCAGAAATGTTCCTTACAGTGTGCAAGTCGCTTTTCCAGGAAGGAACTGCAGCTGCTTACAAAACAGAAGAGCAGAGTGAAATGTGGCGAGTTGCCCTTCCTCATACTCCCACTGAGCACTGGGCACAAATCCTCTTTTCCTCATCTACTAACTGCAAAGGGCCAAGATCTGCCTTTTACTGCAACCTCGTAACTGGATTTGAATCCAAAATACAGTAATAAATATCACTAGACCATTTACTGTGTGCTGCCTCCAACTTTGTGTAAGCAGAAAGCCTGTATCTTAAATGAATCAGGTCTTCAAAGAATAAAGGCATGGAAATTATTTTAAAAAATAAATCACCCATTTTGAAAGTACTGTAAGATAAAAAATACAGCTTCAGAAAGTACATGCTAAGGCTGCGGAAAAAAAAGTTCAACAGAAAAAGCTATTTGGAGTAAGGTTCCTGACTTCATACATACCGTATTTTAGAGGGTTTTCTATATCAAAACTCCTAAAATATTGGCTTTTTTTTTTTTTCCCCAAGGAATACATAAAGGACATGAATCACAACTGAATTCCCAAAGATTTTGTACAGCTTTCTAAATTGTTCCAAGCCTGCCCACCACAGCCCAGCAGCACAGGGGTTCCCAGCAGGGCTGTTCTTCCAGAGAACCCCAGCCTCAGAGCCAGACATGGGCATGGTGGGGATGGGGCGACAGGTGGAGTTTGTGATCTCAGGAGGTTTTTTCCAACTTCCACAATTCTATGGTTCTGTGATCCACAACATTGGCTCACCATGGGGAAGGAAGGCAAGGAGTTGGTATAACAGGTAGATGAAAGAGAAGAAATTACAATCAGTAGAAGCACATGGCTTTAACTGTAAACATTTAGTGTAGTAAGAGGATGGCATAGCTAACCAGGGTCCTGCAAAAACCTTTGTGTGCTCCCAATTTATTACAACTCCTTGAAGTTCCAACCAAAATCAACATACTGGGTACAATAGAAAGATAAAGGAATACATCCTAATTTCAAAAAAACCTCTTGGTTTCAACAGAGGTGAAAGAAGCTCATGTGGAACATTCATGACCTGATGTCACCCCTCAGCCACTGATTCCCAAGGCCTGAAGCAGCCTAGTCACCTACATGGAACCAACTCATCTACTCTCACCAGCAAATGGGAAGCCAGAAAGTCACCATGTGCCACCTATAGATGTGTAAAAGAAGTGAACAGAAGTTTATCCTCAGGATGCATTGCTGTACCCTTCACGTGAAAGCAGTGAGCAAGGAATAGAATCATAGAATCAAAGAATCACTCAGGTTGGAAAAGACCTCAAAGGTCACTGAGTCCAACCATGACCTAAACATACTACACTAAATGGCACAGGAAAATACAAAACAAACACTGCTTGAATGCTAAGTTTTCAACGGTTTGCGGGACAGTTTGACCCGGTACCATGACAATTGAGGCAAGGGACCGACGGACCCACACCCTGGGGAAGGGGNTCTTGTCTGAGGTCTCTTATTTTCTTGCAAAAGTACCTGAATGCAGTGCTGACAGCTGGGACATGCTCACGTTTCCTCTCAACAGCTTTTGGAAGAGTAGGAGTATGCAAGCCCTTCCCATTTCTCTACTAAATACTCAAGACAAGGGTTTTTGGAACAAATTTGAGAATTTCTGCCACTCTGACTGCCTCCTGTGTTGCTGTTTGAGATGAGGAGAGGTGCGTGGCTGGCCCCTCGTACTCAGCGCTCACAGCAGCTGGATAGCTAGCAACAGCACTTGTTGATTAATACCATATTGCCATCTGTAAAAAGAATTGAACATATATATGTATGGGCTGCAACATTTAGCAATCTCAAATGACATCTGAGTAATGTTGATTTTGTTTAGATGACAACCTCATTATGGTGCATAATTGCTAAGCAATCTCCTAGTAAACACTGGGTTAAAAACTACTGGAAGATGCTTGTTCCTCTCATTATTAATTAGCATGTGTCCACTCCGCCAGATCCAGAGCCCAAACTTCATTTGTTATGTTCAGCCAAATGCATGAATAGCTTTTGAGTAATTATTTTCCAACATCATCTAATACCTCTCTGCACATCAATTAAAAATCCTCTTAACAAGGAACTGCATTTTGTTTGAGATCAAATGCCTAGTCCAAAGCTGTATCAATCATGTAGAGCTAATTAGTGGGTCTGCTTTATATCATTTGTTTTACTTTATTATTCTATTATACACTTCCTAATGAAACCAATTGAACAATTTTAAAATCTTTGTTCAATTAATTGAAGGCTTAAAGGCCAGCTACCTAGGCAGGCTTTTTCTGTTTTAAAAAGCATATGTGGAAAGAAAAATAAATCTGTACCGTGTTTTATATCTATTTGTTTTATGTGGTAAATGCTCTACAGCTGTTTTTAAAGGTTTATCACTACTTTTATACAGCTCGCAAATAACTTACGGCTCACCAGACCCTTGAAGCCCTTTGTTCACAGTCACATGGTTTTGGAGAAAAGAGCTGAAAAGGGGGAGAAAGATTTGCAGGAGCTGGTCTTGAGAGCAGGGCTGCCAGGTCCTGCATTATTAACAGACAGAGCTGGCTTTTTCTAAGCCTGTTGCATAGTGTTCTTCCTCCTTGCAAATAGAAGCTGTGGAAGTATGGCCCGGGGAAGTATTTGCCATCAGGCAGTAACATTTTAATTCATTTATGTTAGAAGAACAGTGGATCAAAAGTTATGTGAGGCTCTAAATGGTTGATTCTATCCAATGAGAAGAGGCTGGAGGGCTCTTGAGCAGCACGCTGCCGGTGTCACTGCACAAACCCAAGCTCCTTGTGACATGTTTACAAAACGTTTCTCTCAGCCTTGCTTTTTGTGGAGCCTCTGGAAACCAGCTCACGTCCCCATCACCACCCAGCAGGTCCAGGAGCTGAGCAGTGCTAACTCTCCTATCCTAGCCATATTGCTCTGAGTACCAGTGTATTTTCCATAGGATACCATAAGGAGGGGAAAAACAACTGGCATATTGAGGCTATATTGACAATACACAATCCTGAATAAGTGGTTCGTGAGCATCCTGTAAGTACTGTGCTCAGGCTGTGGCAAGAGAAAGGGAGAGCTGAGCAGGTAATAAAAAGACAAGCTAGGAAAGGTGGGAATGCAGTCATAAATGCATTTGCTGTGCCCAGGTGAGAAAGTAGACGCACAAGCTGAGCCTTCCTGAGCACACCTATCCTCACCACTCCCTTCCTCTGCTCTGGCAGCTGCTGTGCTTTGGTTTAAACCATTCAGCAACACTCTTCATCGTTGAATATTGCCAGACTGGAGAAGTGGCAAATTGTTAGAGGGAAGAATATTATTAGAGGGAAGAAGGGCTGAATATAAGGAAGAAGTTCGTTACAATAAGGGTAGTGAGGCACCAGCACGGATTGCCTGAGGTATGGTGGATACCATGTCACTGGAGACACCTAAGGTCAGGCTGGATGGAGCACTGAGCACCTGATGGAGATGTGGGTTTCCCTGCACGTTACAGAGTGGGACCAGATGGCCTTTGAGGGGCCCTTCCAACTCAAACAATTCTATGATTTTATTTTCGACCCTGTCTGTTAGGAAAGCTTTGAAAGGGCAATGTGGGTCACAATGGTGTAGCATTGAGAAAACCTCAAATGTTGGCTCACACACACAGCACACAGAGCACCTACACACTCAAGGTGACAACCAACTGGGTTTTTACTCCTTCCTAACTATTTTTAAATTGTCAGAGTGCCTAATTCCCAAAATATTTCTGCTAGGACTTATCGTAAGTCACAAAGCATATCTTAATTAATGTACCATCGGGGTAGTTAATGTTGGTAAAGTAGAACTAATTTTCTCCAGCTAGCTTGTTTAAATGGTCCCTTATGCAGCAAAAGTGAATCCGTTTTAACTAAATAAAACTGACAAATCAGCAGATGCTTAGGGGCTTACAGCAAATGGACGGTGTTGCCTTTTTCATATGGGTAAGAAGGGTAAAAATAAGAATAACTTTTGCATGCCGTCAGATTGCTTTGGAGAGATCAAGTAATATCATAGAAGCATTTGAACAGAGGGAATTCAGATTTAGACCTCTAGAAATCTGGCTTTGAGAGCTGAATTTCTACTTCTTTTATAATATCAAAAATAAAACCCTGCATTTATGGCAGGCCGAATTTAAAGGCACACACTTCCCAGCTCCTTTCTACCATTACACTCAGCAGTTCCCGTTTCTTCTCTGGTGCTCTCCTGTGGGTGCCTGTCTGAGGTGGGCACACCACTGGTACTCTTCTGCCCCTCTGCCCCAGCAGGGGCACCCAGAGTTGGCACCCAGCCCCGCATCCTCCTCCGTTCTCTGGGGGAAGCAGCTGTCAGGGCTGTAGCCTGTATGGGCAGCCCTGTGGGCTTCAGTCTGGGCCATGCCACAATGTGCACCCACACCCTACCCCACTCACTCAGTGCCAACAGTGGGTGCTGGGAGCACACAGTCAGTAGAGGAAGCCCAAAGAAGCTAGAAGGAGCCCAATGGCCTTGAATCCTTACAGAAATTGGGAGAAATGGTAACATAAAGTAATCCCAAAAAGCATGGTAGAAGATTGCTGTGAATAATAAGGGAAAGTATTCGATATTTTATTGCATGGACAGGCTTTGCTTACCTAAATCTGTAGCAGATGTCACAAAACTGTGCTTGGTGGCAGCCCCCAGGGAAAGACACTGGAGTGGGGGCTCTGGGGAGTGCTAAGGGTCCTCCCTTGCACAGCCTGTTTTCTGTCCGTCCTTGTTCGTGAGGGGAAGCATCCTCTTTGGATTACCCAAGCATCCTGTTTAGAAAGTTTTTGCCAGAAAGAGCAGCTTCATTTCACATCCAGCTTAGTAACAGAACCAGACATACACACACAAAAATTCCAGACCTATTGGTGCCAAAAGTGAGCTGGGCTCCCTTCTGCTTGGGGGCTCATTTATAAGCCCTAGAAAAATCACAACACATTCAGCTATAATTAATCAAGTGTTAAATTGGTGTAAGTGGGAGAAAAAGCAGGAAAAATAATGGTGAGAACTATTTTGAAGCTCTCCACCGTTTGCTTTAATTACCTTCTTTGGACAACAAAGACAGCCCTTTTGATGGTGTAAATCATTTCACCCACTGACAGGCACCGGTTTGTGTGTCTGATTGTTACGCTTCAACCGTGCAGCTTTGCAGCCCATGTTGGCTGCCAAGAACCTGTGCAAAGCTGTGCTATGCAGACGCTGCACCTGTGTTTTTACAGTTGTTTTTCCATAAGAATTTGGAGTTGTATTCTTGTCTCTGAAGACAGGGATGGGGTTCAAACCTGAGACAGTAATTCCCCGTGTGAATGTCCTGCTAAGAAAGTAATGTAGTACTTTTCAGCTGTGCATAAAAAGAAGTCATCCTCCCACCTAATTAGCAGGAAGACAAATTCTGGGCTGCAAGTGCAGAGCAGCCGTTCACATTTTCCTCCCTGGCCCATTTGAACCTGAGCAGTGAGGACTCTGCAGTCTTGAATCCTTTTCTACTATTAAGAACGAACTGCAAGAACATCAGCTTGTCTCCCCATCTGACCCTTAATCAGTTATGACTTGTGAAGATAGATAAAATCCGCTGGGTTCTGCTATCTTAGAGTTCTGGTGGGAACTCCATAATGTGATTAGTTTCAGCAGCCTACTCACACACTTGGAGTTACACATGCCCTTATACTTTCACATATGTTTAAAGTTCACTGGCAACCAAAGTGCAATGTGCCTTTGCTTACATAAACATCCCTAAGATTAAAATCCTAAATCAAGGTTACTGCACATGTGTGCACATTTGTTGGCTGAAAGATTTTACAAGCTCTGATGGCCAAGTTACAAATCAAGCATGCAAGACTGACATGATAGATTTGCAAATAGCTATGGAAAAAAAGGAACTTGCAAGCTTCATTGGCAAAGCCAATAGCGCTTGTTAGGTGCATCAGGTGAGTGAGGAGGGAGTTGCAGTGCCTGTGGGCACAGAAGCTACGGGAACACCAAGGTGAGGAAAGTGGTCTTGCAAAAAGCAAATGTACAATCATTGTGTGCAGCAGCTTAAGGAAAAAGTATTAAAAAAAAAAAGGAAAAAAGGAAAAAACAAACAAACAAACAAACAGATAAAATACGCCCAAAGACCTGGTCAAAACTTACCTTCATGCTGAGGACTGTTATTCAACCTGCAGAACACTTAAGTCATATTTATGGTCTCAAAATAGGGTTTAAGTAGGACATAAGTGTTCATAACCTTGTACCGACCACAGCACAGCGATGTTTTCAGCTCAAGTGAACATCAAATTCTTGCTTCAGCTAGATGAATGCTCTTGGCATTGAGCCTTGATCAAGGTTTGGCAAGTGTGCACTACTTACAGGCAGCTCTCAGGAGCCTGAGACTGCCTTTGCCGAGACAAAACGGAGATCACAAGTGCCTTCTCCCAATCAAGAGCATCCTTTATGGATCTCAGGCACAAACGCAGATTGGACATGCAATTCTGCCCGTTTTCCCCCACTTCCTTCCTCTCTCTGTAAGTGTTGCAAATTTAGAATATTCAAACCAAATGCTCCCCTGTGCTCATATTGTTCTCGATGGACATCAGCTTGCAATGCCGTTACAATTAGTGCACACAAAGATGAAGTGACGGTGCCCCTCCACCCCCTGCGTGGCTCACACAGGCCGAGACCTTCTCCTTCTCATTGGTCAGGGTGTAGTAAAATGGCCATCTGGATATTAATTTTGAACAAAGTGTAAAGAGGGAATATTTTTGTGATCTAATTCTTTAGGTAGAATTATTTAATTTATTTGTACAAAGAAATGACTATGGAGACAGATGCAAAACAGAACTTGAGAGGCAGAGAGTACATTGTTCTGTTCTTCTTCAGTAAAGAGCCAATTATTCTTCTTTAAGTCCTTTAGTTTCAGGGGCTGACTGAGTAGTTTAAGGGATAAAAGTATTAGCCTTTCATCTGTGGGATTCATGTGCCAGTCCTCCAGGCAGCCCAAAGCAGAATGAAGTGGGTAGTTCTACTTTTCTTCTTAATGTATTATTATTATATAATGGCATTATTAAACATTAGTTAATAGAGAATTAAAATTTCCGGTGCTGACAGCTGATTAATTTTTTAAAGTAAAAAAAATTCACTCATCATCCAAAATACAAATTAAATCTTTTAATGCAACTTTCAAGGAAAGCACTATGGCGGCTGTTTTCCATAACTATAATACTCCTTTTGGTAATACTGTAATCAGAGTGTGTTTCCTTTTAGCTGCGGAATGAAAGACAGATTCCAGCTTCTGAAACCCTAAAAAAAACAGAAGGCAGGAGGGAGAAGGAGGAGGGTCTGTGCCATAATCACCAGCAGTGGATGGGTTGCAAGTATTTATAGCATGTGCCTTTTCCTCTAGCGTTTCTCAGCCGATACAGGTGATTTAGAGGCAAATCAGCCATTTCCAGAAGTTTTCTCTGTTGCTGCGCTCACCTCTTTTTGTCACCTTCCATCTGTGTATGCAACAAACACCACAATATTTACCCCTGCATCCTACAAGCATTACTTAGTTAATATTTCAACTGATGCTCATTTAAATCAACTTTTGCTTTAAATCCTTGAACCTAGAGTGAAAGGGGAAAGGGACCTTAAACTTGTAGCACTTACTCAAATTCTCCTAATTCTCTTAGGCTGTCACAGCTGGGTGAAGGACAAATGCTGCAGCTACGCTAATATACACCCACAGAAATAAGCACCATCTCTGCAGGCAGAGTGGCAGCAGCAAACGCACTGCAATATTCATAGCAAAGGCCTCGTCCCAGGGCAGCTGCTGGGAGGGTGCTGGAAGTTAAGGGGCTCTGCTGAGCTGAGCCCTAATGGAGAAGGATGGCTGCATGAATCCAAACAGAAGGATCCCCGAAACTTTCCATCATGTCAGCAGTTTTCTGTCATGTCCTAATAGGTTCATTTGAGTAATTTTGTTTTCACTAATAGGATACAATGAATAATATAATCATAGCAGGAAGTTTTTAAATTATATTAGGAAAAATGAATATTGGAATGACAGAGTAGAAATATGAGGCTCAAAAAATGCAGGTAAAAAAGAAATATTTGGGGACCTGATTCTATTAGATATTCCTGTGGCATTAGTCATGGGAATGGTATTACTGTCCGTGGCACTGTGTTTGATGCACAGCCTGTAGTTATCAGGGAATGGCAGACACCTTCATCATTCTGGGATGTCTATATGTTGGGAAAAGAATGTGTCTTCCTGACTCTTATGTGTTTTTCCCAATAATGCCCTTATTAGCCTTCCGTCTGCTCACCCCACAGTAACTGGATGACTACAGCAATATGTTTTCATTAAGAGCCCCAAGCAAAACATGCAGCAGACACCCCACTGCCTTTACACATAGCACCCGTTGCTTCAAGCACCCATGGCACTCTGATAGTCTGGGAACTCCACAGGGACTATCCAGGCACCCCTGGTTAGATCTGCCCTCAAAAGCACTCATGTTTCTTCCTTGGCTTCCCATATGTTCCCCCTCATATTCCCCTCTATTTGCTTCTGATTTCCGTATTCATCCCATGGCACTAACTGCTCTGGTAGTCACCTTTTCAAGTGAACATTTAAAACAAGGAAATTTTTCTTTTTCCTTGCTGGCTTGATTTCAAACCAGACACATTTATTAGCACAGCAGAAGAAATCCCCTGACCCACAGCCAATTGGTCAAGGCAGAGGAGCATTGGATCCTGGGGTGCACTGAATACTAGCAAACGCTTCACTCTCCAATGTGGAGGTGACATATTTCCATTTTGATGAAAAATCCATCCAAGCCAGAGCACGTCATGCTGGGAGTCCACCTGAGCTCCACGAGGGATAGGAACACACATTACATCACGCCTTCCCAGATCATAGTAATAAACCATATGAATAGCTTAATAATAATAATATTTATTAATAATCCATAATATGTATTAATCATATTAATGCCTTCAGGGAAAAGGGCATGTGTTGAAAAGCATCTGAATCACCAAGGCTTGGCAGCATCCAAGTAAGGAGTTAGGGAGTAAAATCACACGGGATTGTGTTTTTATGTATTAACATCTCAAG
>VXAB01003987.1:38931-49271 GCA_013399175.1 Odontophorus gujanensis
TTGCAGCTGTTAAACTGCTTTAAGGAAATCTTATTTATCTAGAACAGAAACTTGAACTTATTCTCTAATCTCAGGAGAATAAAATGAATGCAATTCTGTCTCAGACTGACTTATGGAAGCAATAATTTAGAATCTTGAGGAAAGCTGTGATAATTGGACATGATTTTGCGTTCTTTCTGTCTGAGCTTGAATGTCTCTTTGCTTTCATTCCTTCTTCTCTTAGACACAACGAGATGCCCTGTGGCAGCTTAGAGGGGTGTCTGTCATGGTCACAGCCCTCAGCCCCGTGCCAGCCCTCACAGTGGGAAGGTGGGAAGGCACAGTGAGCCATTACCTACTGTCTGCTGGAGTAGGTATGGGAGGAGAAACTTTGCTTTTACTGTTCAATTTCTAAATACAGAACAAAGCTAAAGGGGCAAAACCAATGCCAGTTAATTCCAAGATATTAGGTGTTATGTGGACAGATTCACTCATATGGAAAAACTGGCAGGAAGATAGCACAGAGAAAGAGCAAGCACTCGAGAGTTCCCCGGGGAAATGCAAAGCATCATTTGGCCAGTAAATATTTAAAGAAATATTTGGGGTGTGGAAGTGCTGTGTCCAGACACATTGTCTTCAATAACAAAAGAATCTCCTTTTCCCTCTGTTGTTGCTGGATGTGATTTTTCATGCACGGAAGCACCACATTACCTCCTTGTCTTTAAGGTCAAGTCTATCACCAGATACTTAAAAATTGAGCCAGACAAAAGCAAAAAGGACACATGGAAACCAAATATCCCAAATAGCCCTGATATTTTAGATGAAGCCAGATGTTTCTTTTTGAAGCAAGCCAATGAAGCATCAATTCACTGTTGTTATTCTCATAGTAACTGCCACATGTGAGAGGAGATGCTACCTACCCTCAAACTTAATGCCAAGGTCCTACTACCACAATTGTGTTTGTATGAAAAGGCTCTGCCCTCAGAGTGGTTATCTGTGAACAAAAATGGCAGTTGCAGAACTGGAGATGAGTTACAGAAGTTCCAAACAAGTCACAGCTGCCCTGGGAGGTGATACAGTGATTTTTTTTCTATAAGATTGATTTCATGCTTTAAGTCTCTTTTTTTCTTTTTGTCTTTTTTTATTTTTCCTTTACAGTGCATGTTGATTTTCTCTCTATTTTAGGCACAGCCATTTGTCAAGCCGCATTTTGACATTTGAAAACACTGTTTAAAGACCTTGTTGAAATGGATGATCTTTAAGGGCCCTTCCCACCCAAGTCACTCTATGATTCTACCTTGGTGTTTGAAATCAAATCAGGATTTATGGTGCTGGATGTGAAATAATGTGACAATAAAATAAGAGATGGGAATTCAGTGATAAGAATCGACTCTTAGGATGCCTTCTGTAACTGGATGTGGCTGTTCCATTTTGCATTTTTTCATACAATGAGCTAAAACTAAAGAGTGGCACTTTGGCCAACCCCTAATTCATCCATCTTCAGGACCAGAAGGAGGGTCATTTCAGGACCTGAGGAGAGGACATCTGATATTTCTCTCTCCTTAAGCTTCTCCTGTCTCTTTGCTGAGCTTCTGGCTGTATTTCACACTTGGGAAGAAGAGCTGCTTGAGGAAAGAGGTGAGCAGTTAAGTGGCCTGATGATGAGATGCATCCTGAAATGCACTGACGCTCTTCTGCTGTAATGGGACAATGTCTCTTAGGTAATTTTGTACTGTATCAAAGGCACTTGACACATGCAGACATGTGCAAGGCTTTAGTAGCTGCAAAAAATCCAGTAAATAAACAGGTAGTATTAGTGTACTAGAAGAGATAAGTCCTCATTGCAATCTTTTCAGTGCTAAGTGTTTGATTCTAAAACATCATTCTGCCTGGAAATGAATAAACTATAATTTGAAATCTAACATATGGTCCATAGAACATGACACTAATGTTTCTCATACATGCTGTCTTTGTGGACTGAAGTTTCCTGCCGTCAACAACTGAAAGCCCACAGCATCATAGAACCATAGAATCACAGAATCATAAGGGTTGGAAAGGACCCCAAGATCCCCAGCTCTTCCCCTCCATGACCACAGACCATGTCCCCAGGTACTACTTCTCCACAGTTCTTGAATTCCTCCAGGGATGAGAACTCTATTGCCTCCCTGGGCAGCCTGGGAGAACAAATTCTTCCTAATGTCTGACCTGAACCTCCATCATCACAGCAGCTGTGCACCATGTGCTCAGGGTTCAGCCTCGGTTTTGGCTCCCAACAGATCCCCACACACATCTATGGCCCTAGGCAGGAAATGGTGAGTGAAGATCTCCAAGGAGCTCGCCTGGAAGTGGCTGGAAGAGAGCTAGGGCAATGCGTATTTGGCAACATCTAGGCCAATTACAGATGTTTGAAGACACGTCCACAATTCATGGCTGATACAGAAACTGGGAACTGCCCTTCAGCCAACAGTTCTGTATCTCTCATCTGTGGAGGAGGGAAGGAAGGAAGGGCTGTTCACAGGCTACTAATTTCAAGGAAATATTTTGTGGTATTTGCTGACTCCCATGAGACTGGTGCTTCTTGTTTACCCACTGGAATTTGAGATCCCCAGGAGGTACCATTAGAGTAGGAGATGGGACTTAAAACGCAGTGCATAATATTGTATTCCTTGCAGAAATCTTGGGAGAGCTAGAAAAACTGTTCTATAAATAAACCCCCCATAGAGCTCGTAAGCAGCTACTGTATTTTAAACCTTAGGAGACACTGGGGAGGCATTCCTGGAAGTGTGATCTACTCACAAGTATGAGAGGCAGCGAGAAATGATGATTTCTGTGCTCCTCTCTCCCCAGAGCTCCATGGCCAGCACCTACCCAGCTGCCTGCTCCAACCAGGTCCTGTCACAGAAGGCTGGGATGGTCTGACAGCCAATTTTGGTGGGATCTTGCTGGATGAAGACTGTGGCAGAAATGAAACACCTACTTCTTGTTTGGTGTGGTTAATGTGAAGAAAACACTCCAAAATGATGTGCAAATCCTAGAGGTAAAGGCAGGATCCTTTGATCATCCCGTAGATAAATTATCCCTTATCCTTATTTGTCCTTAGTGGAAATTTTCTTAACGAGTGGCTTTTTTTTTTTTTTCTGTGAAATAACAGCAACTGAATTGCATAACAAAGATGTGAGCAGATGATTGACCAGCAGCATATTTGGCTCCCTTAGGGTCAGTGTGTAAATAACTCTCCCCAGAGCTGAAGCAGAGCTGGCTTCAAGGCAGCCATCCTTGGTGGGCAAAGAATGAGGAGGTTGCACAAAGTCTGCATCGTGCTTTGTGTCTGCTTATGGTGGGGGTAGTATTATTCCTGCAATACCTCAAAAGCTTCTCAGGTGCATTTTGGAGGTTGCTCTGGGATTTTGGAGGAGATTCCACTGGAGACAGATCACCGCAGAGACAAACCAGGAGCCATGAGGCAGGTTGAGATGAACCATAAATCACTGTTAGCAAAAAGCAGGGATTTTCACTTCTTATTTCATTCCTGTTCATAATACAACCCAGCAAACAGAGAAACAAATAGTAGAGAAGTTATCATTGGTCCTTTGGAAGTCAATTTCTCTGTGCATTTAACCATAAAATCAACATCTGCTCTGCTAAATACAGGTGTTTTATATCCTTGTCATTAATTGGAGGGGACATTATGTCATCATACATCAACGGTTAAAGTTGGTTGAAGTGCCACTTATCTCAGGTGCTGTCATTAATCAGATCCCTTTCATCTGGGTGCCCACACTGCCTCACTCAGTAGCTAACTTACACCCCTTGAATGTTTTTCTTCTTATTCTCCCAGGTTTTGAGTTAGCAGCTGGGAAATCTAATGCACACCCCGTCATAAGGGCTGCAGCCCTCACCCAGGCAGAAGCCACAGAGCACGGTGCGTGTGGGGAGAACCACTTTCCCCTATCTGAAGCATCTTCATGGTCTGGAGGAGTGCGCATGGAAAGCAGCCCATTAGCGAGCCCAAACTGCAGGAGAGTTGTAAGTGAAACAAATTGAGTGTGACAGAAAAAAGTAAAGTACTGAATGGATTTTCTTTCTGAGAATTGCATGAAGTCAAGTATCTTATTAAGTTCAAGAGAATTACATTTTACATGCTTCAGCAAGAGACATGTACCCTTTAGAAAATAATAATGAACGGCTTTTTTTTCCTTCTTTTTTTTTTTGTGTTCATTTACATACCTTTGATAAATTACTGTAACCAGATTAGGGAGATAAAATAACTAGTCTATTAATTACAATGATTATTATTTAATAGAAAATGGGATTCTGGGCAACGCTTATGGTAAAAGGAAAGCTTAGCAATGCATTATATGGATGTGGTATTTTATCTTGGAGAGTAAGATAAGTGTCCGGCTCCCACTGCAATCTAAAGAATATGTTCATTACCTGGGTAAGATTTATAAGTATAATTGAGTGTAATATTTTAAAACTATTTGCCTTATTTCACAGTACACAGAAGACAAGGCAGAGCTGCTTCTTTAATCAAGCTGTGTAAATTCCTTCACGAAGTAATCTAACGAGAGTTGTATTTGTAGGGAAATTACTGCTTAATTTAAAATTTGCAAGATGATTTAATTGCAGTCCATCTTAAACTTCAGAGGGTATGCATGGGTAGTTTTCTGGGTGTATCTTCCCATCTTACATAAGTCTTAAGTAAACCCTATAACATCAAAATGCATTTTGGGTATATATACGCATATTAAATGCATGCTCATGTTCTTCTGTGCACACGTAAACTGGCCCTCTCAGGGAAGGCAATTTGAACTGTGTCCAAAAATAGGAGACTGCAGTCTGTCACAGCCAAAACACAGAAGAGGGAGGAATGGGAGGTACTCCCACGCTCCTAAATTGAGTGTTTTCTGGCCCTGAACTCCAGGCTTTGTGGCTGGTGCTCTTTGCGAAGATTTTGAAAGCAGTTTCTGAAGGTTTTTTTTACTGGATGTCAATCTTACTATGAAAAGAGTGCACCCCAATCCCAAGGGTGCTCCCTCACAGATTTTTCCCACACTTTTGCCAATACAAGGACTCAGCTTTAGAATCATGAATCATAAAGGTTGGAAAAGACC
Organism: Odontophorus gujanensis; assembly: GCA_013399175.1. Lineage (NCBI taxonomy): Eukaryota > Metazoa > Chordata > Aves > Galliformes > Odontophoridae > Odontophorus > Odontophorus gujanensis. The sequence continues at coordinate 44,025 of VXAB01003987.1, forward strand.
TCACACATCACGAAGTCCAACCCCTGAACATCCCCACCATACCCACTGACCACATCTGTCAGTGCCACGAACAGCATGGACTTCTCATGATTAATGCCACCACCGACCTGAGCCAAATTCAGCCAGACTTGGCCAGAGTTCTACGTCAACCTGAGAGCATCCTCCAGCAGCCATTGGGAAGCTGTGAGAAAAAGTATTTGCAGGCAAAGTGAATACCCTAGATGCCATCAGCTAATACAGTAAAATGCATTTATGTAAACTACTCCTGTCCCTTCAAACCATGGTGCAGGACCAAGATTTAAAGGTTGGATAATAGAGCTGAAACTTGCCTGTGCACTAGGAGTGTGAATAGGAATTATTGACTGATTCACAGCAAACAGGAGTGCCTTCTTTCCAGACAGGAGGATAGTTTCCCTGCTCCTCTCAACCGTGAATGCACACCCTGAACCGGACACGCCCATTTCAGCAAACTTTTCCCAATAGTCTCAATCTCCTGCAGTAAAAGGAAGAACCGAAGTAAGGAACACGAGGGGAACCACTCCCAGGCATGGGGCCACCATGGGCTGGGGGCACCCCGATGTCCACACCAGACCTCCTGCATCTTCTCCTCTCTGCCCTCCACACCTCATCATCTCAGGAGCTACTGCCATGCTTCCTGCATTGGTCTTGTGCCTCAGATCATCTGCTCACACTCACAGCATCCATCATCTGCAACCATGCTTGGTAACAGTCATTCTGGGATATTCCAGCTCACTGTTCACTCATACATTTTATTTTTTCCGTGGACCATCCCATGTGCTGCAGTCAGTACTGATTTACAGACCCCTGCAGCCCCTCTGTAGCTACTTTTCCAGGCTTGTCAGGCAGCCGTGCCGGGCTGACCCTTCCTCCCAGAGCTGAGCTTTCCCGAGCCCTGTGCTCAGCTGACAAGAAGTTGTTCTTTGCAGATCTGTCACATCTGGTTTTATTCACACGTCTGCCAAAAGACAGCGATTACATCTATTTTCCAGCTCTCCTAAGTGTTCCTGCTTCACATCCAGACAGAGGAAGGGTGAGGTCAGGCAGGAACAGTGCTCTTTGACAGCCCCTTGGTGGCTCTATGCACCTCTTCGGGGTGCTCCTGAGCTCAGGTTATAAATCATGACTGCAGCTCATTAGCTCACAGGCATCGCTTCACCCCGCAGCCAGGCACAAGCCCCCACATCCTGGTGGTAGAGCCCCTTTGCCCCAAGGTGGAACCTGCAAGGGGCTCCCCCTGTGCGGCTGGAGACACTCAGGTTGGCAGAATAATGACAGCCACCTGCCGGCTCTTATTGCTCGGATATTTCACACCAGAGATTTGCTGCATTAAAGGGCACTGAAATTACTTATGTCAGGTAACTGAATTATAATTAAATGCTATGTAAATTATTAAAATACTCTTATGGCGATGGGGAAACATAAATGATAACATAAGACAGCCCCTTTATGGAATTAGCTTACCAGCAGTGTTTTGCTGTGATTTGCCATGGCCTGCTCCCGCTGGCTGTGGCAGCTCAGAGCTCATCCCAACTGCTGTCCCCGATCTGCCACCACACAACAAAGCTGCCAGAGGCATGGGAACCCATGTTCACACAGCCCTAAAATTTGCACCAGTAACTGTGGGGACCACAGACCCACACAGTGCATCCAGCATTAGGTCGAGGATCAGCACCACCTGCTTACTTGCTTTGGGCCAGTGGAAAAGATGCTGGGATTGGGATTTGGTGTCTTGCTTTTTAGTTAGTGGAAAAACTGTGTTTCTCTATACTTTCTGATCTAACTAAACCATGGGAATGAAGTACGTGGACAGAATGGTCAATGAGTTTGCAAAATGATTTTCCTTTTCTCACTCATTCCTGCATACGTGTAGAGGACACTCACAATAAACTGTAAAACCTTATCATAAACAACGGAGTCATCTCTAAGCCCTCAAGGTTTTAATGAGTATGAATCTTACACATTAAACAGAATTATAATCATAATTCTGCAATAATCATCCTAAAACCCAATACTATGACACCTTTGGCTTCTCTATGGTTGCTCCACCATGGACTGAGGCCTGTACTTGAGCGGCCACCCCAGCACCGGTCTGTGGCTCCCTGACCTGCTTCTTCCTCCCCCTCTCTTCACTCTTGTCCAGTAGCTCGGTTTCCGTGGAAGGGAGGTTAACAGCCTTCACCTGCTCCAGCCTGCAAAGCCACCAAGCGCGAGACATGTTCTTCCCAACCGACACACACTTGCTTGGAGGCTGCTGCACCATGGTGGGCACTGGTGAGAGAAACCAGCTGTGTAGAGCTGAGCACGTTTGCACCAGGAGTTTGCAGACATTTGCCAATCCTAACAATCCCTTTGGGGAAGTGCTAATCAGCAAGGAGTGGGGAAATTAAAAGGAATATTGGTGAATAAGAAACCAAACACTGTGGGTGAACAGATTACACTAAATACTGCTGCCTTTCTCTAGGTTTGGGATTTTGGTTTGGGTTTTTTGGGTTTGTTGGGGTTATTCTTAGCTGATCGTTCCCAGCTGGGACTATAACCTAGTTTCTGTGTGGAGCTATTTCCCTACTCACCTGTGCACCCATTGGGATGTTTTATCTCAAAGCAGCAATTCTTATACAGTAAAGTCATGTACAAAAACACACACACGCACACGCACACACATGAAGTCCAGGGAATAAAAATTGTTGTTATCCTGTATACACATCAGCACAGTTTCTCTGTTAGAAAATTTACTCTTTGAGAATATATCTACGGAGGCTGATATTTCTTTCTTAGCTAGGTTGGATCAGTTGAGTGAAGACTTGGATCAGAGAATTTTATTCTCTGAAAGAGTGGTGAACATAGGCTGCCCAGGGAGGTGGTGAAGTCCCCATCCCTGTGGGCACTCCAGAAATATGGAGATGTGGCACATGGGATGTGGTCTATGGGCATGGTGGGAATGGGTTGCGGTTTGGCTTGGAGATCTTCGAGGTCTTTTCCAACCTTAATGACTCTCTGATTCCATTTAGGTACATAGTTTAGGACTTGGGGGGAGTAGTTGAAGCTGGGTTTGGCAATCTTGGAGGTCTTCGTCAACCTCAATGATTCTGGCAAGGATGTTTCCAGCAGCTTCATCCATCAACTTTTGCTGCAGTTGGTGTATTCTTGTGGTGTATTCTTCCACCTCCAAACACTGCCAGTTTTCATTGCAGCAGGGGGACACTGTGTTCCTGTAGAGCTTTCTGCAGTTCTGGTGTAGCCAGGTTCCCCTCACAGGGATTTAGGGTTAAATAGGTAGGAAATTCTTTACTGTATCCTTTGTAGGGAAGTGGGGGGAAAACAAGGAGCATGCGTATGTGTGTGCCTCTGTTAGTTTATATAACGCTTTAACTAACAAGCTATGATCTTCTCCAGAACAGTAGATAAAATGGCAAATGAAATATAGGGCAATAATTCTGACACTAAGGCGAAGTTGCTGGTTTTAATATATGCTTCTTTGCAAGCAGATAGGCCATAACATGACAATAATGAAATATAAATGACCTACATAAAAAAAAAGATAAAATCGGGTAATTACTGAAGCGTCAGTTCTTTACAAAATAATTGGTAATGACCTTTGATAAAGAAATCACTTTTGTGATATTGCTGACAGTACGACTTTCGGCTCTCAGAAAGCCAAGCAGCTGGTTCCAACACAGGGCCAGCCCCGCTGGGACCCTCAGCGGCGGGGAGCCGTGTGCTGTTGGGGCAGCGGCCGCAGGCATCGCCCCACAGAGGGACCACGGCCCCGCAGGGCTTCCTGACAGCTGCCCACCAGGTGTGTGAGATGGGATCAGCAGACTTCACAAAAAGCAAAGACATAACAATAATAACCTGGACTCCTACTGAAACCGTGCTGGCAGCCACTGAATCTCACGGCTTCACGTGGTAAACCTTGCAACACACCCACTCCCCTCTCCTTCTCTGACCTGGAGGAGAAAAGAAAGATCTTCACACTTCTTCTAATACCAGCTGGTTCATTTATATTGCAGAAGTTTCACAAAACAGTTACTGACAGCGATATCCTAAATGCAGGTTAAACTCATCACACTCACCACCTTGGTGTGTGCACTAGGAAATTGTAGCACTTGCATAGATGATGAAAATGGAATGAACTGCACTGGTGGGAACTCCACTCCCCAGTCAGGAGAGTGGAGCATAGAATCATAGAATCACAGGATGGAATGGGTTGGAAGAGTCCTCAGAGATCATAAAAGCATACAATGGTTGGATTAGAAGGGACCATAACGATCTTAGAGTTGTAGAATAGGTTGGGTTGGAAGGGGCCTCAAAGGTCCTTAAAGATCCCTAAAAATCCAGCCACAGACTTGAGTCCCAACAAGACTCACCATCTTGCCATGGGCTGGTTGTCCCCCACTAGATCAGACTGTCCCAGGTCCCAAACATCCAGGCCTTGAACACTTCCAGGGATGGGGCAGCTTGCCTCGAACCCAGTGAGCTTACATTTGTGGTGGTATTGACCATGCTGATAGATTGAGGGTTTTGTTTCTAGAGGATCTTCCATGGTTTTCTTCTTCTCAGACTGAAAACTATTCTCAAAACTCTGAAAAAGTGGGTAACAGTGCAAAAGGTGGAAAGTTTCAAAGTGTAACAAGTTATATGATTTGATTAAATTAATCTGTAATAATAAAGCAAGCAATAGTAACAGCATCCAAGTATAATCTTGCTCCATGGGTAATCACAACTCCCTTCTGACTTTACAGATCCAATACTTCAGAGTACTTACTCCATCAGGAGAGAAAGGGGCTGGCAACTGCCTGTGTCTCTCACTGGCAGCAGGAGGAGCAGTGCTGGTGGCAGCACCCACAGCCCCATGTGCCAGTCTAGGGGTGGCCATGGGTATTTGGGCACCTCATCCCCAGGCTTTCAGATCACACCAGTAATGCTCACAGACAGATTTTACCATCTCCTGAGCCTGTCTGAGAAATGTATTCACCTCAGCCTCAACATCCTTCCTTGGACATTTTCAATCCCAGATAGATTTTCAGCTCTCACATCCAAGCAATCCCCAGATTCCCACAGACAGAGTTGGTATTAAGGAAATACAACACTGGATTTGAGGATGCATACACAGCTCAGAGATGGACCTGCAGAGCAGAACAGGGAGGGACACAGCTCACAAGAGCCACCTTGGCCAAGATAGAGTGGCTTAGCTAAAAATCCTGTCACTAAAAAAAAAAAAAAAAA
>VXAB01003987.1:49303-65850 GCA_013399175.1 Odontophorus gujanensis
AAAAAAAAAAAAAAAAAAAAAAAAAACGGGGGGAAAATAGTCTCTTTCTTACTGAGGAGGGAGAAACAACTGGATGCTGTGGGAGTAGTGAGCCCTGTGAGCATGGAGCACATGTCTGCAGTCGACAGCTTCCAGATCAGACAGAGAAAAAGCTCCTGGAAAATCAGATCTGCAGATGCATGCTCTTTATTTATACTTACAGGTGCTCACAGTTTTTCCACTTACATGCTGTCTACAGGTTAAAGAGAGGGAATGCTTAGCTGTTCCAGCAAGTTGGTTTTTTTAATGATGTGTTTATTAATTTACAAGTCTTACATACAGACCCGCCCCAAAATGCTTCAATTTGCATGTTGCTACAGAAGTTTGTACAGTTTCTGAGCTGCTGCATCTGGAGCAGCAGTTCCAAGCCACAGAACGGCACTCTGCAATGCAGTGGTGCTCCCTACACAAACAGTTCAGGCTTTTTGCAATGCAGGAATCCACTACACCGCCACAACTGCAAAGGGACCAGCTGGGAGAGCCTGGCAAAGTGTCACCAACAGCACCCATGAGTTACCCCAGTGCTGAGAGTAACCCCAGCACTGACCCCAGGGCTGACCTGGGCTGATGGCTGTGCTAGAGCTCAGTGCTGTCCATCCCCACCTCTGCTGCCTCCTTCTGCTCAGAAAAGGAGAAGGAAAGTTCCGTGAGAAAGGAAGATGAATCCTGCATGAGCAGAAGTCAAATTAAAACCAGTGAGAGAAATCCCCAAAGTGTTGTTGACAAAATGCCCTTTTTCTAAACAATCTCAGGATTTAGTGGGATTTGTTGGTAATTTTGGAGCCATACTTGCACAACCTAATTCTAGAGTTGTTGGAGCTAGAACGGCTTGAGTTGGAAGGGACCTTTAAAGATCATCTAGTTCCAATCCCTAATCTAAATGCCCAACAGACTTACTGTCCGTTTTCACCATCTCCAAGATTAGCTTATAATGCTGCTCTAATTCAATATGAATTTTTAAATATAAGATGCTTTCATTCCAATTCCTGCTCCCAGTTCTCGCTGGAAATTTGCAGTTCACGATTTTTTGTGATCCTCTTCTTGAAGCACAGCAGCCCCATTTCTCACACAGGGAAGGAGTGGAAAGTTTCATCACATTTCCTTTCCAGAGAGGGAAATATTAAAAAAAAATAGAAAACAAAAACAGGTGCTTTAAAATTTTCAAGGTGTAAACTAAACTACAAGATGCCCAGGAGTGTGCAATAGCATTTCATTGTTTGAGTTTGGAATAAAAGACAGATAATTAGGAAATTGGGAGTCTATTAATTTTCCAAATTTGCTCATGCAAGAAGCACTGAGCTATGGTGATATTTGCTTACCTCGTCATTATGCAAAAATATATTAGCTAATTATTTTGACTAATGCAATTAAGATATGCATATTTAGCATAAACTATACAATAGAAATGTTACAGTCAGCAATTGCCAGGTTGCACTCATGGGCAGCAGAGAGGCAAAAATCTCAGCACAGTCTCTGATGGTAAACCATAATATTGCTCCTATTCTGCCTGAACTGTTATTATTAGTTCTGTTGCAGTAATTAATTTGCTTTACAGCACGACTAGGTGGCACAGTTAGCAGCAGTATTAATTTTTGTTATGAGCCACCTGAAGATGTCAGCTTTTGAGCAGTAGTGACTGTGCCTTTAATTGCCTAAATCAGTGGAAATGCAGCAACTCTTGCAGGGATCCAATTAGGACACTCAGTAGCTCCTCTTTTTGCTCTTTATGAGTACATTGCAGAGCTCAGTGCCTCTGTGGTCACCTCTTCCAGCTCAGACAAGCTGGTGAAGAGCACATGTCCAGGGCCATGTTGGGTAGCAGTGGGCTTGATGGATCCAGGTGGGAGCAGTGTGGTTAGGAAGCCAGATTAGCACTGCTTTGTGAAAAGGGCATCCCAGGTCCTCACAGCACTGCAATTTCAAGTTGGATGTCAGAGACAACTTATTACCCCAAAGAGTGGTGATCCACTGGCACAGGCTGCCCAGGGAGGTGGTGGGGTCCTGTCCCTGGAGGTGTTCGAGAACCACAGAGATGTGGTGCACGGGGTCACAATTAGTGGGTATGGTGTAGTAGGCTAGGCTTGGACTTGGGCATCTTGGAGGTCTTTTCCAGCCTTAACACTTCTACGGTTCTATGGAGGACCCCTAGATAGAGAAGAGGAGCACTGAAATTACTGGAGGCTTGACTGCCCTCACTCAGCTGCACCTCCAGGTTTGCTCGGTGCTGGCTGTGCTTCCAGCAGAGTCATTTTGGCTAATTCTATGCTAACCATGTGGACTGTCAAATGGCTTCTGCTGTATTTTGTTGCCCTTTCAAATATTTCTCAAAGAGTGGGCTGTTCCATCTGGTGGACAATCTGCCTGTGCATGCAGCAGCAACCTACCTAGCGCTGCACTGACGGGCCCAGGTGGTCACCAGCACCATGGAGGAACCTGTGGGGCCATTCCAAGCGTTGGGCACTGGGGCTGCCCCAGCTGCAAGCAGCCCTTGCCCTGAACAAGGCTGGCTGCCCTCTCCCCATGGTTTCCATGTATCTTCTCATTGAGTGGCATTGTCCTTAGCAGCAGTACCATGCATGGGGAAAGTGGATGGGGCATCTCCTCTCATTGGGGGCTGTTCTCCTGGAGCCACATCATCAAGTTTTGGACCTGCCTGTTTTTCCTTTTATTGATTTATTTTTACATATTGCACATTCACAGTTCCTGCTGACTCCACACACTTCTTCCTCTTCACAGCACGCTCTGATAGAAGTTGCCAGACAGGTTAGAGAAGGAGGATTATACATTGCTGACGGTAAGTATAAATCCTCATTTATATCTTAGCACATAAGGAACAGAATGGTCTTAGGAATATTACTCAAATAATTCCTTGTGGATCAGCCTACATTTTGTTATCAAGAGGAAAAACCTTCAAGATCATAAGAGGAAACTATTAATATCATCATTCATCTCAAAATACACATATCAGCCAGGCGTGAGAAGACCACAAGGTTGAAATAATCACCTCTTCCCCTGTGCGTGCACGTGCACAACTACACAGTACTTGTCTGCATGCTAGATGTGTAATACATCCATTAGATGGAAACCTCAAAGGATAAGCAAATTGGGGAGGGTGATACTGAGCTGCTCCTGTTGATCTGCTCCCAAACCTTGCTGCCATCCTGAATCTCTCCCATTTTCATGCTACAGATTCCATCATTTGGCCCTGGCAGACACAAACACATCAACAATACAATGCTTCAGCCCATGCCTGGGCAATGTGGGTTATACCTTATTGCCCAGGTATAAGCTGAAAATGGGTAATGATTCTGTAAAAATCTTCTGTTGATCTACTTGCTTCTCTTGCATGTTCCAGAAGTTTTCAAAAACACATTATTTATCATCTCTATTTGCAATTTTTTGTCTTGGGAATATGCAACATTGTGTCAGCCTTTCTAAGCAGGAGTTTAGAGAAACAGGGATCAGACTTGCAAACAGTCTGAGGCAGTGGGGAGATCAGCTCTAAAACCTGAGGGCACAAGAATTAATTAAGAGGTCGCCAATACTTGGGAAGCTGCAGGTCCCCTGCCCCGTTACCCCATGGTTCCTTCCCCACATGGGCACTATGTGTTGAAGAGTGCTCAGACGGGTCAGCTCTTCCAGGCTAATACAGGAAATGGTGTGCCATTATGGATTATAGAACAGTTTGAGTTGAAAGAGGCCCTTAGAGGACAGTTGGTCCCACTACCCTGCAATGAACGAGGATGCCCACAGCTCCATCAGGTTCTCAGAGCCCCATCCAGCTTGACTTTTAATGTCTGAGCAAGCCTTGAGAGTGTGTTATTTCCCTTAGCAGAAAAAAAGAAAAAAAAAGACTTGGTGATCTAAAAATCCTCAAAACATGATGAATGCAGAGACACTCTGTGATACACCAAGGACCACCATGCTTCTCTGTCCCTGTGCATGAGGCACTAAGCCTTATCCATGATCAGAGCGTCTTTTGGAGCCCCACTCCCATATTATCCCATTCAGACATCCGCAAATTCCCCTACTGCCAGCAGCCTTCCCAGTGCCAAGGCAAGGCACTCCTCCCACCCCAGAAATTTGTCCTACCACAGAGCTCCTCTCCCTTGGAAGCTAGGGAATTACACGATCTGAACGCACACTGAGGAGAGCCTGGACTTCTGAAACTATGCTGGTATCCAAGAGTCGTTAATCTTCTTAGGTAATGATGAAAAATGCAGCGGAGATGATGATGTAACTCACCAAGGGGGAATAAGAAGCTGTAGTGAATGGATGGCTTGAGTTCTTCTGCTTATCCCATTCTCAACTTCATGACTGCTCCCAAATATTTTTTAAAGCACTGCAAAAACACGCCCCTGTAAGTAGCCTTTTCAATGCTGAGAAAGGGAACTCACACCAGCATGGAGAGACTGCCTTTTTCTTCCCTTTTTTCTTCCCCCTTTANAGAGAAGAGAAGAGAAGAGAAGAGAAGAGAAGAGAAGAGAAGAGAAGAGAAGAGAAAAAGAAGCAGCCCTGGGGGCACTGACACGGGACTGCAGGTGTCCTGTGTGCAATAACACACACCTATAAAAAAAAGTGTGCAAAAGCCTGCCAGAACGCATTACCAAACCTCTCCACGTGCATGTTATATACTGAAATATAAGGGAAAGGAGGTAAGATTAGAAAAATATCTTTTGGCTTTGTCCCATAAACGACTCAGGGACACAGCTGTTCTGAAGCCAGCAGCTCTGTCGGTCCGCATGCACTGGGCAAGCATCCTCAGTGCTGTCGCATGGGGTACCTGTGACATGGGCATAGCATCACAGAATCACAGAATCCTAGAATCATTATGGTTGGAGAAGATCCCTGAGCCCTCAACCTCAAACTCAACGCATGGGACGTGCCCACTGACCACAGTCCCCAAGTGCCACATCTCCACGGTTCCGGAACACCTCCAGTAATGGGGACTCCCACACCTCCCCGAGCAGCAGTGCCAGTGCAGCACCACTCTTTGGAGAAGAAATTTTCCCTGATATCCAAGATGAAAATCTTTCCTAATATCCATACAGGGCTGCAGGGGGCAGGAGAGAAGCTCGTCCCCAAGCAGCTCTGTTCCTGTCCTCAGGGATGTGGCTGGAAGAGAGCAGTGGGGCCAGTGAGTCCCATGGGATCAGTCTGCACAAGGAAACCTTTCCCATTGCCCCAGCACTCCTCGTGCACACAGCAGGAGGGCAGATATGTACGGACACCCAAAGCCTTTACCACAGGTTGCATCTCCTGCCCACATTCACACATAAAGATGCCCCACAGACCCCATCTGCAGCTTTGTCTGAGCCCCAAAGCTTGCATGCTGCAAGTCAAACTGAGAAATATTTATTGTATGGAGAATGTGCTCCATAATTAAAACTTTCTGCTATTAGGGAGTTTATGATCTAATGATGCTATAGGAAGCAGAGTTTATGGTCACTGAACCAGTACTTGATTCTGAGACTGCAATTAACAAATCACAGAAAGAGTGCATCAAAGTGCATCGTTAGAGCCAGAGTTGCCCTCCTTTAATGAAATGCTAGCTTTAGTAGTATAATTATTAAGATCACCATTTCACTATTATAGTAATAACTGTAGATAATTGCACAATATTATCTTTCACAGAATCATCTTCTCTGCATAAATTAAAAGGTTCAAAATATAATTCTCAGGGCAAAACCCTCCCAGGAAATCCATGGGGAAGATCAGAAATAAACAGCAGAAGTGTTGACTTGTCTTGATTGCAGCAAAGACATGTGGCTTCATCATGTGTTTCTTTCATAAGGTGGTATCTCTGCCTAATTGGCCTACAGGGACAGAGCAGCACTACAGAAGAATAAATTGTTTGGCTGTGTGACCGGAGGTACAGGGAGTCCAATAGAGTTAAATCGTGGTTACAAACAAAAGTAATGGTTACATGACATCTTTGGCTCTATTTTTAATTAACTGCCAATAAAGCTCTACAGCAATTACCAGTTGCCCCAGTCCCCACCACCATGATATATAGCTGTTGCTGTGAGTTCTGTTGTTGCTGTTGTTACTCCATCTTCTGGTGAGGATTGAAAGGAGAGCACAGCCCGCTTGCTTGGATCTCACAGAATCGTCGAACCTGAGAATCATGAAGGTTGACAGAGACCTCCAACCTCCACAAGCCCAAGCCTATCCCACCCCTACCATAACCCCTGACCATGTCGTCGAGTGCCACATCTCCACAGTTCTGAAACACCTCCAGGGATGGGTTGTCCAGAGAGGTGGTGAATGCCCCATCCCTGGAAATACCGAAGGTCAGGCTGGGCAGGGCTCTGTGCACCCTGACTGAGCTGTAAGGGTCTCTGTCAATCAGGTGGCTTTTAAGGTCCCTTCCAACTCAAAAGATTCTATGATTCTGTGATTCTTTCTCGCTTAGGAGCACAAGCCTTGGCCAATGACAAGCAGACACAAAGGGAAGGCTTTGGGGCTCAGCCCTTGCTGTGTGGCAGGCGCGCAAGGCTGTCATCTGGCTGTGTTATAAACAGACCTGAAAGCAGCAATCAGAGACCTGGTCTCCACCCTCCTATTTGAGCACCCTATAGTCTGGAGTGGAAACTCACCCTTTCTTCATCCTGACTGACTGAAGGAGAACATTTCTGCTGACAGGATTTTAACAAAAAGGGTTGAAATTGTCCCCTTTGCTGCAAGCCAGCAACAAGGTGGAGTATGACATCTCACCAGAGCTCTACCATGTTCTGCACAAACCACAGCAAAGAAAAAATGAGCTGAACCCAGAAGACTCTTCTTGTCAGGAAGTCATGGGTTAGGGGTCACCCCTGGGTGCTGAATTCAGTGTGGCTGTCCCTAGGGCACTAGGACTAGAGGAACACCCATTCTGGGGATCCCAAGGTGACTTAGGTGCAAAAGTAGTACGGCCACGTTCGACCCTAATGGGCTGACAATTTCTCTGCACATGCACACACACACACACACACAAAAGAAATTAAAAAAAAAAAAAGAAATTATGAACTTTCAGAACTTTCCCAGTGAAACCTGATCTGGCAGCAGACTTCAGGGATGGGATTTAGAAGCCTGTAGCACGCCAGCTGATCTCTTCCTAAAGTAGACATCAAACCGCAGCAGATAAAACACGCTTCAGAAGCACTTATTTCTTCTCCACTGATTAGAAATCAAGCTCAGATGCCTAGCACATCTGTAGATACTGAAAATACATAAAATGTTCCTTATGCGAGGTACCTAATGGATTAAGCAAGTATCTTGGTGCTATGATGCCGTCTGTGACAGAAGTCATGTCAGACTTTCTTGTGGGCTTGGGCACAAACCCCATTGTACCTCAGATGACGATTTCTTCCCCTGAAAATGCTGCTTTTCTGGACTCACTTCCTCAGGACTTCCAGGAATGCAATGGTGGAGCATTTGTTCTATTTACATCCTATGAAAAGACAATAAGGACATTAATTATGGCTGTGCCAAAATCTGATCGCTAACAAGCCCTTCCCATCAACTATTTTCTATTTGATGTCTAAAGAAAACACCTCCTGTGTTTTCTGCCCTATGAAACAATGTAGGCTGCTCACAGGGAAGGATAGAAAGGAGCTCAGGAACCTGTTTTGCTGGGTTAAACACAAATGTATTACCTGCTGCTGGCAAAAAGAGCTTTCCAACATAGCCACTGCTATACCCATTAAAATGGATTTGAACCTGAAAAATGGCAAGTTTTGGAAAGTTCTGAAGTTGCATTCTCGTGTGGGATAAGGACTTCTTTTGATACAGAATGATTTCTTACTGTATAAAACTTGGAAATTTAGGAAACCTTTAAGCACATTAGCATTATCCAAATAATCAGCTACAGTCAGAGGCTAAGGAGTGTTTCATTCTGGAAAAAAAAAGGATAAATAGGCTGTGTGCAAGGATGATCTTCAATGAATGTTCTAAGGGGCTGTTCTTTACACTCCTGTCACTTCTTCCTTTAAAAAATATTTTCAGGGAGCTCACCATCTGACCTGCAGATATCTGAGGCTGTGCACTGTGGAGCAGTGTGTGAGAAACCATAGGTGCTGTGTCCCTTGCAGCACCGGCGTCATTAGTGCTAGCAGTTATGCTACAGGCAGATGGAGCTGCGCCCATTTTACAAACAGGAAAACTGAAATGCAGCCACATCTGCTTGGCAGCTGTTTCAACCTAATGCATAAAATCCAGTTTCCACATCTATTTCTAGCCAGATGATATGGAATTGATGAAAAAGTCCAGTTAAATAAATACTAAAAAATGGCATCACTCTGTCAGCAATGAACCTGAAGAGCGTTGTGCTAAAGACCTTCTCTGTGCAGCATTATGATTATGAATGGTGGGGAGAAGCATTAAGCACTGTAAAAAAAAAAAAAAAGAAAAACAAAAAGAAAGCTTCAGATCTGCCTTGCTGGGAAACCAGAAAGGACATGGCTTCAAGTAATGATTATTTTTATTTAGAAAAACATTTTACAAGGGACTGTGTCCAAGAAAAGCAATCTGGGTTGTGTCTGGGCTGAGTACAAAATGTCATCCTGTTGCAAAAAAAGCAAACATCATACCAGGACGTATAAACAGCAGAGTCATGTGTAAGACACATGAAGCCATCCTCTGCTGGAGGTCTCTGGCCTGGGCACAGCACAGTAGGGATGCTGAGGACCAGCTGTAGGACCAACAGGAGATGCTGCAGGAGAGACAGGGGCCAAGAACAAAGGTCCTAAAGGGGAAAAGTTGGGAGAGATGGGCTGGTTTGCTGTGGGAAGAGGTACAAAAGGAGCTACTGCAGAGAGACAGGCAATCAGCTCCTCCCAATGCCCACAAGCACAGGATAGGGTGCCACCAGCTCATGTCTACACTAGTGAACAGGGAGCACCTCCGGATCTGCAAGTGGAGAGTTTTATAGGCACCATACCCCTCAGCACACTGCCAACCACATGGCCTTCTCCTTCCTCACAATTCCTTAAGCTCTGTTTGAATCCCAATGAGGAACACCTTGGCTCATGCCATCACCACATCGTCTTAGGGAGCACATGTCACATCAGATTGTCTTAGTGGGCACATAGAATGGTGTGTGGTGGAATGGACTCTTAAGGCCATTAAGTCACACTTCCCTGCACTGAACAGGGTCATCCACAGCTCCATCAGGTGCTGAGTCCCATCCAGACTGATCTTGGGTGTCAGAAGGGATGTGGCACCACCACCTCTCTGGGCAACCTGTGACAGTCCTTCACTACTATTACTGTAAAAAACCTTTTTGATACACCCAGTCTAAGGACTGGTCAGAGCCATGTTGTCTTAGAGGCTCGCCGTAGCACTGGGTCAATGCTTTGACAAGAAAAGGTGGTCCTGGGTTGGACAGTTATCCTTCTTCTGTCTCAGGTGAAGAGAACAATCGCAAAATGATCTTTTCTGTTTGACTATTCTTGCGCCGCCTGCGGTGATCTCTGCAAACAGTAAGAGGCCTTGAGATCCTTTGATGCATTCATTCCACCACCAAGCTAAAAGCAGAGATATTGCAAATTAGTCAAAACAGATCTATTATCCAAAAAAGATGCAACATGAATATCTATTTTCTTTCTCTTTTTTTTATTTTTTTATCCCCACCATAGAGCAAGGGAGTTAGAGGAACGTATTGAGCCGTAGTTCACTGTGGAGGCGGCTAATCTCTCCTTCATGCCCCTGTACTTCTAAAAAACTGTATGAGTGAGCAGAAATCTGCCGTATTTCAGACATCCTGTGAAAGGTTGGATCCCAGGACAGCCACCCCTTGGGGAGGAGGAGATGTGTGACCTTGTTTCGCTGAGCAAGCACACCAGTGGCTGCGGGATGCTGCAAGCACTTGCAGCTCAGCTAGGGAGGAGGTCACGTTGCAGGCGGGCTACCTGCCATGTGGGGCTCAGGAGGTTCACACAGCAGGATGAGGCACAGGGAATGGAAGCAGCCACAGAAAACCACAAAAGCAGGAGGAGAGCTGTGCACAGCCCCTTGCAAAGCTGGAAAATGACTTACACCATCAGTGCACCTGCTTCACTTTAACAAAACAACCTGCAAACGGTCCCATCCACTACAAGGGCACAGTGAGGAGAGGTGGGATTCTGTAAGATCAGTTTTCATTGTGATTTTGCCTAATTAGTCTCTGATAATTAATGCTGTGAGTGTAACTGAGATGTAATCAGACAAAATGTTGGGAAGTAAACCCCATGGATGCCATACATCTTTTGATAGTAATGATTATGTTCTTTTTTATTATTAAAGATCCCATTAGAAAGAATTTATGATTTTCCTCTTTGTGAGAGAAATAATAAACACTACATTGGATGCTCTTATTTTTTGTATTGAGCAACCGAGTATACATAATTAGCCACAGTTAAAAAGAAATTTTTCCTGAATGGCTTTTGGGGAACATTACGTCCAAATTACAACCCTGTAGATTTTTCCATGTGAAAATACACTCTCAATAAATAACTCACATACAATTTGTCTGAAAAAACATTTATGTCCCAAGGAAAGCACACGGGAAAGGAACCCAAGGGAGCTGTGGGCTTGAATGCCCTCGAGAGAGAGTGATGTGCCACGACTGTGAATTCCTGATGGATTTTCCAGGGCATTTCTTTGCTTCCTGGTAATGTCATACTGGGGATGGCAGCCTGTGATGCTCAATTCCAGCCCTCATACAGGGAATGCTACCTACATGCTTCAGTTTCCGAGGTTGAGCTCTTTTCCCAGGAGGCTAGCAATAGGACAAGAGGAAAGTAATTCAAGTTCCAGTAGGAAAGGTTCAGGTTGGATATTAGGAACAATTTCTTCTCGGAAAGAGTGGTCAGGCTGCTCAGGAGGGTGATGGATTCCTCACCTCCAGAATGGTTCCAGAAATGTGGAGGTGTGGCACTCAGGGTTATGGTCAGTGGGTATGATGGGTGTGTGTTGGGGTTTGGCTTGGGGATCTTGGAGATCTGCTCCAGCATTAAGGATCCTGTGATTGCATGATTCAACAAGCTCTCTCATGCAGACAGCAGCTGCAGAGTATTTAGAAGAGGCCTCATGAGCTTGCAAACAGCTCTGATGGCAGAGCTTAGAACTTCCCCTCCCTGCAGAGGACTTTTCCCTCACATCAACATGGATCAAAAAAAAAAAAATCAAAGAAAGCATTAGGACCATGCTCTCAGTATACACGTCTCCCCAGCTTGGTTTCCATGCTCCTCACCATAAATGTGCAACTACTGGATCACAGAATCATTCAGACTGAAAAAGCCCTACAAGATCAGCAAGCCCAACCCCAAACCACCCCACTATGCCCACAGACCATGACCCGAGTGCCACATCTCCATGGTTCTTGAACACCTCCAGGAACAGGGAATCCACCCCCGTTTCCAGACAGATGTATGGCATGACCCTGAGCAGTGCAGAGATGATAGCATTCTTTCAGCGGTGCAGTAACACCTGCGAGCTGTGTGCTTCCATCACTCATTCCACAGCTTAGATGAAATGTGGCAATACAAACAAGATGATCAAAAAATACTCTTCAGGACCTAAGGATTCTTCTACAGCTTGAAGGACTGTGGTCAGCTGGAGGAAGAGAGGTGGAGCAGGTGAAGAGAGGCCACAAGGACGAGCAAGGCACTGGGTGGTCTTCTGAGTACAAAGACATCTGGAGCTTGGTTCATTTTCTGCAACAAACCCAAGAGCAAAGGATATGATTTGTCCCTAACAGCATACCAGAAGTGCATACCAGCAAGAAAGAAGAACAAAGAGAAAAAAGAGAATGTTTAATGGAAAGACAAATGGACTTCACACCTGGTCTTAAAATAAACAGCCTGGAAATTAGATACTTCACTGTTAGAGCAATAAGATTTTGCATTATAAAGGGGAAAGCAATAAAAAACCAAAGCATTTTTCATTGGAAGACTCAATAACAGGGAATGTAGGACGGCGCTTCAGGATCCTAACCTAAGCACTGCAGAGGTCTTGGACTGGGACATGGGCTCTAGGCTCACCCTGGGCAGAGCTCCTCAAGCAACAGGCGCAGACGATATGGGCAGGAAGGCTGGAGGGAGGTCTGTCAGGGTTGGGTAATTTATATAGCAGAATCCAGACTGCTCCACAGTTTCTGGAGGCATTCAAGACCATGTTGGATGGGATTCTGGACAACCTAATCTAGAAGGCTGACAACCCTTCCCATGGCAGGGGGAGTTGGAACTGTATGATCTTTAAGGTTCCCTCCAACCTCAACCATTCTATGATTTTATGATTCCATTTGCGTTTCTCAGTGGGATATAATAAAAGGTGAGCAGCAATGTATTTGTTCACATATGCAATGCTTACAGGAACTAAGGCTGCTTCTGACAGCCGTGTACGCTACCAGGATCAACATGAGAAAGGCTGTACTCCTACTTATCTCTCAGGAAAGTTTCTGCCTGAATGACAGACTGAGAGCTCAAGCAAATCGCAGTCATGAAATGGAGATGATTGCCACGCGCATCGTAATAGCAGCAGCTTCAAAATTGCCCCTTTCTTCACAAAGGTATTACTCAAACATATTTGAAAGTAAAAAAAATTACAAAACTTACCACAAAGCTCTGAGGAAAGGAAACAAGACAGAAAGATAATTAGAGAAGTAAGGATGATCAGAGCTGAGGTGCACAAGCAAGCATCACAGCTTTGCAGAAATGTGAGCAGAGATGGGAGGCAGCCCTTCATCCAGCACAATAAAACTGCAGTCACTGGAGTGGCAAAGATGGGCGCAGGAAGCTTAAAGTCCTGACATGATCTGACCTTACACCATTGCGGGTTCTACATCTCAACATTCTTTCTGAACTCTGAGGTCAGTGGTCTGCTTGGCAGGAATGAGGAATTGTGTGGTGATGTGAGGATTCGCAGATTTCTCAAGCCAGCCAAGCCAATTTTCTCTTGTCTTCTGGACAAGCTCCAATATGGGAGAAGATATCATCTGCTCCATTACAAGCCTTTTGTCTCAATGAACTGGCAATCAAGACAAAAATAGACACATTGAAGAATTTTCCATGAAAAAAAAAATAGAAGCATCTCAAAATTCACGTCCTGTCAGTAATGGGAAACAGGAAGAAGGAACAACTTCTTGATAAAGATGACCCCTCTTAGAGCAAGATCTGTGTTCCCAGGGCTGAGAGGGGCTGCTTCTGCACAGGGCAAAACCAGTGCCCTCTGAGCATCTCCTCGAAGGACAGACTGTCAGCCCTTTATCCGTGGTCATAGACCTGGCAAAGCTGGAATACAACCAGCACCAGGGGAGGTTCAGGCTTGAAGGAACAGTTTCTTCTCCAAAGAGGGGTCAGGTGCTGACACAGGCTGCCCAGGGAGGTGGGGGAGTCCCGATCTCTGGTGGTGTTCCAGAACCGAGGAGACGTGGTGGTTGGGGATGTGGTCAGTTGATATGTCCCATGGGCTTGGGGATCATAGAGGTCTGTACCAACCCTAATGATTCTGTGATTCTATGATCTGATGGTGGGAAATCTGTTCTACCGCCATCAGCCCACAACTGGTGATAAGCTTCTCCATGCAAGGGCAGGAGTATTTCCTGGACAATACTGAGCTGCAGTATTTTTCAGCAGCAAGGTGGGCTTTGCAATGAAGATTACATCCCAGAGTAACCTTAGAGTACATTGTTTGACTTGAACTTGTCTGCAATGTCCACTGTGAGCAAATCAGGCAGAGAAGGAGGATTGTCAGGACTACCAAGCCAATGCCCTCTCCACCAGAAGGTTTCTGAGGCATAGTTGCAGTTTCTCACAAGTACATTTTCAACGGTTCCAGGTTTGTCCTGATATAAATAGCAAATTTTAATCAGATAAAACCTATTTTACACCCTGTGCTTCAGCAGCTCAAGGTGCACATTCATACCTTCCATGGGTGCTATTTCAGCAGCTGCACTTGGAAGTGTTTTTAATGGAAAGCCATTACAAGAGGAAGTCATTTGAAGATCATTCACACGCTAGGAAATTTTGTTTCAGCACATTTAATGCAAATTTCAGTCTGTATCCAGGCTGAAGTCTTTGCTTGTTGAGAGTTGATAAATTTAAATGACGCTTGCCTCAAGTGAAAAGATCTGAGTTTTACACTATAGAGTTTGCTGTTGATCTTAAAAACAATGCATGCACAACTAACATTTAATGCATGCATTCATTTTTTTATTTCAAAAACACAGACACTTTTTAAAGAGATGTGCAGTTGTGAATTTGGCGGACTGCTTAATTCTGTATACAGTAAGGATGTAGCAGGGAGCCTTTTCCATTTTGAATCAAATGGAATTTGTGATTTGCATGCACCTTTTGAGTCAAAATCAAACATTTGCCCTGGATTGGCCCTAGTTTAATTAAAATGATGAGAATGCGCGATATGCTTTTGGTCTAAGGCAAAAAGGATGCACAGCACTGAAATTTGGAACAAACATAAAAAAAATTGAGAAATGCATGGTTGGAAGTGATAAGAAATGCCAAGACTATGTATTACATGGGATCACGGGATGAAAATAGAAAATATCCTAAAAAAATTCTGGCGTACTGTGAAACCGTTGTCGGGAGGTTTGGATAGGATTACATGCTTTATGGATAATGTCCCCGTAACTAGCACTGTCAAGGTTTGTAATCTTTTCTGTGGTCCTTCTGTAGAGCTGGTGGGGCTGCTCATCAGCGCGAGCAGATTTTCCGCTTTCGATGTGGTGTAAGGGAAAGAAATGGAAATTCTGTCTTGGACTTGGAGTGAGTGGATATCTTAAACATTTGTACAGACAGACTTGTCTATGAATATTCATGTATTTATGTAGCAGGGGTACATAAATAACCACTGCTCATTTCTACTGAATGTCATTAATTTAGGTAACCAATGGTTCTCTCTCCTTTATTCTTATAACTTCTATCTTTGCACAGTGCAGCATTCACCAATTATGAGTATTAAATTTCAAGACACTGGTAGTCCAGCTTCTGAAAACCTTTGAACATGAGAGGTCCTTTTGCCTTTCAGATCATGGAGTCTGGAATTGAGAAACACAGGCAAGTTCTCCCACCTCAGCCTGCAGGCAAGGAGGTGCATGCGTTGAATTGCTTGGAAGAGCTCAATTTCATTGCAGGAATCAATGGGTGAAGGACTTACGTTCTGATCATCTCACGTGTGTAACTGTTCCCTGCAACCTGTCTGCACTTCTTTTGCACTGTCCTGTCATTCTTTTGAGTCACTGTTTTGTCCTGGGTGAGGTTACCAAAAGTAGGGAAAGGAGTCTGTTTAAGAAAATATTCCTCTCACACACACAACAAAAATATATATATATTTAAAGAAATGTTATTTCGAAAGTTCGTTAAAAAGAGATGATCAACAGGAGCCACACATTGATGCCAAAGCACAAGTTGCCCAAAAGAACTGAAGTCACTCCTCAGCTCTTCAGCCACTCCAAAGAGCAAGCAAGAAAGGGAAAATACTGCAAAACTGATCCGGATTTAAATGGCCATTTTTGTATCTCCTGTTGAAATTGAGTCTCAGCTCCATATGGCAATTTGTTATGATAAAATTCCTTCCCATATTAATTTTCCCCTTTTAAGAAGAAGTCCACATTGGGTCCCCATCAGTCCACTCAATTTCCAAAAGCACCATGAGAGATGTCTTTATTTTAATTTGTAAAAACTTTGATGTTTGCAAACTTGGCTCTTGTACAGTTCTAAACTACCAGCAGGAGGTAATAGCTTCCAGGACTAAACTTCACTTGATTTCCCACTGTTCTTCATGCTCTGTGATTTGCATCTTAAGGGGGAACAACTTGTTTTCAGGTTGAATTTCCCCCTGCGACAGGGCTTGCTGCTATTCCAGAAACTGTGCAAGGTCCAATTCTTGAAAATCAATGCCAACATAAGATTTGAGGAGAACATGCGGAAAAGTGAATAGGAGCTGAGTCATGAAAACCTGGATGATATGGGAAAGGGAGAGAAGAAAACAGAGACGCAAAGTACCCAGGAGCTGGATCAAAAAGAACTGGTGAATGAGGGATGCCCCTGCCCACCAAGGGCATTCTCAACAGGGGCAGAAGGGAGGCTGGGCAAAACAGCTCTGCAGGCTCCAAAAAGTTAATTCCAATGCCTTCCACCAGTCCCAAGCACTCTTTAAAAACCCTCAATTGCACCATCCATAAAAATGTCAGGCAGCATTGCCATCACCCTGCCATGCCCCCGTCCCTTAAGGAGGGGCTGACCAGTCATCCTCAGACACACAGTACAGGAGCAGCCTTAATGCAGATACAGCTTATAGCCAGGGGTCAAATGCAGACAGGGATGCATCAAGAGCCCATGTTGGAGAAAGATGCCTTCTGCAGCCTCCAGGCTATGCAGCCTACCCCGAAGGACTGAGCTCTTTGCACAGAGAAAAGACAATCCCAAAATTTAATCCACTTTTACAAGAGACATCATGCTCCCCCACCCTCAAATGGTTTTGGTTTGGTGCCCGGAACATCTGGTCACCCTATAGCCTTTTTTTTTTTTTTT
>VXAB01003987.1:66908-88893 GCA_013399175.1 Odontophorus gujanensis
TTTTTTTTTTATCCAATAGATTCATTTTCTCAGCACACTGTCGACTGCCAACAGATGAGCTGCAACTGCTGGCACCGGGGAGCCAGTGAGACATCAGCATGTAAGGTCGGAGTTCTGTGCTATTTTGAGGCTTGGGGCTTGGGGGGGTGGTTTTTCGGGAAGGAATAGCAGCGAGGCTGTCGGTCTGTGTGCCCAGGAAGCGGCCTTGGAGATGGGGATAGGGATAGGGATGGGGTTGGGGATGGGGACAGGGACTGGGATGAGGACAGGGACTGGGATGGGTTTGGAGTTGGGGACAGGGACTCGAATGAGTTTGGGGTTGGGGTTGGAGTTGGGGACAGGGGCTGAGGCAGGTGCTGAGAAGCTCAAACTGGTATTACTGAATTTCTTCTACAAACATAAATATTGCCAAGGTTTTTCTCATTGTCAGTTTATGGAAACAAGGAACTGCCTTCCTTTAAAAGAAAACAACTGGACCTCCCTGATGTCAACCTGTGCAGGTACAGTGCCGAAGATATCCATAATGACACTTGTCACATATAATGACACTAGTCATACCTCATGACCAGTGCCTCTGCCTTCAGCCTTCAGTAGGGCCCTTCTGCTGGAGGTGACCAAGGACAGGTACAGACCAAGGCACCTCAACACTGCAGAAAAATCCCCATTGCCTTGGCCATGTGACCAGCATCCATCAGGATGCTCTCAGGGCAGGACAGTGCCATGCTGGGAAGATGCTGCTAAGCAGTGACTGGTAGCACCTCAGTGTGAGTTACCAGCAGGTGACAGCCCTGCTCAGTAGCATGGAGCACAGAACACACCATGGGTAATGGGACATTTTCTCCCTATTGCATATCCCCCTACAAATTAATCTCAAATACTATTATAATGTTGAAAGAGACCCTTAGGATCATCACATTTCAGAGGTCTAGGTTAAAAAAGAAAAACCCAAAGACTTTAACATACCTACTCGAGGAAATGTGCAAGAGCCCAGAACAATGCTAAATCCCTGCCCCAGCACAGGGACAAGAGGTGCTCACCCAGAAGCATGGGCAAATCACGACACAGCACAGTGCTGTTTGGGTTAGCAATGTGCTGATATCAGTGGAAATCACAGCACTCAAAAAAGTGTAACAAAATAAGTGAATTCTACAAAATGTTTTTTTCAAGCCTTACCTCCATCATGACATAAGTATTTCAAGATGTTCACCAAAGTATTACAAATCGCAGTGTGGGCTATCAATCTGTCAATGAGTAGCACAAGCTTTGGTATTTTTGAGTGATATTTGAGATCCTAACCCCCCTAAGAAAATGAAGTCAGGCAACAACATCCTGTTTTCTGCAGAGAGTGCTCAGCTTCCCCAGCAGTGGGAAAAGGAGCCGCGCTCCTCATTCCTCAGCAAAGCATGTAATGCAAAGCGCAGAGCATTAAGCCCTTCTGTTTTACACTGCACACTGATTTGGAAGCAAATATTTTTCCAACAACATCACCAAATTGAAAGTGTTTTTGCAAATCTGAAACTTTCTCACAGTGTTGTTTTGGAAAAGCCTGACGGAGCGAGCGCGGAGCTGTCGCTGACAGAAGCCACTGCTGACAATTTCACTGGGAAGTGCTAACCCAGTGCAGCAAACCCAGCTGGGAGCCAGGCCAGGCCGCAGCGACCCAGCCAGCTTCAGCCCCTCCAGCACCACCTTCACCTCTATGCTGTTTTGGGGGTGAAAACTGGAAAAAAAGCAAATCCCACGAGGTGGCACTCTTTTGTCTCTTTATATTTTTCCCCCCAGAATCTGGCACTGCTGGGTTAAAGCATGGCAAAACGCTTCTCCCATTCGCCTCCTGATAGAAGAGGTTCTCTGTTATGAAAATGGTGGCTGAGAGTCGCTTTTCATCATTTTATAATTTTATTCAGTTTTTTTTACTGAAAGAGAAAAGAGAATTAAAAGCGGAAACTCACACACGCACACACACACACACACACACGCACACACACACACACACACACGCACACACACACACACGCACACACACACACACGCACATACANAAAAAAAAAAAAACAATCAGAGGCAAAGCTGTTGCAGATGGTAAATAAGAACTGCAGAAAACCAGAAGCACAGCCCTGCTGTGACTGTGTGATACCATTGCACCGGTGCAAGCTCTGCATCAGTGCAGACTGCATGGATGCACCCCAAACAGCCCACAGCAGGCTGGCATCTTCTATGAGTGGATGTGGGAGGATGTGGGTGGCCATCAGGGACTGTGGGTGGCTATGAGTGGCTACTTGTGGCCACGGGTAGCCATGGGGGAGTGTGGATAGGCATCAACAGAAATGGGTAGCCATGAGCAGTTGTAGGTTGATATGGGTAGCCATAGGTGGCCATGAGTGGTTATGGGTCACCATGGGTAACCGTGAATGGTCATGGCATTCTGTGTGCATGCACCACCACTGACCATGACCCAGCCAGGCAGGCCGATGACTTGTCCTCCTAGTGCTTTCCAACCTGCTGTAGGAATTGCTGCACCTCTCTGCTCTTCTCTGACACTAGATATAGATTGAGTCTATGTATGCCATGGACATAGGGAGAGATGGGCTTTCAACAAACTAAGAGAAGGGAAAAGAAATGTGGAGGAAAAAAAATGAAAAAAAAAGTAAAAACAGTTACTTCTTGCCAAACAGTGAGGCAGGCCGGTTCTAGTGCTTTTTTTAGCTGTTTTGTGACTGAAGGAACTTCCAAGAAAAGAAAGAAGAAAAAAAACCTACATTCTGGTTGAGATTATCAGAAAGAGAAAATACTTTGAAGGCCGAGGACGTAGCCTCAAAGGATTTTGAAAGGTTGGGGGGCAAGTTTTAAATATAAACCTAGATTACTGGAGATAAAAAGTGTAAAATTTCAGAAATGCGAGCAAGATGCCCCCACCAGCAGTAGCTGAGCCCAACCATGCACCCCGGCTGTGATTTGCAAGGAGCAGGAACCCAGGTGTGGCGGGAGCACTTGGTCCCAGAGCTCTACCTGAGGTGAGGCAGGAGGTGAACAGAGGAGGGAGTATTGGCCCTGTGAGACTGGAATGAAACATATGACAGATGGTTTAGGGAAAAAAAAAAAAAAAAGAGAGAGAGAAAAAAGGAAAAAAAAAAGCAATTTTCAAAGGGGAAGATTTTGGAACATATCCTTTGAAATAAAAATTTGTTTAGCATTTTTAGCAGCTGAAATAATTTTCAGAACATCTGATGAGAGATTTAAGTGCTTCATTTCCTCCTCTCACTCGCCAAGCCATCCGTTTGAAGGCTGTCTGTGGCACATCTCGTTCTCTGCTTTATTGCTATTGGTATTTTTCATTGGANAGACATGAAAGGGAATCAGTCATCCACCTTGTCCATCATCCTCAGTATGTGCTGAATCACTGAAAAAATTAATGAAGTCTCATACCTGAAGGAGAGGGACTCATGCTACAGGCTCAGAGCGCTGGCCAGCCGTGCAATAACTCAATAACACTTCTGGGCTATGTAACGCGATCTTCATTTAAAGACCACAGAAGAAAAACTTTATTATCTAAATACTAAGGGCAGAGCAGTCAAATATGTGCCATTTCTCTCTGGGTGGAATGTGTTCATTTTCAATTTCAGCCTTTAAAGTCGCGCTGCGACGCTACTGTCCTACAGCTCCGGCACTCACAGCCAAAGGGAGATCGGTCTGCGCGGAGCGATCAAGAAGCAACCCAACCCGGCTTGTATCCTCCGAGCAGACCCTGCGTCGCCTCCTGCGTCCAGCAGAGGGGGTGACAAAGGACGAGAGACGAGAGCCGAAACCTCCGCTCCTGGCTGCGGTTAACCCGGTCCGGATGAGGTACCGCCGTCGGGAGCAGTCTGCCGCAGGGAGCGGTGGAGCGCCCGTCCTGGAGATGTTCCACGACTGTGGAGATGTGGCACTTGGGGACATGGGGTCAGAGTGGGTTGGGCTTGATGCTCTTAAAGGTCTTCTCCGACTCAAATGGTAGTATGGTTCTGTTCTGGGATCTGTTCAAGCACAGAAGACTCCAACACACTCGAAGTCTGTGCCGTCCTGCACTGAGGGGCGTGCTTTAGTGCAAACGTTCCCACCGCACACCCGTGCGCTCACTTTGTCCTTGCCAAGGGAACACGTTAAGTGCTTGGGGACTCTGCGTCAGCCCTGGGGGAGCAGCCTCATCCCGGCTTGGTGCGACTTCCTGCGATGGGAGCTTCATTTTTCATTCTGTTAGGACTCCGATGTAGGCAAAGCGGCGACTTCCTAAGGCTGAGATAAACTAAAATAAACATGATTTAATCAAGGAGACTCAGTCATGGAAGATGAGTGGGGGGGTGGGGGGAGGCGTGTTCGGAAGTACACTAAATCTGTACGGATTTCACTGTGCAGCTACAGGGGAACCAAAACACNATAATGGAAGAATTAGAGATTAAGGGAGGAGAGGTATGAGCCACAATATTCCCGGACGTTTGGCTGTGTGGATGCTTTCAAAATGCTCCTTGACTTTGCAGAAGATGGAAGAAATGTATTCTGTGATTCTTTAAAAACAGCTACAGGAAAGCATGTCTTATTACATCTTTCCTTTTTTTTTTTTTCCCCCTTTTTTCATTGTTCTTCTGTTCTTCCTAAAAAAAATAAAATAAATAAAATAAATAANGGTGACAAAGGACGAGAGACGAGAGCCGAAACCTCCGCTCCTGGCTGCGGTTAACCCGGTCCGGATGAGGTACCGCCGTCGGGAGCAGTCTGCCGCAGGGAGCGGTGGAGCGCCCGTCCTGGAGATGTTCCACGACTGTGGAGATGTGGCACTTGGGGACATGGGGTCAGAGTGGGTTGGGCTTGATGCTCTTAAAGGTCTTCTCCGACTCAAATGGTAGTATGGTTCTGTTCTGGGATCTGTTCAAGCACAGAAGACTCCAACACACTCGAAGTCTGTGCCGTCCTGCACTGAGGGACGTGCTTTAGTGCAAACGTTCCCACCGCACACCCGTGCGCTCACTTTGTCCTTGCCAAGGGAACACGTTAAGTGCTTGGGGACTCTGCGTCAGCCCTGGGGGAGCAGCCTCATCCCGGCTTGGTGCGACTTCCTGCGATGGGAGCTTCATTTTTCATTCTGTTAGGACTCCGATGTAGGCAAAGCGGCGACTTCCTAAGGCTGAGATAAACTAAAATAAACATGATTTAATCAAGGAGACTCAGTCATGGAAGATGAGTGGGGGGGTGGGGGGAGGCGTGTTCGGAAGTACACTAAATCTGTACGGATTTCACTGTGCAGCTACAGGGGAACCAAAACACGCAAAGATGTGAATCACTCCAGAGGCATGAGGTTCTCATTTAAAGTTTTCATGCCTGTCATCTTCCCTTTTTAATTTTTCATTCCGTTCCTTCTTTTTTTTTTTTTTTCTTTCCCCGCAATAAAGAGTGGAGTGACTGTCTTCATCTATTTCAATCATAGATTTTTCTGATTAGACCCCCAAGGAAAATGAAAAATACATTGGGCATCTAAGTGTGACTCCTGTCTCCCAAACCAGCACTCTGCAGATGTGCGTGTTCAGCAGACGCTGTGCAAGAACCCAGGGTAGATCAAGAGAAGTGCTGCTGCCATCTGGGTGGGAGGCTGCCATCCTTTGCAAACTTTTCCTGGGAAGCTTCAAGGTTCTTTTAACTTTTTAAATCAACCCTGCCAGTAAATTTGCAGTGTTCAAAAACCATGGCATTTTAGGACACGGTTTACTGGGGATGGCTTGATGGTTGCACTTGAAGATCCCTTCCAACTTGGAGTACTCTGTGATCTATGATTCTGGACCTCGTATAGCAGTAGAATAATGATATTATTACCTTACTATTTTAAAAAAGCACTTCTCTGTTGTCACTGGAGTGCTGTCTCCCAGAATCTGTAGTGGACATGCTGTACATAGCGTGGGTGGCTCTGTCCCAGAGGCCCCAGCAGTGACTATGAGCAAGCAGACCTGTTCCTCCAAGGTTGCCTTACCTGTGCCCAGGAACACGAGCTCAGACTTAAACATGGAAAGGTGAAAGTAGTTGCAGATTGGTTTGGTGCCACTCCCAGTCCCCACAGTCCCGTTGGGAGCAGTGTCCCCAGGCAGCCATTTCAGGTGTACAGAAGTCCAAGAAACAATTGTCCTGCCCATGTGAGAGGAAGGGCACTGCTGAAACCTAGGGAGTCCCAGTGCAGAAGCTGAAAACTATTGCCTGACGTGGGTGTGCTAAAAAATAGAGTGGTCTATGAAGAAAATCCATTGAGTTGAACCAATATCAATGATTTGGGATACGTGGATCCAAGGAGATGAAGCATGTTTAATGTAATTACACATCCACTTCTTGTGATGTACAACCATGTGAAGCATTACTAATCCCCAAACAGATACCTGCAGGGAGGACGATCAGGAACAGCTGTTTGGACAACAAGAAGCTTGCCACGTGATCTCCGGTACCGCGGGCTTTCGGCAGAGCCGCTCTGGAGTCAGAGCCTGTCCGGGAAGGGTGAGATTTACAAGGAATTAAACAGTGCTCTGTAAGAAAGTGAATTTGTTTCTTATATAAATCGTACTGCCAGCTCATTTATTATTGTAATAACCTTCAGCATTTCCATTATTGGAGAGGACTTCTCCTGAAATGAAAAATGACTTTCCTAACTGAGTGTGGGGAGCATGCCGTCATCCTCGTTTTGGCTTCCTATTTCAGATGGCAAGAAAGGAAGACATAAACCCGTATGCCCAAAGAGTGCTATTGATTGCAAACTAATGCGTTGTGTGAGTTTATCGTGTGTTTGGGAGTTGTTAATTCATACGAGAGATAATAATGCGAGCAGTATCTCTCCTCCTGACTTACTCAAGAAATCTCCTACTTGGTGGCAGCTGAGGATGGTTAAACTATCAGCGCAGTTGTTTCCATGCAGATCATTTAATTACCAGAACCTACAAACTCTTTACCATCATATTATGCCACTTTAACAACCTATATTTTATTTATACTCAGCTTCCAAGTTTATTACACTTATTATCAAATATTCAGTTATGCGAATAATTAGAATTACTTTTGTGAATTTTTTAGGTTTGCAGGAAGATGACTAAATTACGCACAGCCGTTTCCCGCGTGCTAACAGGTGCAGGGGGGTTGAAAGGGCTGCTGGAGATACTCCTGCCAGGCACTTGTCAAAGCACAGAGTGAAACCTCTCCGTCATTATTGGCTGGCAACAAATGAGTGGGTTTGCCCACACAGGGCATCCGTGCACACACACCTGAGTGCTCGGGTTGAGTTATTGTCCTGCTTCTGAGGACTTGATCTATGATGTGACTGCTGTCATTACTCGTGAGAGACATAAAAGAAGAGATAAATATCTCTATATATAGGTATAGATAGATAGATAGATAGATAGATAGATAGATAGATAGATAGATAGATAGATACGTATAGATACGTATATATACGTATATATATATTACATACATATATACACATATGTAGAGATGTGGCCCTCAGGATGTGTTCAGTGAGCATGGTGGGGATGAATTTGTAGCTGGACTTGATAATCTCAGAGATCTTTTCCAGTCTTAACTATTCTGTGATTCTAAAATTCCAAATGCCAATAAACATACCAGGGCCACTAATACCATCACACACATTTTTACCAGAGAACCGGGGGTTATTTCATAGCTATACATAAACAGCCATCCAAGGGTTCACTTCTAGCCATGCAGCAGGGCACAGAGACCCACAGCACAACAAGCAGAAGGACACAGGTCAGTGCCCTGCTATCCTCAAGTCATTTTGCTGCTTCTGGACATGTGTACTGGACTTGCTTTGCATTCACAGTTGGCTAAAAGTAAGTCTTCCTGCTGGGCTGAAGCCTCCAGTGGATGAAGGCAGAGTCTTTTGATTATCACTAGCATTATTAAAATGATTTTGGAGTATATGAACCAAACTCATAGATTCATCGAATCACAGAATGGGTTGGGTTGGAAGGGACCTTAAAGACCATAGAATCATAGAAAGGTTGGGTTGGAAGTGTCTTTAAAGCCCTCTCAGCCCCACCTTTTCATGTGCTGATTGTCTCACACTAGCCCAAGATGCCCAGGGCTCCATCCATGGCCTTAGGCACCAGCAAGGATGGGGCACCCACAATTCTCTTGGTAGTGTGTGCCACCCCCACCACTGCCATCGTGTCCACCTGAGCTTCATCATTGCCAGCAACCATGAAAACATTGAGGCCATGCTCTGCCCTGGACCTGTGCAGAACGACAGTGCCTCTTGTTGTGTCACCATCACCCGTATGTGCTTTGAGCTCCAGATATAGGTCAGGGAGCCATTAGAGCAGATAGCAATCAGAACTGAGATTGGTTTTTGGGACAGTCTGACTAGTTCAGATAAAACCAAAATCTAGCTACATTTGTATAAACAACTCAGACATAATTATTTTTAAACTATTGGCCAATGTACATGCTGCCATGTGTGTCCTGCTTTCAGGAATTAATGTCTTTCACTCATAAGCCACCTACTGCTGTTCACTTTATTAATGACATTCTGGTCATCTCTCCTGAGGGCAGAAAATGAAAGCTAAATTTGGCTCACTATCTTCATTCCAATGATTTACTCTATCCAGCCCTGACTTTTGATAAAGCCGCACTAAACGCAGACAAATACAAAGAGAATTAATGTTCACTGCTAATGAGCAATCACGTGGCAATCGCTCTGCTTTGCTGCAGCAATGAAGGGAATTTTCCATTGTCCTTACCCGAAGCAGTGCTGGCAGTGGCTCCGGGAGCTGGATGGTTCCTGGGAGGAGGAGGAGGGAGTGGGTCCCTAACAGGAAACACGTTGTCACCATCACACAGATCACCATGGAGCAGGCGCGGTAATGGGCTTCTGAAGCTGTGCATTTTCTCTGGTCCCTCAGATGTCTGATAACGCATGGACCACCCAAGTTAATCTAACACAAATGGAATTTAACAGATTCCTTGTGTACGGCTCCTAAGCGTCTCGTGTTTCTTGTGGTGCACATGTATAGAAGTGCACAAGGTTTTGTGCTAGGCAGCGCTGAAATGCACAGCCAAGGCGGGTTCAGCTGTACCCCCTTGGTTTTAGCCTGCAGAGCTGTTCTGTTGTGTCTGGAGCAGGCGAAGCCTCCAGAAAGCTCAGCAGCAGGAAGCAGCAGGCAAATGGCAGCCACATTTTTGCTTTGCACAGTGAAAACAAACTTGACGCACCAGACCAAACGTTTCAGCTCAAATAATGATTCCCATTAAAGAAATGACAACCCTCCCTTATAATGCATGGTGTAGAAAGAAAGGCATTTAGAGTATGGAAAACTAATTGGTTTAGGAATCAAATTTGAAAAATGCAACATCTTCATACGGCAGTGGGAGAGCAAACACTCCTATTTTAATGAGCTTCCTCTAAAGGAGGCTAATGTGTAATATTTCTCTGTATGAGTTTGCATTAGAAATCTGCTGGGATGGGAATACTCATTACCTGCTACTATCTGAGCTTTGCACAAAAATATTGGCTCCTTCTGAGTAACCTGACGTGATTATCAATGGTTTGGGGAAGGTGTCACGTGGCCAAGGGTAGAGACAGCCATTGCAGTTTGCAGGTGTGCAGGGGAATTTTTACAAAGACGCAATGATTTCCTAGAAAATATGCACGATGAATATTAAATGAATCTGGGAAACTCGGTCTTGATGTCTCAGATCAGATCAGCCCCATCTTTTCTAATGACTCTCATTTATCCAATTGCAAGCCTGTTGTACTCATTATTTCTGGAGTACATCCAGCCTGGTGGGGCTGAGACCCCTGGCAGCCTGCAGAACAGGCACTGTGTAGCAGTACGGGAACCATGCAACAGTATGAGCATCATGCAGCAAGGTGGACAGCACGCAGCAAAATGGGCTGTGAAGACAGACGGACTCCATGCAGCATGAAAGGCACTGTGCAGCAGGAGAGGTGAACACTGTCCAGCAGGGTGGGCACCTTGGAGAAATTAGAGTGGGAATTGTGCAGAAGGATGGGCATCGTCCAGCAGGATGTGTACCAATGCAGCAGGATGGGCACTGTGCAGCAGGCGTGCATTTGAGGTCAGCTGTACCACATCCAGAGCAAGAGCCAGGAGAGTGAATTTGCACAGAGGAATAGATTTCATTAGGGACTGTGCCTACAGGTGATTTCCTCTTGTCTTTCCTTGTACAAAACCCTGTGAATCCAATTTAGACAGTGCTGCACTTACCCTTGTGAAGAAGAACTGCAATATTCAGTGAATCCAATCTGTACAGCTGTATTCTGTTCTCACCAGCTGTGGTTCATACAAAGGTGGAGGGTTCCAGGACTGCAGCATTTCCACCTCTCCTACCTACAGTCACCTCTGCCTGGCACCTGGGCTCAGGGTAATCCCAGAGAAGGACTTTTCCCTATTGCTGTGCCATACTCCTGTAGGGCTGACAGGTCACAGAGCCATTCAAGCTGATCCTCAGGGTCGGGCACCCTGCTGAGGACTGTTCTAATGATTCCTATGCCCAAAAGCTCTGTGCAAGTTGATGAATTTTTTAATGTCTTTTAGTTTAACAGTCCTGCTCTAATTTAGATGTTATTTGCACACAGAAAACATGGCAAAAAAGAGAAACCAGGAATATTTCTGGTGACCACTTCAGTGCTGTGTGCTGGCAAACAGCGGAGTAAAGAGTGGTGCCCTCACTCACAGTGCCCACAGCAGGTCCGGCAGTGCCTGGTGCCCAGCTCACACCTTGCTGCTGGAGATTACAATCCGTTTCACAGTGATGGCATACATTTACCCAACTGAAATGAAATACCCTTATCTTCAAAAGCTGGAGCCAGAGCTGCTAATGAATATGTTCCTCTGCTTATTAGAGTTGTTGTTTGTTTGCATTTAGCTAAAATAAATCTGAAGCACAGCTTGCCAGATGCTTTTTAAAGACAGTGGTAGGGAAAAAAAAATAAGTCAGCATGGGTGTTTTGGAAAGAATTTTATTTGCATACCTTTATTTGTGTTTCCAGCTCGCTTTTGCAAATTTTTCAAAGCATGAGGCAATTGGGCTTTACGAGGGCAGAGCCACGCTTTGCTGAGAGGTGTGTGCTGCTCTCCAGCCCTACAGGAGCTCTCAGTGGATCATAGGAGCAGCACATCGCAAAATGCATCATGCACCCAGCTCTGACAGCACAGCTGTTGCAGGAGGTCAGGGAGGGCAGGATGTGGCCAGTGGCTGGAGCAGATGAGCCATATGTCTGCAGATTCCTGAACGTGGGACAGAAATCACGGCACGATGCTCCAGCTGATAATGAGCCTAACATCACCAGAAATTACAGTCTTTGACAATATTTATGCCTTCAATAAAACGCAGTGCAAAGAAGTAGCTGTTGCGCTGAAGTGTTTGTTCTGGAAGGACAGTGCAAACAAACTGTGGTTGCAGTGTCCCCCCAGCTACCCCCAGGCCTCAGTGGCCGCAGTGCAATTGGTCAGCGTGCAGCAGGCAGCACACACAGCTTGGCCCCGGCTGCTCCAGCTCCACGTGTCAGCATTCCTTCTGCTTAATATCTCTGTAATCTCTCTGGCATCATATACCAGCAATTTTTCTCCTCCTACTTCACACTTCTGATAAGCCTTCTGGTCCCACAGCAGATGCATTGTGAATCTTCTCCTTCTAAGTATCTTGCATATGTTTCATTAAAAGTGTTTCTTTGATCAGCTTGAAGTTCTGATAGAAAAAAAAAAAAAAAAGAAAAGAAAAGAAAAGAGAAGAAAAATCCCAACTTTTGGGTCTTGCTTAAGGGTTAGGCTGCAGGACGGATAGCAGCATTTTGGTGCTGCCCAGGACCCAGTGCTGCCTGCTTGCTCCATGCCAGCTCATTGCCATCCTCCAGCACCCAAAGATAGCAACCGGCCGCTGGGTGTGCAGCAGAGCCCAACGGGAGAGAACAGGGTGGGAGGTGCGGAGTGGGAGCAGCACAACCATGCTGTTGCTTAGAGATGTGAGTGTGGGGGTGATGTTTCCCACAGGGAGGTGACATTTCCCATGGAGACAGCAGCCCTTGCACCACAGCCAGGGAATAGGGTTGGAGGGGCATGTGGCACTTCGCAATGGGGGTCTCAACTTGTGCCTGTGTGGTGTCTGTTGATGTCATCTGTGCTGTCACCTGGGCATGGGTGGATGTCACCTTGGCAGGATGAGGAGGCATTGATGGATGCAAATGGATGGATGGATGAATGGATGGGTGGATGGATGAATGGATGGATGGATGGATGGATGGATGGATGGATGGATGGATGGATGGATGGGCAAGGAGGGGTGGATGGGGATGGACGGGGATGAATAAATGGAGATACATGGAGATAGATGGGGATGGGTGGATGGGAATGGATGAATGGCTACAGGATGGGGATGGATGAATGGAGATGGATGGATTCTGGGTACTAGAATGGGTACTAGGTGGGACTTGATGCATGGGAACTGGGTGGCACTGGGTCTCTCCTCCCTAGCCCCATCATTCCACTATGCTCCCTGTCGTCTTTCAGAGGTGCTGTAAAATTATCCCTAAAATGGTGCAATTTAAGATGGAGAAGGGGACAATGCTATGTTGCCACTGACCAAGCAGGTTCTTGCCGCCCAGCCCTGGTGGAAGCCCTGCCAGGGTTAATCACACAGCACATGTATTTCATTGAATCACTTCTAACATAGCTACCATTCATAAAATACCTAAACTTGTACTTTTCTTCCTGGTAGAAAACATATTTAGTTACCATTCCTACAAATGCGTGGTTCTTAAAAATAACATGGTATACTGCAAACCCTAACACCCATGGTATTCCACTAAATCAAGTAAAAGTCTCCTAAATTATCTAATCCCAACTCCTTTCATGAACAAGCTTTCACCTGCCAGGGTGCAGGGAGCAGTGACATCTCTGTGCACAGGAATGTCCCCTCCTTGCCCTGCATCTGCTCATGGGGTGCAGTGTAGAGGAATTAGTGATTTCTCACTGCTCTGATTAATTTTGCATTGCCTCTGTGCCACTGCAAAGCAGAATGTGTGGGAAAGGATACAAGCAGCAATTCACATCGCTTGCCTTCTTTTCTGACATCCCCTAGCATGGGGCACAGAGGGGGCTTCCACTGCCAGCCCATGGGCTGGGAGTACAACAGCAATTTCCTGCTTTGGGGGTCATCCCCCACCCATGGGGAAGTGGCACAGAAACCTGAGGTAAGCAGGTCTGGCAGTAAGTTATTATTAATTAATAGGTCTAAGCTGCAGCCATGCCAGGACATCAGAACATCTGCACACCAGGACAGCAGGTCTCCGGATACATGGATCCCAGGTCACCAATGGAACTGAAGTGAAAATCAGACATTAAAATCAGAGAATCATAGAATCATTAAGATTGGAATAGATCACTAAGGTCCCCATGTCCAACCCAAACCCTTCCCCACCATGCCCACTGAACATGCCACATATCCACGCTTCTGGTTTATTCCTTTTGATTTTTTCACTGAAATCACAATTAGCTTAAATCAGATTGTTGTTGTTGATGCTTAGTCATCTGTGAAACTGTTTTACTTACATTATTAGGATCCAATACTTAAATTTCATGATTTAATTGCAAATAGTTGTGCTGCTGTGGGGCAGGACCCCCCAAACAGGCCTGGATAAACCTTATTTCATGGCAGACGGCTCAGAGAGTCCTTGTCATTGAAAGTCATCTTGCCCCCAACTGTTCACAAGTTTCACATTCAATTTTTCTGATGTCTTTCATGAAAAATGATGTTTCCTTACCCATCACAGAAGATATTTTCCCCGGCAGGTATGCTGTCGAACATGTTGCACTCACAACATGACACAAAGTCTAAAAATCACAGAGAGACTAATTACTGGATGAAAATTACACCAAAAGACCAATTTCCTCTTGATGGAAGTGACAGTCCTGAGCTCAGCTCCGCGGCCGCTCTGGGCAGCTGGCCCACAGGATCTATTACACCCTTCTGCACAGCACGGCGTGGCATGGCACTGCACAGCACCACACAGCATGGTGCAGCACAGCATGGCATGACACACTGCAGCACAGCATGGCCTGTCATGGCACAGAAAAGCTTGGAATGGCACACTGCAATGCAACACAGCATGACACAGCATGGTATGGTATGGTATGGCATGGCACAGTGTGGCACAGCATGGCACACCACTACCTAGTATGGCATTGAATGGTGCAACACAGCATGACATGCTGCAATACAGAATGGCACGGTGCAGTAAAGCATCTAATGGTACAGTGCAGCACAGCATAGCATGGCACAACACGGCACAGAACAGCATGACACAGCACAGCACAGCAGGGCATGGCATGGCGTGGCACTCATCTCCCAGATGAGCAGTGCATGACCTCCAAGTTGTTACTCACCACCACTCACTTTACAATTCTGTATCAGGTAACCACCAGCACCTGACCCAAAGGACATGGAATGCCACAGAAAGGGTGACCTGTAGGGAATTTCTGACGGAAAAGGCATGTGGTGTATTTCTCTCCCCTATATGCAATGGTGCATTTCAGAAGGACTCTGGGACACCCACACTCTCAGGTTGCATTCCTTCTTTCTCAGAGTTTCCCACTGAACGTTCACAATTCACAGCTTCCACAGCAGACCAAACGCTGTATATCCATCTATTTGGGGAGTGCATATGCAGCGACACCAAAACTGATGTAACTTCAGTGTACTACAGTATTCTGTCCCTTTGGGTCAGGTCCAGTGGTAATCAGTTATACTGAGTCAATATCTTGCAAATTCTAAGGGATGTGGTTATGCACTGGTTCTAAATCAACACGGAATAAACAAATACTTAAAATAAAAAGATACCACACCTGTTTTCTCCCCAGTTCCTGTATTTCCTATAAGAAAGTAATCTTAGTTCTTTTGTAGAAATGGAATTAAATTAATGCTGTAATATTTTCAAATGCAGCCAAATAATCCTCCAACTATATGATCTTATGTGAAATGCAGAATGCCCCAAAGATCATTTATACAAAAACTGAGATACGTTTGATGAATTAGTTCATAATATTTACCTAGATTATGTACAATAAATGCAATGTAAATCATTTATATCCATATACTGCTAATTTAGCTGCAATCAGAAAATAATGCAATATGAATTCACATAAAAAACAATTCTGTACAAGAAAATTAAAACGGTTGAGCATATTGTTTTATATGAAATATTGAGCTATACAATCGTATTTCTTATGTGTTTTAAGCTTCAGTAGGAAAAACATATTTGTTCCCTTTGGAGCTTCTTTATACGTGTATAAAAGCTTTAATTTCAATGGCCATAAAGGGGTAGAACTTTGCAAAAATGCTGTCAACATTTTTCTCTCTTTTCCATCAGCATTAAAATGTGATGAACTGATATTCAGGAACGCATGGTGCCTCGGAGTTTGTTTCCTCTGTGTTAAGTTATTCAGAGAGCTGTTCTCACTTGTTTATTAGAAGTAATTATTAGAATGTATTGAAGATACTTTTAAGATTCAATCCAGTGGGAAAAATATTATTTATTTTTTTTCCAGCCCTTCTGCTATACCCTGTGCCCAGAACCTAGACTGTACCAAGCTGCTGGCCGCCTCCACCCGCCATGTGTCACACAGGTGGCCCCAGATGTCATGAGATCTTACAAAGTCTATTAATTGCTCCTGGTACACTGAGATGGCCCTGCACAGAGATAGGAAGTCATTGTGTGGTTCTTGTGCAAAATAAGCAGGCTTACTTTCAAGGAATGATGCATGGACTTAAAATAAAATCTCCATTTATTTCCATTCTGGAAGGCACTGCGGATGTCTCACTCCTCGGGTTCTTCGGGGCTTGAGTTGGCTCCTGCCACAGCCGGAACCAGCTCCAGAAGTGCTCCTTGGAGTGAAAGGAATGAACATTCTTAGAGAGATGAAATGCATTTCTAAGCAACCCATGTGTCTTTGTGATGTGCATACAGCAGATACAAAACATGTGCATGTGCACACACACACATAAGAAAGATGAACTTGAAAAAGAGTGCTTCTATATTAAGAAAGAAAGAAAGGCATTACTACTGAAGAAGTGTGAAATGCTGGAGCAGTGCAGAGTTCAGAAGTGCTTTGACCGATGCAGCAGGCTGCTGCAGAGCAAACACAGCACTGCACAGTTGGTGTTGGTTGATTCTGTTCATTATGGAGCCAGTAGTGTGGCAGCAGTTCATGCCTCATGGTGTGAGGTTAATGGAAATGCCCTCTGAGTGACATTCTCTGCTGCCACAAGGATCTGGACTTCTCTCTGAGGCCAACATTTGAATTGTCCCAGAGGCCACCAGAGCAGTATGGTTGGTATGACCAAGGAATGGTCAAGGTTAAAGATTGGTCCCTGGGTCAAGGAATGGCCATCAAACCAATGAATTGTCATCAGTCCAAGAAATGGCCATCAGCTCAAGGAAAGGGCCAGCATGACAATGAATGGCCAAGGTCAAGGAATGACCATCTGGTTAAGGAACTGTCATCATATGAAGGAATGGCCAAAGTCAGGAGATGTCATCAAGCCAGGGAATAGTCAACAGGTTAAGGAAGGTCCATCGGACCAAAGAATGCCATCAGGTCAAGGAATCACTCCGGTCCCTAGCAGTTCTCATGTACCCATGTTTGGGATGGACAAGAATTCAAACCCAGGTAAATTGTAAGCTGACCCAATACTACCTTGATGTTAGAAAGTCCAATCCAAGAGTTCATTACAGTGTAACTCTTAAGGAAGTTAAATGTACTACAGCACTTCCATGCACAGATAAACACACAGCAAAAATAAAACCATTTTCGCAGGGGTTGTAACACAGATTACTTACAGGTGCAAGCAAGGTCTGACTCTTCAGAAAAGTGAACTGATAAAAACATGCATTTTAGATTTCCAGATAGATCTTACCAGCTCACAGTATAGTCCACAAACGAATTCCACAATTATGAAACCCCATTTTTCTTTGATTTAGCACCATTCCCTCCAGGAAGAAATTCCCCAGGTTAAATCACTTTGGAAAATATTCCACATATGTGTCCACACCATTATTTTTCCCCTCTCCAGTCCCTCCTTATTCATCTGCTCATCTTTCCTCGCCTCACAAGGTCAAGTGCTTTCCTCTTCAAAGTATCCCTTTGAAATCCATTTCATCTGAAAATCCAAAAGCGTTTCACTGCGGTAGGTGCTCCTGCCCCCGCATCAGCCCCATTGCATTGCACAGCGATCCCTCTGCGTGCAGGGCTGCAATCAGAGGGGTTGGTTCTCAAGCCCTGTGGCTCGAACAAGTGAAGAGGAGTAATAATAGAATAGTAATCTTCCGTTAGAATGTCTCTGTTCTGAGTAGAGCCAGATGAAAAAATTCCTTTTAAAACTTCTATTTTTCTGCTGTAAACCATGCTTTTCTAAAACCGCTCTTCCATATTTTTCCTCACTGACCCCCTTTTAACCCCTCGGTTCCCTTTTGGGGGGTTTTGGAGGACAGGCAGTGAGATGCTCAGTCCACATCCTACAGCTGTGTTTACTGATACTCACGTCGCCACACAGAGCTTTGGATTTATGGAAATGTAAATTAAGAAAAAAAAAAAAAGAACTAGAAAAAGTTTAATAATGAGAATGAACATATTAATATTTCATGAAAGTTTGCTTTGGGAAAAAAGGCATTTTCCCCAGTGAATGGCATGCTTATTACCTCTCAGTTGCGATGCCTGAGAACACAGAGAGAAAAGGCAGTGGTCTTGGTGAGTAAAATACATGTTTCAAAGGTTAGAAAAAGACACCAAGCAATTGTTATTGTCTTATTTTTTGTCACAATGCTGAAAGTTGAAAGTTTCACCTAGTGTTAATAATATAGTATTAGCAGTACATGACTGCTATGCTGGAGTTAAACCAACACGGCTCCTGCTCATCCAAACCAAAGCTATGCAAGGAAACAAAAGCCTTCATAACATGCAGTATAGGTCAGCACTGAGCGTGACAGCAGCCTTAAGCGTATCAAGTGCTATTCTGAACTCTGAGCGCTTGCAAAACTTCCCACACATATCTACAGTGATAGGAAAGTGATACAGGAAATCATGGGACTGTGCAATGCAGAAGAAAGTCCTTAACTGTTCCTGCTTGGATACCTGGAGATGTGGCACTCTGGGGCATAGTCATCAGGAAAAGAGGGAATGGGATGGTAGTTCGGCTAGATGATCTTTGAGACGTTTTCCAATCTTCATCATTCTGTGATTCTTTGAAGTTGTATCCAAGTAGTGAGTTAGTATTGCGACGGACAGATACTCATCGAATACAAACCCACACAGTTCAGCTGACCCAAGATCATTTGTCTGGATTATTTGGGATTTTGTGAATAACAGGCTCTGCTAACTGAATGGATTTCTTTGGAAGAACTCAGCAGAGCCAGCAGCACCCAGCACAGCACATCTGCAACTGGATCAGGCAGGAGGTTTCCATGGCACAGCAGTGTCTTTCTCTCTGAACCCAGCACCTGCCATCAGCAATACAGTGGCAGCTGTGGAAACTCAGTTTCCCTCTGCACTTGATGCTGAACATTTCCCATCTTCTTGGGATGGGAAATGGCTCCACTGTTTCTACACCAGTGCAACTGAATGGAAAATCAGGCCCAGCAGATTTAATAACAAAATAAACAGGAAGCACTTCTGTCAGAAATTAGTTTTAACTTGAGCATTTAGTAGATATGACAGTACTATCTTTGTGAGCACCAACATATACTGTAGCTGATGATAGAGGAGATCCTGGGAAATCAGATAATGTTTTAGAATGTAAGAACTTCAAGAGGCTTTGGGAAATGCCTGTGAGCATCTAGCTACAGCTTTGGCTCTCAGACACTCAGTGCAGCTGGAGAAAGAAAAAGAAGCCCAAGAAACGATTGAATGTTGGGGTGTTCCATTGGCACATGCAGCAGGTTGACTGTAGATGAGATACTTGAAGGCATCCAGCCACCACCGTCTGCTTGCAGCCCTTTGCCATCAGCAGAGCTTCTACCCACACAGTCTTAAAACACATTTGCTCCTTTTCAGCCCTGCTATTCTGTGTGGTGTCTCATGAGCTGGATGTTGGAATTGAATGATTGTTAAGGTGCCTTCCATCCCAAGCCATTCTATGATTCTACAGTTATAGCCGCTGCTACAGAATGAAGATGCATACAGGGAAATCACTCACAAAGCTTCTATCTGTTGCAACTGCAAGTTCTGGAGTGTTGATTAGTAAAATACATAATGACGAGGTAGCCTTAAAGGCAAAAGTGGTAAGTAGTGAGTTGTGCTGTTACCACCTACAGGATTCTCCTGTTGGTGTTACCATACAAAATAAAGAACACTGCAAGTCAAAACAGGAGACTTGTCCTAAAGAAAGAAGTTAAAAGTTGCTGAAGGTGTGACTTCCAGACCTGGAGTGTGGTTGATGCTCGTCTGAACGTGAGCAGACACTGTGTCCAGGTGGCCAAGAGGGCCAACGGCATCCTGTCCTGCATCAGAAATAGTGTAGCCAGCAGGAGCAGGGATCATTCCCCTGTACTCAGCTCTGGTGCGGTCACACCTCGATTATTGTGTTCAGTTTTGGGCCCCTCACTACAAGAAAGACATTGAGGCCCTGGAGCGTGTTCAGAGAAGGGCAACAAAACTGGTGAGGGGTCTGGAGCACAAGCCTTATGAGGAGTGGCTGAAGGAGCTGGGATTGTTCAGTCTGGAGAAGAGGAGGTTCAGAGGAGTCCTCAATGCACTCTACAGCTTCCTGAAGGGAGATTGTGATGAGGAGGGGTTTGGCCTCTTCTTCCAGGCAACAAATGGGACC
This sequence comes from Odontophorus gujanensis, assembly GCA_013399175.1. NCBI lineage: Eukaryota > Metazoa > Chordata > Aves > Galliformes > Odontophoridae > Odontophorus > Odontophorus gujanensis. Next base: position 86,766 of record VXAB01003987.1, read on the forward strand.
TGAGGAAATGGCCACAAGTTGTACCAGAGCAGGTTTAGATTGGACATAAAGAAAAACTTTTTCTCTCAGAGAGTGGTCAGGCACTGGGATGGCCTGCACAGGGAGGTGGTAGAGCCACCTTCCCTGGCAGTGTTCAAGAGGGGTCTGGATGAGGAGCTATGAGATATGGTTTAGCAGCTTATGGCAGCAATGGGAATGGGTGGACAGTTGGACTGGATGATCTTGTAGGTCCTTTTCAACCTTGTGATTCTATAATTCTAAATCAGGAGAAAAATGAAATAATGAAAACATTTATGCAACAGAAGATTCAAAATATTCCAGTTTGAAAATACCAAAATGACCACATGGAAATGAAGCACTTGGATGACTATGCATTGTTTTAAATACTACGAGCAAAACACAATCTCAAAACTAATTGCAGCGTCAATTTTCCATTGTTTGTAAATCTTTTTCCAGAATTCATCAATTGATTTTTTTTTTAACTGTAGTATTCCCAAAAACCATGCCAGTTTCAACAAAAGGATATTTTCCAGTGAGAATTTGTTCAAACAATTTCCTTTCTGCCAGCTTTAGCTGTGCTGACTTGTTGAAGGAAGGGTTGGGAATTTCTGGGGGATAGTTGTTTTAAGCACGCAGCCTCACAGCTCGTTATCAGAAGTTCTTCATCTGCAGGAAAACCTCTGCTAGCATGAGGAATTGCTGGGAGCTCTCGGGTTGAAACTCAAATCCTCTGATTGAATTTCTGCATGCAGTTTTTATGTATTTCTTTTTTTTTCCCCTCTGCCTCCTGCACGGGAAGCAGAATTATGTAAAATTATATCATATGATAATTTATTGTTTATGAATTGAGTGAAATTGGAAGCACTGACTGAACGACTAAAGCACGACACTGGAGATCACGCCTTTATTTCATTCTGAAGTAATAAAAGATTGCTGCTCCCTGACATGTTTACAGCACCGAATGCAGGAGTCAGCCATGTGTTTCTCTTCCACCTGCAGTGCCCTGAACTGTGACAGGAGAACTCCATAGGAATGAGTGGAGAATCCCATAGGGATGAGTGGAGTACCCCCTAGGAACCAACAGAGAACCCCATAGGAATGAATGGAGATTCCCATAGGAATTAACAGAGGACCCCATAGGAATGAGTGGAGGTCCCCATAGGAATTAATGGAGAACCCCATAGGAATGAAGGGGGAGTGCGGCTGCTTTGCTGCAAGTGGATATGAAGAATTTGTTGAAGTGCTAGATTAGGGCTTTTAAAATAATTGTGATAAATGATAGCATCTGCACACAGTAATTTCCCTCAAGATGTGTTAGATTAATTTTATGAAATTAACATCCAGAATAGCAAACATTAGCCATTTGTGTGACCGAGGCTTGGAATCAGCTGGAGTTCTTACAGCTTTTGAGCATTCTGAATGCACAGAATGACACCGTTCTGGGGGGAACAAGTAAGGGAGCCCAGTCCTGAACCAGCATGGCTGTGGGGCAGCAGCTTCTGGACTCCCCCAGGGGTCCTCAGGGGCTGCAGAGCTCAGGGCTTTCTGCTCCCCAGAGCCTGACAAAGGGAAAGAAAATACCTTTTTATGTTTTTTATTATTATTATTATTTAATGAAGAACGTAATGTTAAAACCTATATTCTCTTTTTTTTATCCTTTGAAGTGCATTTGCAGCTGTGTACATCTGCACAGCTAAACCCAGGAGCCCTGGGCAGCAGCTCACCTGCAGTTTGTGCAGGCTGCATAAGCACTGCCTGGTGCCCTGCACTGAGTTTCTTCACCACCATTCCCCTTACTGACACTTTTACGTAACACCTCCAGAACTAAGTGTCTGAGAGCAACTACAAGCTTGTGCAATGGATTGAATTGTATTTTCTTCTCTCGGAGAGAGGTCCGGCCACTGGAATGGGCTGCCCAGGGAGGTGTGGAGTCCCTATCCCTGGAGGTGCTCCAGAGCTGTGGGGATGTGACTTGTGGGGACATGGTCAGCGAGCACAGTATGGTGGTCTGGGGTTGGGCTTGGGAATCTTAGGGGTTTTCCCCAGCCTTAATGAATCTGTGATTCAAGGGCGATTAAATAGGAATTTTTTTTATATCAGTCCCTTGTGCAAAAAATAATAATAATAA
>VXAB01003988.1:1469-32099 GCA_013399175.1 Odontophorus gujanensis
TATGTCTGCTTATGGTTGTAAAGATAAGCAGAAATAGGGGCAAATAGTCTTTTCTGGGGGAGGGTAGGGCTTGGAGAAGCTGACCATTACAAAAAGACAACAATGTTCCTGCATGGCAATGAAAGTGACATCCTCTGCTTGCTTATCTGTTGGACCAGACATGACACACAAACAAAGAAAAAAGGAAAATACACCTGAGAAATGGGGGATAAAAGGCCTTCACTGAACCAAGGATTTTAGAGAAGAAATCCTAGAGAAGAAATCCTAGAGAAGAAATCCTAGAGAAGAAATCCTGGAGAAGAAATCTTGGAGAAGAACTCCCAAAGAAAAAATCTTTGACAGGGAACTCCTGAAGAGAAAAAACCTTTGGCGGAGAATTCCCTGAGGGGAAAACCTCTTTGGAAGAACCCCTTGGCCTGCTTGCTGCGATCTCCCATCCCCCGCGGTGACCAGACGAGTTCCTGAGATCAACGGACCTACTACGAACCTCGTTGGATCCACGGGGGTGCTTCCATCATTTTTACTTTCTGCCATGACTCCTTGCTTTTTATCTCTTTTCTATTGCTCACCTTCCCTTCCCCATATCCCTAAGCAGCTAGTATTTGTAATAAACTGCTTGGGCTAACATTTGGCCCATTGTGTCTTAATCTCACGCCGGGTACACACATAATCAAAGAACATCGTCTCCCTCCTTTATACTGGAGCGTGACAGCGTTCCCAGGCATTACAGTGCAAGATGACTGTGCCACACTCTAGGAGCTGATTAAACCCCTAACACATCTCAAATGTGCTTGGTTTTATGGTTTCTCACCCAACAATTGGTCTCCAAGACATGTACAAGTTGTATATAAATGTATGAATGAACATACAGAAATACATATATAATGCATAATATGTGTTATAAGCAGCAATAACTTTATTATAGTACGGTAAAATATCCAGATATTTATCTAAAGTAGCACTAAGCTATTCATGTCCGACTAGAAAAATACACCAGTTTTTTAAGTAAATGTGCTTGCTTTAGTGTGTTGTCATGGTTTTATGACTTTTGGCACTGGTATTCCACATCATAACACCATGTAGTGCATTTAGAGTTAAAGAGTTAATGCTCCAGCTCCATGGATCATCGATAGTTCCAGGTATACCTGTCTCAGAAGAGAAGAAGAACTACATTCCCCAAAGGACTTTGCTACGCTTTGCATTTTTACATATTTACGCTCAGAGGGAAAGATAAAAACTGTCTGCGGTCACGGGACACTCTCTTTCCTTTGGGATGGACTCAGCTGTGGGTGCTCGCTGCCGTCTCGCCTTCAGCGTTAGCGTAAGGCCTTCGGTTTATCGGACACTCTCTCTCGCTCATTTTATTTGATTCATTAGCCTCAATTCCAATTATATTGTATTATATTGTGTTATTTTCCTTTCTGGTATCTTATTTAGTAAATTAGCTTTCCTTCTTAGATTGTTGCCGCTGTTTTGTTCCTAGGCCCATCTCTCTTTTCCCTTTTCCCTTTCCCCCTTCCCCTTTCCTGGGGCGTGGGTCCGTGGGTCCCCCACACCAGTCGTCATGAAACCAGGCCGAACCTGCCCGTAAACCATTGACATGTGTAGTCCTGATAATACTACTCCAACAAAGTAAGTTTTTAGTCATAGAAGATAAATTAATCAAAAACACAAGCTAAATTTTTAAATATGTTGTTATCATGTGAATTCTTTCAAATCCAGTTGTGAGTGTATAGGAACGCAAGGACTCAAAATCACATTTTCTGGATGCTGTGCAAGAGACTACGGGAGAAGCAGTTTGGCTCATCTTTACTATATCAATTTATAAAATGTTTCAAAACAACGTATGCTTAAGAATTTAAATCTCTGTTCTTCAGGGAAAGACCAAAACTTATAAATGGTATGGAAAAGCAGATGAGTCAAAGAACTTTAAAATTGTCTAGATTTGGAAATTCCATGTTCTATCAGATTTAAAAAGGAACACTTAGAAAAGCTTCAGGTACATAACATCTATTAGAGAAGACCTCTTCCTTTTTTTTCCTTCCTTTCTATTTTTTTTTTTTCTTAATTCAAATAGAGATATCAAATAACCTCACCCTTAAATATCAGACTTAAGCTCTGATCCTGAAAACAGGCATGCACATGCAGATAAATGAAGTTTCACTTAGTTGTTCATGTGAATAAATTTGGGCATACTTTTATGACTGAAACCTTACGCAACACAATTTATTATATTTTTTAACAGCTTTAAGATAACCAAATAATTATCTGATTAAAAATTCCATTTATTTGTTTTCAAGGGAGAAATGGGAATACTTCAGTGTTACATCTTGGAGAAAGGAGAAAGAGGGATTTCAATATATATTTACAAAAAAAAAAAAAAAATGAAAAATTCATCTTCCCTCGGAATTAAGGGCAACTAAACAATACAATGAACTTCCTGATTTATTCTGAAAATCCAGGAAAACTAGGATCTTGGGGTAATTATATTGAAATTTTGAAAGTTTAATTTAAATATATTTCAATAAGTATAATTAATTTTTGAAAGTTTTACTTGAAACCTACAGTGAGCAATAATTAAATTAGTTAATAAATAACAGCCACCACAAGCAGGTTCTGCTTCTCTTTAAAACTTATCTCTGAGCTAGTTAAAATATTTTATTCTGTATGCTTTTAACCTATTCAGTGTTTACCTCATCATATGATAAGAATCCAGTCCCTTACATAGATATGTGTTCTAAGCATATGAGGAAGAACATCACCATTTTTCATCTTCACAAGATGAAGAAACTGAGGCACAGAAAAGGAAGCGAGAAGATAATATGCAAATAGTATTAATGCAAGGTTTTGAAAAGCCCCGCTCTATAGTTCTAAATCTGTAGTAAGTTACACTGCTTTTTCTCATTAGTAGTTAATGTTTGTTATGAATACTGTTCAAGATATTCACTTAGAAAAGAGTCAATATGAGATTGCTGAGCTGAGTGATTTAATTTTTATTTAAAAAGTCATAAAATTTTGTTATTTTCCTAGAAGGATTCATGTCCTGATATTCTTCATCAATTACTACATCAAAAGTTGCTATCTCTTGCATTCAGAAAGCTGCTATTTTCATAGACAGTCCAGATGGCAAACGTCATTTTCTCTAGGACTTGGAAAAAGCATGTACAAATAAAAATGGCATGAACAAAGTCTCAGTAAATTCATTTAAAATTTGAATCAGAATTTTTGAAGACTCCCATACTTGCTCAAGCGTCTGCTTCAACTTTAAAAAGAATACAGACTATGTTGTGAGTTTAGCATTTGCATTTTAAATGTACCAGTAAGTGGTAGCTAACAGGCCCCAGAGGTCATCCTTTTATGCAGGAGAAGCATATGGATTATTTCTGCTTAAAATAAATTACTTTTCCATGTTTAACAAGTACATCAAAATCGCACTGTGCTTATTACTCATGGCTGTCTCTTTGGGATACTGAGACCAATGCTCTCTCTCATAGTTTTTCCGTGAAAACTGTTCCTTGTTGTTTTTACATTTGTTTGTTTCTGTTTTAATACCTTGTATTGTAGATAGATGAACATTTGACAAGAAACAAATTATCTATCACTTTCTGATGGTGCCATGTATTTCCTTTCATGAAATTTCAGATTAATGACTGAATTCATTTTTAATTTATGGTCCATTCTTTATAATTTAGTGGTTTTTTGTTAGACATTGTCTGTATTTCTATTATGAGTACTTAATAGCTTTTTGTGGCACTATATAGGAATATTCAAGTAATACCACAATATTGATAACAATAGAACACATCAAAATGTATAACTATCATAAACTAAGCTCTTTTCTGTCTGCTCCTGCTTTCTGAATAAAAACACTTTTCAGCATGAAAATCTTTACCTGTTACCATTTATCATGATCATTTTAATAGTTTCTCCTGTTGACCTTTATCATCTGGTCTGCCTACTGCAAACCTTTTACTATTTTGCAGATCATTAATTCTACAAATTTTAATTGTGTAGTCATGAAGGCTTTGATTTTCTTGATATCCTAGAGACATCTTATCAAAAGATAGAAAGTTGTTTAAATTAATGCTGCAGTTGGTCCATTGAATAGGACTGGTGAGACTGAGAGAACAAGAAAAAAAGAAGAAAAAAGATTAGGAAGTTATCACCTTGGTCTAAATGCCATCCTAGGGTTAAATGGTGACATTAAGCATAGTCTTCAGGGAGAGATAGCTGGTAATTAGGATTAGCCTCTCTAACACTACTGTGCAATCATACCTTTTCAGAGAAAGTTTCTCTGTGGCTATGTCTCTTGTTATGTTGTGGATGAAGAAACTTAAAATACTAACAGCGTTGCAGCTTAGAGCTGAGTAAGACAAAAATAAGCTAAAATTTGCTTCCTTTATTTTCCTCTTGTTCCTACTCTCTGTCTGCTTCGTTAACTGTGTTCAGGAGGTTCACTGAAGTTGTTCATTTTAAAGTATTATATTCAAGTAATCCTCCCTTATTGAGGTTATTGAAGAAATCTAAAATTTTAAGAAACTACTATTTTTCTTTCACAACAAACACTTTTCAAGCAGAAGGAAGCAACAGATTAACTTTTGGAGGAAAGGAAGTGGGCATTGTTAAAATAATGTCATATGTATGTGTGGTTTTGATATTAATCTTTTTAAAGCCAATCTGGTTAACATCCAACTTATTCCATTTTATTTTGTGCAGATGACACATTCCCATATCACAGGAGTAAAATGAAGCCAGAACTCACTGAAGATATATATATATATTTTTTGCCTTGTCATGTTGTTTTAATACCTTTGTCGCTGGAAAGCTTTGTCCTAACCTTCCTTGAGAGCTTTGAGATCCTCTGTTCCTTTTTTTGGATCCCTGCTATTTTACTGCCAGTGCAGTTTAATGTCCATAGCCATTGGAGCTTCAAAGTTATAATTTGAGAAGCTGGAGCGTGAGATATATATGTAAACAGCAAAGAAGGAGGAAAGATTTTAGGTCAAATAAAAAAGAAAACAAATGTACTATTAATCAAAAGTGGTTTATAAAGCAAGTTTTGTGTGTTCCCTGTAATAGAACCATACCATCGTAGAGGTAAATACAAAGTGCTCTGACATATTAAAGAAAAGTACCTAGTGCTCCTAGATTAATAAGTACAATTTAAAAAAAAAAANCTTGATATATTCTTCCTTATATACAAGGGAAGAGGAGCTTCAAGTTGCTAGAAAATAGTTATTAGATTTACAGTACTTGATTAATAGATCAAATGGGTGCTCCTTCTTCAAACCTCAAACTCCCATTAAATAATTTTAGTCCTCATTGGTAGACATACAAAATTACAGAAAATCCTTTTGCATTATGGCCTGTCCTATATTTCATTTATTTATTTACTTACTTTTGTTTAGCTATTGATCTGCTTAATTATTTATTTGTTCTTTCATTTATACAAGCGGACAACTCAAGTTTACAATCCTGTTTCCTATATAACAGGTAAGGATCTTAATTCTGAAAGTAAAAAATATATTAAGAGATTATGATTCCTTTTCTAGAATATCTAAAAATCTCATTTTAAGTTTCTGGACTGTTTTCAGCCATGTGAATCTTGTCTATTCTAAAAAATATTTTGTGATAATACAAATTACATTTTTCCTTAAACACTTAAATTTAACTGGGGGAAGGAAAACAGAAACAACTTTAATGCTAACTTTCCAGATGACTACATTTATAGGAAAGGCAAAAGAAAATTGCCAATCCAANTAAACAGCAAAGAAGGAGGAAAGATTTTAGGTCAAATAAAAAAGAAAACAAATGCACTATTAATCAAAAGTGGTTTATAAAGCAAGTTTTGTGTGTTCCCTGTAATAGAACCATACCATCGTAGAGGTAAATACAAAGTGCTCTGACATATTAAAGAAAAGTACCTAGTGCTCCTAGATTAATAAGTACAATTTAAAAAAAAAATCAAATTTCCAAGTTCATTATTTGAAATTAAAGTCAATTTTTAGTAGACCCTTCAGAAATGTATTAAAGAAGCAAGTGAAAATTCTAAATATACTGTTTGAAAGCATGAAAATATATTAAAATGAATCTGTGCACTCAAAATAAAATTGCACAAACATTCTTTAAAAATAGGGATGATTGGCTGCTTGTGTGAAATGGAAGAAATGTTTTCAATGAGCAAACAAGCAGCCTTCCGTGATGTATTCAACTCTGAAAGTTTACTGAAGAATTATACCTTCCCACTCCACATGCACAGCTGCAAATCGATTCCAAATGCATTTCTCTTCTTAACTACATTGTAGTAGTTCTCCATTAGAGTACATTATGTAAGGTGAAATCATGTTTTCTTTCCACAAGTAGATTTTCCTTGGGTACACAAAATCCCTTAAAATAGAATGTGCAGTTAGTCACTCTGCCTAATATTAGATTATAATATTAATATAATTATAATATATATAATTAATAATATAGAATTTAAGGTTCTTGATATATTCTTCCTTATATACAAGGGAAGAGGAGCTTCAAGTTGCTAGAAAATAGTTATTAGATTTACAGTACTTGATTAATAGATCAAATGGGTGCTCCTTCTTCAAACCTCAAACTCCCATTAAATAATTTTAGTCCTCATTGGTAGACATACAAAATTACAGAAAATCCTTTTGCATTATGGCCTGTCCTATATTTCATTTATTTATTTACTTACTTTTGTTTAGCTATTGATCTGCTTAATTATTTATTTGTTCTTTCATTTATACAAGCGGACAACTCAAGTTTACAATCCTGTTTCCTATATAACAGGTAAGGATCTTAATTCTGAAAGTAAAAAATATATTAAGAGATTATGATTCCTTTTCTAGAATATCTAAAAATCTCATTTTAAGTTTCTGGACTGTTTTCAGCCATGTGAATCTTGTCTATTCTAACAAATATTTTGTGATAATACAAATTACATTTTTCCTTAAACACTTAAATTTAACTGGGGGAAGGAAAACAGAAACAACTTTAATGCTAACTTTCCAGATGACTACATTTATAGGAAAGGCAAAAGAAAATTGCCAATCCAAAATGATACTACCATCATTCATAAACAGAACTAGATAGGTTAATGTAATAAGGGCACTGATTAAATTTTCCAATGTACATTGTATATAGATTAAGCAAAGATACCAGGCAGAGGTCCAATTTATAAGGATACTTAGATATTTTAAGTTTCCACTAAGGAAACTTAGTGGTGGTAATATCTCTACTGCCATTAAGATTAATATCTTTCTCTTAAACCAATTATCATAGGATGGCTCAGGTTGGAAGATCATCTAGTTCTTACCCCTCTGATGTAGACAGGGTCGCCAGCCCTGCCCAGTACCCTATCCACCCTTAACTTGAACATCTCCAGGAATGGTGTGTTTTATCTTAATCTGCTCTACCATACTTATTTAAAATTCATATAATATGTCCCAGGTTTGTGTTTTTCTGTTCTCTCCATCTCCTTTCAGTTTAAAAGAGCTAGCATTCCAGAAACTTGAGGAAAGTTCCAGAAAATTAACAAAACTAGAGATTGACAATTTGGAGTCATACTCTTCTGTTCCTACACTAACATTTTTCGTTCCATGTCAGATGAAAATAAATTATGTCTTGTTCTTTACCATTACTGGATGACAGAAATAGATTAAAAGTATCTGTGTCACATATTTTTGACAAACATGTCTAGTTACAGTTTAATTAGTATGAAAGGACTTTTATATTTGCTTTCATAAAAACTGGTCTGTATTGAGTAACTCTCATAAATACTAATGGGATGTATGAGAGTAGAATATAAACAGTTGTCTTTGTAATTCAATACCTTGGCAATATTTCAATTTATTGATACATAAAATAACCCTAGAATGTATGCCTATTGGAGGTATATTGGTAGATAAAAGATACAAACCTGCTAATGCAGATTTCCTCTTCATGGCAAATTCCAATAGTTACAGAATTATAGCCTTTTAGACTTCAGTCTTTTTTCTCCTTCAGATCACATACCTCTGTAGTACCCAACTTTATACTTTCTTCTGTCATAATCTTCTTTGTAGACAACAGTTTTTTCTTGAATGTCTTCCTTTCTTGTTTGTGTCCTAATTTTTCTAGATTCCAGAGCTGTAATTGTTAAGTCTTGCAATATATTCAAAATATTGCTGCACAGAATCTCTCTTTTTATTCTGATCTTGCACATGAAAGACTGTTAACTGAGAATTTCCTATTTACTTCCCTAAATGTAAAAGGCTTTTTAAGAAAATAATTTCACATTACACCCAGACCTAAAACTTATGCTGAAATGCATTATTAGAGAGACAACACTTCCTTCTTACTAACTTTGACATAATGGTCTTCTCAAAACTGTAGAGAACACTTCAAAACTACCAGCTCTTTCTACAGATCCCCAGCTGTATCACACTGCCCTCTTGGTATCTCAATTGTCTCCGGTGGAAAACAGGTCAACCATGAGCAGGAAGTATGCTCTCATGGCCAATAAGGCCAGTGGTATCTTGGAATGTATCAAGAAAAGCACGTCAGTTCAGGTTTTTCCCCTCTACTCTGTTCTAATGAGGACACTTCTAGAGTATTGTGTCCAGTTCTGGATTCCCCAGTTGTCAACGGTTTACGGGCAGGTTTGGCGTAACCAATCGTCATGGAACCGGGCCCCAGGAAAGGGGAAGGGGGAAAGGGAAAAGGGAAAAGAGAGATGGGCCTAGGAACAAAACAGCGGCAACAATCTAAGAAGGAAAGCTAATTTACTAAATAAGATATCAGAAAGGAAAATAACACAGTATAATACAATATAATTGGAATTGAGGCTAATGAATCAAATAAAATGAGCGAGAGAGAGTGTCCGATAAACCGAAGGCCTTACGCTAACGCTGAAGGCGAGACGGCAGCGAGCACCCACTGCTGAGTCCATCCCAAAGGAAAGAGCGTGTCCCGTGACCGCAGGCAGTTTTTATCTTTCCCTCTGAGCGCAAATATGTAAAAATGCAAAGCATAGCAAAGTCCTCTGGGTAATGTAGTTCTTCTTCTCTTCTGAGACAGGTATACCTGGAACTATCGATGATCCATGGAGCTGGAGCATTAACTCTTTAACTCCCGATACACCACATGGTGTTATGATATGGAATATCAATAATACAACAAAAATCATAAAACTGTAACACCATTTCAGGGAATATGTAACTGCAGGAGAGAGTCTAGGAGATCTGCAAAGATGATTAGGAGCCTGGAGCACCTGACTTATGAAGACAGGCTGGTAGCCCTGAGATTGTTTGGCCTGGACAAGAAAGAGAAGGGATCATATGGGGTTGATAGATGGACTAGATGATGTGAGAGGTCATTTCCAAACTTAATGATTCCATGGTTCTATGATTCCTCTGAACTGTAGCACTGTTCGTAAATACACTTGTCAGTGTTACTATGCTTCCTCCTTGTTGCCTTGCATTTACTCTAATTCACTTATACTATATGACTTCTTGAATTTCCTTTCACTAGAATCCCTTCTCTGCTATGACAACTAAAATGAATCAGTTGATGATAACTAATTTGTAATATGAAAAGTAAAAGTAACATTTAAAGTGAAAGATACTCTAAACAAGACAAATAATTAACTTACATGTTTGTTGACTCTTACTTGTATTGCATCCTGCCCAAATGGTCTTAGGAGGAGAGTACTGCACTAGAAATCAGCAATTTTAGCAACTGTGTAGGGTATGTTCCATGGGCCGCAATTTTCTTTTAAAGGAAAAAATTTTAAATTGTTTTAAATCAAAACAATTTACTCAGATTTTCTTTTGGTATGTCATTCAGAATACCAAGTCAAATTCTACAAAAATGCTAATTGTACAAAATTGGTACACGTTACTGGAATACAATCTTAACTGATCTTTAAGACAGCTTTGACAATGCACAGCTTTGAAACATTTTTAAAAATTAGTATTTTATGTTTTAATGACATGTCATACAAAAAACATGAAGACAGTTACTAATGTCAGTGTATATTGTTGCTGTTCTCTGTCAGATGGAGTTAATTTTATTTAAAAATACTAGAAAAAAAATCTTCTTAAATCTAGCAGTAACAAAGAAAGTGATTAGGCTCAGTCTAAAAATCTTATAAAACTGTAATGGCACATGTCATTTGTTAAACTACATTACACTGTATTATCTGTAATCAGCGATATTAGATGTTGTTTCTCTCTCATTACCTACCAACATGAAATATTCAGCATGAGGATAGCTGTAATCAATCATTATGTTTTAAATGAAATGCAGTAATTCATATTTTTCCGAATTCTGATTACATATATAAAGAGTCAGTGTTTCTGATGAAAATCCATTACTAATCTAACTTCATTCATAAACAATATTACTATTACTGTTGTACTGAATGGGTAAGGTGAGACTTTTTTATCACTGCAATTGAAATGGTTGGTAGAATTAAAATATTAATTCCTGAAAAAAAGTAAATTATGGGGAAGGGTGCAATGAAGGGATCTGGACACTTAAAGATGGATTATTCATAAAAAACTTTTTTCCGTCTTCTTTTGTTGCTTTATACACATACATATTCTATTACACTTTTTTTCTGTTGTATCTTAGTAAGTTTTAAATGTAATCTCTCTAGGTTTGATCATGGTCCTAAATCCCATTGACTTAAATTCTGCATTAAACAAAAGGTAAAAATATTCATATATCCTTCAACTTAAAATTTAAAAGTAAGTTTAAATTCACTTATCATTAGCTGTCTGAAGCTAGACATCTAGGTAAAGCTTTGCTCTATATGCCAAGCTAGATTTTCTACATGAACTCTCAAGTATAATTCACTCTTTGTTGCTTATGTCTTATCTTAATATTTTATATCTTATGTCTTAGTTGCTTATGTCTCCACTCCAGTAAGAGAAGGGTGTAGATAATTTGCTTTGAATATGTATGTACCTTTTTTTTAGACAGATAACGCTAGATAACTCTTTCCCTAAGTACAACATAAGAGAGAGAAAAAGGAAACCAAAGTCTGTGAAAGGCCTTGAAAAAGAAGGCATATCATTTGTGTGTGACAATACAGAAGATATCAGTAAAGGAACGTAGAAGTATGCTATAGGTCAAGAAGAAAATATCGCATTTGCAGTAGCACGCTTAATGAATAGGTGTAAATCAAGATGAATTTATCAAGTCCAAGAAGAGGACACAGGAACAATCAAAGAATCTGCTGGACGACTTCTTTACCATGTGCAAAATTATACACTAGCCATATGGATATTCCTTAGATATGTTTGCCCATGAGAATACGTAAGACTAAAATATAAACTGGATGTGAAATCATAGAGAGTTTTCATTAACTAAAATATATAGATTTTCATTATATTATTTTAATTAATTAATTTTATTTATTTATCAGACTCAAACAGGCTCTTTTTATCTATAAAATATATGGATCTTTAAAATATATGATGACGCAGATAAAATAAGCTACCTATCCATTACTTTCCTTCACAACTCTACAAGAAGTTTTGTGCACCGATTTCCAGTATTTGGGGAGACACTTAACTGATTTCCCTGTAGTTCTGCTGTAGCACGCCTTGATTTGTTTGTTCTCTATATAACCGCATATTACATGATCAGGTCCTGTTTCAGTGTTACTTCTTTTCTGGCTTTAAAGTCACTTCTCCATTTTTTTAACATATTTCCTCCAGGGGTTTCCTCCAGAAGTATAAAACTTCAGCTAGCCTGCACTGTAGATAATTTAGGGCTGCAAACAAGCAAATATTTCTGGAAACTGAAGGTGAACTGCTTAAATCTCAACTATGAATATTCTTTTTCAGGGACTATGCAATAATGGATTTAGTTGAATAGATAATACTTCATCAAATTAATTAACAATATATTTTCTAATTTGAAAGCTGGAACATGTAATAATCAACAAAATTGAGCAAAGACTAAAACAAGAAGACATCTTTTAAGAATTCTGCCAGTGAAAGAAGAAAAAGAAGCATTGCTAAGTAAATTAACTAAAATAAATAAGTCTAAGTCCCTCCTTCCATCTTTTCCATTTTAGATATCTTTTCATTTTAGATATTTGAGTTCCTTGCATTCTGTGATTCATTCTTCCATCTATAGGAACTATATGCATAATTTTCTTTGAGTTTGATTTTTGGAATTCCGGACCACTGCACATTTTTCATGCCTTTCTATAGCTATCATAAAATACATAAGTAAAGTGAAGTTGAAGACTTGGATTAAAATTCTCCAAAAGGTTAAAAAATATGTTCTTTTCACCTAGATTTAAATAGATTGTTCTGACAGCACCAAATCTTGCATGAGAAAATTCTTCAGTGCAAACACAGCTGTCACTACCAGTTCAGACACATCTTTGCTGCTGTAAACTTTCATTCTTTAGATATCTAAACTTGCAGATGAAATAGTCCTGTGATTTAGATTTGCAATAGAATAATGAACTTTCAAAGAACATCACAACCAGCTTAGTTTCAGATGAAAACCTCTACTGTGAGAACAACATACAAGAAACTGTACACATAATGAAAAAAAAACAAATATGTCTTCTACTTTGTCAATTCACTCCATACACCTGTCCTCAAGACTGCTTTTTGGTAAGCACATGTTCAAGAGATCAATATGCACATTATAACCTGTTTGAAGAAAAGGAACTTATACAGTTTCTGTAGAAGTAGTCCAAATAAGCATCCAAAATCCAAAAGCATCTAAAACTTTTTATATATGTAGGCTATCAATGCAAAGTCCAATACAATTAACCATTCTATAACTGGTACAACTTGATTATTCCATTAGCAAGCTGAGAAGAGAAACCTATTTTCAATAAGTCTTGTTAATGATGTGCAAAATCAACTCTACAAAGACATTGTATTCATACATTAAGAGTACATGTACACTAAAGCTACTGTTAAAGATTATATTGTAATGTAGATTGGAATTAATGCTACCAAAACCAATGTGGATAGCTCTGACAGTTCACCACCACAGCGAAAACACCTGTTTTCACAAAGCAAATGCATAGGTAGAAATGGGAAGGGGCTTGCATGTTTTTCATTGTATTTGTTAATAGATTTTTTTTTTTAAAGATTGTTACTTTCCATACTTTTCCAGTTAGCACTTTAAAAAAGGAAAGATCAGGTCATGAAAACATGGGCACAGACACAGAGGACATAAGTAGATATCTCAGGGAGAAAACTGGCATAAAATATAAGTGATTGCGTGTGGCACATCTGAAATTATTCTAATGCTATTGTTCGTATGTCTTTCTTATTGCTGAAAAAATTACAATAGACTGTTCTACAAGAGTGAGCAAAAACCTCAGAAAAACTTGATGACTTTCAGAAATATCTGCGTATTTGATTCAACTTCATAGCTACTATTAATTAGGACTGACTAGATGAAAACAATGAAGTGCATCTATTCCAGTTATTTTTAGTTCTCAAGAGTTGCTATGCCACCCAAAAAGCTGAATATATATCCATGAGGCATATACACACTTTTCTCCACAAGCTAGTCAGATCAGGCACAAAACAATTCTAACATACTTATATAATAAGCTGCCCAGTGAGGCTGTGGATGTCCCATCCCTGGTGGCATTCAAGGCAAGGATGGATGTGGCTTTGAGCAGCCTGGTCCAGTAGGTGGCATCCCTGCTCATAGCAGGGGAGGTTGAAACTAGATGATCTTTAAGGTCCTTTTCAACCCAGGCCATTCTATGATTCTATGATATGACTAACATGTTTGTCAGAAAACGTTCACATAGTTTTTGCAGGAGTATGTATAAAACTTGGTGACACCAGCTTTGCTTTGATAAGACAAACCAATTAAATGCATATACATAGGTATTTACCAGCTAAAGGTTGGACTGCAAGACCAAAACTAATGCAGGCAAGTAGAAGATGTTTAGAAACTGCACTGATGGACAGTTTTTAGTGGGAAATATTGGTGAAATGTGAATGTTTGGACTGGATGACCTTAGAGGTCTTATCCAACCGTGACTCTACGATTCTGTGATTCTAAGAAAAGGTGATTGGTACTTGAAAAGAAACAGAAAACATGCCATGGTATAATTGCAGAATGGATGTGATACATTTAACAACCCTCTCTATATAAAAGCAAGAGAATTCTTTAATTTGCCACAGACTGTTGAGAAACTTAATTTATTAGAGAAGAAAGATAAACTGAAAAGCACTTGAACAAACAATAATCAGGTACAAAGATGAAGATACTGTTATCCTTTCCTATTATTGAAGAATACTGAAGATTTTGTTCCCCTTATAAAAGAAAAAACTATGTTTCATATTAAGGTTCAATGAAGAAAATGAGTTTAAATTAGTTGCACAGGGATGTAACCTCCCTCTTCACAATAAGGACAGGTCATGCATTTTCAATTTCTCTATGTGAACTGAGACTCATGCTCTACCTGTAGTAGGTATGTCTCATCTTTCCTAACCAAGATTTCTTAGGTTAAGCCTGTGTGGTTAATGAGGGGTTTAAAATAATTTAAACAATTTCCTAAGTTTTTTTATCTCTTCCCTTAACAGGCTACAATGCACTGAGACTTTCACAGCATTCATGGCTTTCAATATTTCTTGTAAAACTAAAGATTATTCTAAACCAAAAATTACTGAAGTGAGCATATAAGGAACTAACAATTAAAAATGCAATCTGCAATATCAATTCTTAAATATTGGAAGTTATCTAACTGAAAATTTAGAACAATCAAAAAAATCAATTAATAAAATATTTGTCTTACTTTACTGAAAATAATAATCTGAAGATGTTGCACTGTTCTCAAATTAATTTAATCAAATTTAATTTTATATTTGATCAAAACCATAGATAGTATGTTTTGTGTATATTTTCTTCTAATTTTTATTTTAAGCTGGATGCTCCTTGCATAGAGTTCTCCCATCCCTGGAAGTGTTCAAAATCAAGTTGAAAGAAGCTATTGTGAACCTGATCTAGTGCCTGATTTAGTGACTGGAAATCCTGCCCATGGCAGGGGGATTGGAACAACATGATCTTTGAAGTTTCATCCAGTGTAAGTCATACTATTATTCTGTGCTCTACCAGCTCCTCATGCAATACATGTATCAGTATTTTTAAAATAAGTATTTATGCTTATAATCCCATAGTACTTAAAAAAGGAGAGAAAAGCAAAAATCAATTACAAAGGTAATTATTCAGTATTTCCAACTACATGCAGAAAACCAGCCTTATTTCCTCACTGATACCTTTCCCTCTCTTTTACTGAGGCAGAAATCTCTCTGGTTCCATAGTCCTCCCAAAAATAAACATGCGAGTGCTGCTCCAAAAATAATGCCTCCCATCTTACTATCTTTATCCCTGAAATCAGATGTGGTTCTTGTTGGTATGGCAGAAGAGGTTCCATCTTTCCTCCAAAATTCTGTTATTTTTTGCTGCCATGTGGCATAGAGCAGAAGAGACTGAAAAAAATGGCTTTTGACATAGGATTGTGTATGAAACAAAGGTGTGTCACTGAATTCCTTCATGCAGAAAAAACTGCACCTATTTGTCAATAGTTTCTGAAATTCACTGATGCTTGCTGAGTGTTTACGGGGACTAGACGGTGGATGTGGGAACAGTGAGGTGGTGGATGGTGTGTTTCAACAGTTATGAAAGCAACTGTGGGTCACCCTCAGAGTAGATTTTATGAGCTTGGAATGCAGGTTCAGAGCTGGCAGAACAGCGTGGTGACTGTTGAAAAATAGTGTTGTGTAGCTGAGAATTTGCTCTACCAAATAATATTATTGTACTCTTTGTATCTGTTGTAGTTTCCACGAAAATAAACAGGAGACATTACTATCAAAGCAATCAAAATACAGTGCAGTATTTGCATACACATTTGAAGTTTTCTTACTTAGTAGTTCAGCTTACAGTGAAACATCTATCACCATAGCACTTTAGTGTGAATTCCTACATTAAAAACACATTCAAAGAGTATATACAGTTCAAGTTCTCTGAATACCTCTTGAGTAGTTTTATATCGTATTTATAAGGAAGTAGGAGTTGACATTTGATCAGCAGATGATGAATGCAGGAACAAAGTTTTTCAAATTTACAAAGACTCTTATAACAAACACTGCAATTTTTATTTCTAATCCAATATTTTGTAATTGGAAACAGAACTCCATCAGAAAAGATTTGAAACTGTAGCATTATTACAAGTGGAAGTAAAGACTTTAAATGAAAAGTTCATTCATGTGAGATTATCTTCAGGAGTCACTGAGGGTGCTCATGTACTGCAAAACCTCTGTGAGCCTATCTTCAACAAATTCGGACTCTCTTGATCCACACAGGAGTTCCTATATACTTCAAAGCAATAAACAGTGTACTCCATAGAAGGCCATAAACCTGTGTTCTCTTAGAGAGAAAAGGCTATAGAAGGCTATAGAAGCAACAATGATGGTTAAAGGATTTTACTAGCACGAGAACGTATTTCTTGAAGAGATCTTGAAGCATCAGGATTTAATATTAATTTTACTGTTTATTGAAATTGAGGATTTGTGGTAGATTTCTGTATGATGATACATATTCTTAGGAGAATAAGAAGAATGGTGTCTATTTGAGGGTTGAGTAAGGCACATGATCATATCATTTTAGGGAAAAAAATGAAAAAGAAAGAAAACAAACTTAAAGAAATTAGCCTGGCCTGTAAACCAGAATTTGGTGTTTAATTCTGTGCAATGCTTTGACATCCANTTTACAAAAGGAAATATATGAAGGTAGTAGATAAGGGAAATGATAAAATAGAAATTCAACATAGGAGTTTTTATCACATCACTCAATGATTCCTAGGAAGATTTCCTGGTGACTGGAGTTAGTAAAGTCTAGGAAAAAACTTGCAAAAGCCTCTGGTATCTTGAATGCAGTTAGGTGCCTCTACTTTAAATGTAGGAAATGAGTCCTCAGAAAACTGATTTTAACTAGTTCAATAGATACTGTGCTTGCTAAGTTATCCAATCATCCTTTTACTAAAAGACGAAATGCATGCTGTTTTCTCATACATGGAATAAAAATACTACTTTAAATATATATACTAGTTAAGAGTCATACTATATAAAGTTTCCTTCAGCTTACAGCAACACTGAAAAATAAAATGAGGAGCGCTGATGCATAAGCTCAATATATTCTTACAAACTAGGAGTGTGTTAGATTTGCCTTGTTAAATATTTCTTAAGCAATTTTTAATTGACAACATATGTTGAACATCACATAGCAATGTGTGCAAAGTACTTTACATCTGTCATAGCCTCCTGAAGCTAATCTCTCTTTAATGTGCTTGCTTTCTTTGTATTGCTGCAGGCTTTGTTTCTGTTTACCGACTTCCAAAAGGAAGGGGAAAAATGCAAGTTAGCTGTCAGTGAGAACAGGCTTATTTTAGAAAGATTTTAATTCTATTGATCTTTTGACAGCATATCTGCTAAGAAATCAGTATTACCAGGGACAATGATGTGCACATAAAGAAAATGTCAAATTCTGTTTCTTTCAAGGAGAATTGCCTACTTCGAATGAGGTTCCAGAAATGTAATTCCAGACCTCACAGGAATTTTACCATTCTTTTGATTTTGTTTTACTGCAGAAAATGTAAAAGTGCTCAGTTTCATCTCATCTTTTTTTTTTTTTTTTCAGTAATTGCAAACTTTTCTGTTAGCATAACATTTAACTACTTTTTGTTGTTGTTATTGTAGTACCCTAAATAGAAACGGGTTTATATTGTCTATTCAACGTTATACTAAGCTATTTTACAGGTTAGTCAAATGACTTCCTCGTATCACAACTTCATTGTTTGAAAAAAAAAAATACGAAGAAGAAAGATGGACAATTATTTTTCTTCTATATTCAACTCTTTGGAGATGTAAGAAAAAAAAATTAAAATATCACTGTTGCTACCAGTTAACCAGACACGGTGCAACACAAGGCTTAATGCCCCTCCATTCTGGACATGCCTAGCCCAGGAACAAACGGGTCGGACACACAATGTCAAGTGCTGAATGCCAATTTAATGCTGCACAACAAAACCTTTTATACCCGTACACTTAAAGCGCCTGCTCTGCCCCACGGCCCCGTGACACCCGATTGCACCCGAGTCCCTCCCTCCCATGTGCCCTTCATGAGGCGACCACGAGCCCCGGAAATGAGCCCTTCATGAGGCTACCGCGAGCCCTGGAGACCTGCGGCTCTGCCTCACAACCCTACAGTCATGATTTTTATATGAAGTGTTTCCTTCAATTCTAGTTTCTATCTGAGATTTGCTTAGAAATATCAACACAGGATATCAACCTTTTCTAAGCTAAGAAATAGAAGAAATATGCTTACAAAAGTCATCATGTGAGGAAATGTTCAGGTAGAAAATAGCTTTATCTCAGTCTAATTATTTTGTAATTAGCTTGGGGGTGAGGAGTTTTGTCAAGATGGATGATATATTTCAGTGATTTTATGGAAATTAATTTCTAGATCAGGAGAGAGAGAGCCTTTAAAAACACCTAGTGATAAGGCAATCTTATATTCAATATTGCATCTTTGATTTAGAGAACTTTGTGAGAAATGAACTTACTGCTTGTAATTAGAAGTATCTAAGAAATTTGGAAATTTCATGAGTTCTGATTCAAACCAGCATAGCTAAGAAGCTTCTACACAGTAAGCACAGAAATCTTTATGCTTCAGACAGACTACAAAATGGTCATGTAGTCAGGTTGCCAAGAAGTCAAGGAAATGAAATTAGTTTTCGCTGACAGACAGAATTTACTGAAATGAGCAAATGGGTGATTTCAATTAACTGTCTTTCTGACAGGCCAAGCTACATTGAAAATCTCCTGATCAGACACGAAAAAGCGTATAGTAAAATGCTGACTCATTCTAAAACAGGTGTAAAATTTCTTGATACTCAGAATGAGAAACGCTGTTTAAAAAATATGCAGTGCTGAAAATGTGCTTATGTTGAGTCCGGGTGATATCCCAAAATAAATGACTTTGTGTGTGCAGACTTTAATTGCTTTTTATGTGTTCCGTGTGGGTATAACTATCTTTCCAGTTAACTCTCGGCAGCACTACTAAACTGCAAGCACTGCTGAATGGATAGAAGATTTTAAGGAGTCTATTGGGTTTTCATGCTTGTGATAGTTTGCATCTTTTTCTTAGTGTTCATTAAGAGGAACAGGAATTCTATCAAGAAAACATAACATTTAGCATGAAAGTGGAGACTGCTGATACTACTCAGGTGATTTACTGATCCAATTTACTATTTTAGTCTATCTACAGTATGACCGCAATCAACTTTTGAGGTAAAGCAGAAATTTGTTAATTTCACTACTAGCAGGACAGACTGCATAGAGAATATGAGAATACTTTTGTCACTGTTAGGTCTGCCTTAGTTTCTCTCTCCATCTGTGAAAAGGAAAGGGAACTTTAGCATTTTATACTGTGAAGGAGGATGTAGATATCTGTTTTACTGTATACAAGGCTTTTACAAGAAACTGAATGGTAAATTCTAACTGAGAAACTGTTCATTGCTGAAGAAAATTGAATCTTCAAATACCAGATATTTGCTTTAAACACCTAATACCCTCCTGGAATGAGGAACAGAAGAATGATGTAAATACAAGTAATATTAAAAAAGAGAGCAGTCAGGAGGCTAGAAGTACAGTTCTTCGGACATGAAGCTAATTTAAGACGTCCGTGCTCCCTTTGCATATGTACACACCTTGACCACCCACTGCTAGTTCCATTCATTGCTCTCTCTTTTGTGACACTAAAAGCATTTGTAAGGCCATGATATGAAACAGATCACTGAAACATACCATTATCAAAAAAAGTCTCCAAGGTTTGTTATTCAGATCAATGATTCAGTTTATAGCACAGCATTACAAGCAGTCACTCAGACACATTGAAGAATTGATAAATTCTATTGCTGGGGAAGGAATGAGTAAATGGTATTAGAGAAGTGATCTTTTAAACCACCTTTCCCACTGAAGAGTATAAGGAATTGTGCTCTGAAAATCCATGTGGAAAGAAAAGATTTACAGACAGTGTATGTTGTTTTGCATAGTAAAATCTTTCGTCAGTATACTCTGAGTATTCTGACTTCAGGACTTCAGTTTAATGCTAGTGATTCATTGAAAACCAACATAATTCTTTGAAAAAATTCGACAAATTGCTGCCTTTAATCATTGGAACTGGAATGTAGAAGGTATTTCCTTTACTTCCATCAAATGAGAGATGATGAAACAACAAGATACAATTATGTTAAAGATAGAGTTTAGCTGTGCAGAGAAAAACAGCATTGCAATAGCTTTATCTTTCCATTGGTTAAAAAATTTTTAGTGAGATTTTACAACAGCATGTAGTCTTATTAGACACTGCCACTATTCGTATATATGAACAAACATTCAATTAAAATATTTATTCTATACTAGTCTTGAACTGTATCATAGTTTTCCTAGTGCTCTCATTCACTTTTCCAGAAATCTAAACAGCAGATTTATAGCAAAGCACATATTTTTTTAACCTGCTTCAATAACGACCATAAGCGACGCTGATAGAATATAAAGTTATTATTTGTCTAGAGAACACATTTTACAAGTAAGTTAAAGCAAAAAAGAGAAAGGCTCGAGATTTGCATGCAGTGTTATCTTTCCCTCTGAGTAGAAAACGGGAGTGCAAAGTCCTCTGGGGTACGTTCTTCTTCTTATCTTCTGATAGCTCTGGATCTGGAAATTCGGCAGTCCATGGATCTGGAGCACTAACTCTTTAACTCCCAGTGACATACATGATGTCACTATGTGGAATACTGATAACAAAAATTATAAAACCATGACATGGGAACAACCCAACTGCAAAGGAGTTTGGAAGAAAAAGATCTAGGAGTCATGGTGGACATCAGCTTGAACATGAGTCAGCAATAGGTCTTTGCCTCTAAGAACACTGTAAGTGTTCTTGGCTTCATTACACAAAGCATCACCAGCAGTTTGGGGGAGGTGATTTTCTCACTCTACTCAGCATTTGTGAGGTTACAACTGGACTACTGTGTCTAGTTCTGGGCTCCTCAGTACAACAGAGAGGTGTACATGCTAGAGAGGGTCCTACTAAGAACCAAGAAGATGATTAAGGGTCTGGAGCATCACTCCCATGAAGTAAGGGTGAGAGAAGCAACGTTCAGAAAAACAGTTCTTCTTAGAAAGTCTCAGAGAAGAGCTCATTAATTTATATAAATACCTACAGGAAAGGTGCAAATTCTTCTGGATTCTTCTTCTTCTCTTTCTTGTAGATAGGCATCATGTTTGTCAGCCTCAAGTCAAGTAGGGCCTCCCCAGTTAACCAGAGTGCTCTCATCGCTGTTCTCCTCATGCACAATAAAGGACTGAGATTCTCCTTCCTTGTAAATTCATTAAAATGATTTTATTTTTTTTTACTGAACTAGCCAAGTTCTTGCTGAGGTTTGATCTTTCTAACTTTCTCCTTGTGTAGCCTCACAATATCTTTGGGTATTTGACTTCTCCCAATCCATTAAGTCTCTTTTTCTTCCTGAGTTTCTGAAAAATCTCTCTATTAAGCCAGGATGATCTTTTTCCCCATTGCCTCATTTTCTGGAACACAGACAGTCTACTTCTGTGCCTTCTAGATTTCACTCCTGAAGAATGCTTATCCTTCTCAGATACTATTACCTTTCAGACCTTTATTTCAAAGATCTCTGTCAAACAGGTCCCTG
The DNA here is from genome assembly GCA_013399175.1 of Odontophorus gujanensis. Taxonomy (NCBI): domain Eukaryota; kingdom Metazoa; phylum Chordata; class Aves; order Galliformes; family Odontophoridae; genus Odontophorus; species Odontophorus gujanensis. Next base: position 23,236 of record VXAB01003988.1, read on the forward strand.
AATAGGCCAAAATCTGCCCTCTGAAAACCCAAAGAAGCAGTTCTGCTGACTGTTCTCCTTGATTCCTCAGAAATGAAAATTGCATCATCTTACAATTGTTGTGCCTGAGGCAACCCTCTACCATCACATCACCCATGTTCCTTGTTAGCAATCAATATATTAAGTGAGGTACCTTCCCTAGTTGTTTCCCTTATCATCTATGTCACGAAGTTATCTGCCAGAAATTCCAGGTATTTCCATGTCAGTTTCCTTTCCACAATATTGTATTTCCAGCTGCAGTATTGTATTTGAGAAGCTGCAGTTCTCCATGAGAGCATCTCCTGCCACCACTAGCTTATTGATTTTGTTGGGGGAAGAGGAGATGATGCTGAGCCAACACTGTTTGGCAATAGACAAAACACCGCTGTAATATCAGTGTTGTTCTAGCTACAAGTGATGAGCACAACACTATATGGGCTGCTGTGGGGAAAGTTAACTCCACTCCAGCCAGACACAGAGTAGCACCTAATGAAATTTATTTATTGACTAATATTATTTTGTGCTGCAAATCACAATTACAAATGTTTGTGTACTTGATACTACTGCTTCAAATCTTTAGTCTTAAGAATACTGACTGAGACTGTAGGTTCACAAAACAGCCATCCACAGAGTCAGTCCTAGTGCCCTATCCCAAATTCCTTTCTATTTTAAAACTCCATAATGCGTGTACAGTTTATAGTGTTCATCAGGAACATAATGGTATGGATTTTCAGTTATCTCCATAGCTTTTTAAAAGACTAGACATGCAACAGTACTCTGAAGATAAGACCAGAAGGAGAAATAGAATATTTTTTTCAGTGTCACTAGACAAGTTCAACTATATTCTCGAACCTTAAACTAAACTTCTAAATCACTGCCTGTACAGTAAATTATTTATTGTACAAGTTTCCTCATACAACAAGCTTTATAATGTCAGACCCCAGTAAAACATATTTAAGAGTTTACAATGCCTAGTGACTAATGAAACATACTGATGTGTTTTTATTTTTATTTGAGTAGGACAAATAGAGAAATGCAAGTGTAGAAACAACATTTACAATTACTTATCATCCTGAATAACCTGATGTCATCCCTACTAACATTAATCTGATAGAAGTAAAGCACTAATATGCTAATCATGTACAGTTTTAGTAGCATTTGGTTCTAGATGAATAAATTGAATGCTATCAAGTGTAACTTTACCATATCTGTGTTTTCTGGCAAAATGAAATATAGAGAATATTGAATACTAACTGCAGGCCTGTTTATAACTACCAGACTAAATAACTGAGACTTTTTACAGCCTAACTCCTTGTGTGTCATCTTTTAAAACCAGATTATTATTATTATTTTGACTTATTCACCGGATAAATTATTTCCTCAATAATCTGATCCAAGTCTTCAGGCTCTGTTCAACATTTATAATGAATGCTGCACCATTTGAATGATGTGACAGTTTGTCATGCTTTTGATTTTGACATTACAGAATATGTCAGGCTGATTTTCACAAGCCTACATGTGAGCTTGGCTGGAACAGAAAAAATATAACCATATCAACAATGTCAATGCAGCAAAGTACGTTATGAAAAGAAATCACAAAAACAACTTGGGAATAGCTAGTTTGGCTGCTAATTCTGTTGCCTATAAAGATAACCAGGCAAAAAGTAATTAGATCTTTGTTTAAGATGCTACAATATTTTTTTTGTTTCAACTTCAGCAACCGATATTTTTTTCTAATTAATTGTAGCATTTGTGTCCCTTTTCCTCTTCTTTTTATGCTTTAATTTTCTGTTAAGCGCTTCTCTACTTGTACAAAATGAAATGTATTTTCTCATTCTCTGTAAGAAAAAATGTTGATGCGATTTTGGACTTCACCTGCTATGTGCCATGAAAAATGTAAGTCTTCATCTGAAGCATGAAATATCTATTTGTTTCTACTATACAACTAAATGAACTTTCCACATATAGGTGATTTCATGTTTAAATTTTGGCTGACTTCATGGAATAAAGGAACATTTGCATTCAGCTCATTTATAGAGCAAAAGAGGGCTAAGGATGCTTAGAAGGTTGATAAGGAAGACCTTTTGAAGAGTAAAAATTTAACCCTATTTCCACTAAAGTACTCTCCAAACTATTATTTTCAGCTTTACACAGAAGCAAGTGGTATACTTTACAACCTGCAGAAATGAATCAGGAAGGTTAGGTTTGAACAGTTCATAACAATATTGAATGTATTAACAACTGAAAACATTACTGGGATTAATCAACAAAGGCTACAATAATTACATGGATAAAGAAGAGAAACAAACAAACAAACCAAACATAGCAACCACACTTTTTTTTCCCCATAAGTTTTGGTCTTTAAACACTCTTTTTAGGTTTCTTACTAGCCCAATTTACCTTTAGCATTTACTTGAATGAAGAACAACGTAAGACAGGAATGTCTATCATGTATCTTTTCCTAACTTGTGCTTGCAATCTCTATTTTGCAGGCACTGTTACGTATAAATCTTTTACTTCTAAAGAGAGAAGCTGGATTCCATGACATCAGGTTTTATCCATAAGTTTTGAATATATATGTATATAATACATATATGACCTGAATGATAACTGAGCAATATACTTTAAAACATTTTTTAAGAACACTGGAGACCCTGGTACTGGTCAGTGGAACATTTTCAGAGAATTCTTGGTGAAAACATCAAGACAGGAAACCTTCCTGGTTTTATGTATAGATAGTGTCTCAGCTGTACAAATATCAAATAATTTAGCAGTGCAATCCAAATTCCTATTAGCCAGACTCCATGCATTGTAGAAACATGCTAATTTCTTAACATTTCTTTGTAGTAACCAAATTGCCTGGAACAAAAATCCATGTGTAAAACTGGGGGTAGTTCAGTTTAGCCCCTCTCCAGTAAGACAGAATGGATACAGATGCTATCTGAAAAGGCTTAATTCCTTCCATTCCTCATATTCTGACAAACCATTGCTCTAACCCATCAGTCACATCACACTACAAGTCTCTACTTAGAACAGAACCAACACTATGGTTTTAACCAAAGCAAAATTTCAGACACTAAATTACATAAAAAATGACTGCACCAATGAATACTAGTACAGTTTTGGCCCCAGATATCACATAATAATGTCTGAGCATGAGTGAATATATGATACTGGCATGGACACATTTTCAATAGGAAATCAAATTGTGTGGCACAGGGTAGCTTAGACTTACAGAGAAATTACAGTGTTCTACGTAATCTCAAAATTAAAGAACTATCACTAGCCATCTACGTTTAGTAGTGGAGAATAGCATAAGTGACTAAATATCTAGTTGAGACTACAAAATACATCATATTCCTCTTCACTAAGTAGATACCAGACTCCAAGGCTTTCAGGGGAAGCTTACTTGCCATCTTCATCGAACATGAGACACTATTTATAAAAGAGTGAGTAATGAAAAACACAATAAACGTTATTCAGAAAATGAGTGGTGTAAAGCAAGCGAAGGTGGTGACAGAGCCTTTATTTGAGGTAGAGGTGCTACAGAAAGAGATATTAGAGATAAGGGGAATGAACTTACCCCTCCAGTGACTGTTTAGGTTAAGGAATGAGTAAATTTTATACTCAGCCAGTACTTTGGAAAATAAACACATTTTATAATATGGGCCTTAGTTTGTTACAAAAATAATTATTTAAGCTTGAAATAAACCATAGAATACGGGTCTTCCTTTGTGCTAGTGATGTCCATATGTGTACTAGAACAAATGATCCTTAAAAACAAGCCCTGTGGCTTGTGGATTATAACTAGAGTAGTAATGCCTTTATTCTGTGGCATATGTAGGATACAAAATTTGAAAAAAACAGTATAAGAACATGCAAAAATAGTACACAAATTCTTTTCTATTTTTGAGTACAACTGTACTATGATATAATATAATATATAACATAATTATAAAATAATATAAAATATAATGTATTTTTAAAATGTGTTATCCCATGAAGATGACTCCCTAGGGAAAGCATTTAAGAAAAGGTAAAAATGCAAAATAGTAGAATGAAGAGTAAGGAAATAAAAGTGTGAGAAACAGCTCTTTGAGCACCAAACAAGGGAAGAGGTTCTCCAAGTGCTTAAGCAGATTCCCCCTGCAACCTATGGAGACCACATCAAAACAGAAACTTCCCGACAACCCATAAGAAGAATCATAGTACATCAGATCTCCTCACTGCAGTCCATGAAGAAACTCACACCGGAGAATGTGGATAGCCCACAATAGATCAGGATCCCCACCCTAGGTACAGGAGTGAAAGATGGAAGCTGAGCCAGGGAGAAAGCAGAAGATTGGAGGTGCAGTTAGGAGAAAGGTGTCGTTTTAATTTTCTCTTGTTTTTTTTCTACTTTAATAGGTTTTTAATCCCTGTCTTTTTCTCAACTCATGAGTTTAGTCTTATTACCTATATCTGTCCTTTTGAGGCTGGAGACTAAGAGGGTGTCTGGATGGCAGCTGACCAAGGTCAACTCACCTGATATCAATACAGAAACTAAGAAAATTAGTGTTAAGGTAGCATAGAACAGAGATTTTGAGTGTGCACTGGAGTAGATAAGCAAGTATCTAACTATTGTGATTTAACCTTTAAAAAGCTGAGAAAGCAAACTTGACTACTCAAAGATACAGTTATTAAACTTAGAGTAGCAACCATTCTAAAGTTGGAGATTTCGAATCACTGAAGTAATCAACCTTTTATGGATGAGTCAGTGAAGAAGATATGCAAGATATTTAGATGAACCATGAGAACAGAATAGAAATCAGAGGAAAATTTATGATGGCATAAAGGATTTAATTGAGGTATGATGTTCTATGTTTATTCCTCAAATTACTGCTGCCATGTTCTGTAGCTTTCTTGTGAAGGTAAGTGTATGGAAATTGAATGTATGAAAGGAAAGATTTTTGAGCTATCCGATTTCAAAGAAATTAGAAAATATAGACTCATATGGTTTAAATGAAATTACCTAGGAAGTTAGTTAGAAAAATTCGAAATTGTGCTATCCATATGTGAAGGACAATTATTCATACTCACTCTCTAAGTTCAGTTTTCTAATTGATTAAAACAAGGTTTCCAAGCCTGGTAGCACTGAACATGTATTGTGTTTGCTAGCTCTGTTCTGACATGACTAGACAGTGACTCAGTTTTGTTCTCTGCTTTGTCCTAGTTTCCCAAGAAAGAAAGCCCAAAGTTAGGGGCCAGCTGGCCTTTGAAATCACCCTGAAGAGAGCTGAAGAAAGCAAAATTTGTCTCTTGTTAATTGAAAGCAACCAAAATAGATCAAAGTGTTAGCTTCTTTTGAACTCTACGGTACTTAATTTTAAACAAAAAATGGTTGTTTTTTAAATAAGACCTATAATATGACTAACATATTTGGTTAAATTTCATAGTAATGTTTAATCTTTTATATTCACTTTTTGTCTGTGAGAAGTAATTATTGACAGGAAGCTCTGTAAATAAATGAGTACGTAGGTTGCTCTGTAACTAATGCCTGGTATTTATTTCCATGAAAATTACAACAGACAGAAAGAGCTCAATAACATTATTTGATAGATGAAATTCTCAGCTACAAACAGTATTTTTTCAATGAAGTCAACACCATTAACTGATTTCTTTAGACAAATTGATCAAGATGGTCTTCATTTCATGGTACGGCAGTTGTGCATGGCTGTCTAAAACATGGCTTGTCTTTCATATCACTGATGCCACTGCTGAAACTCATCACTCACCACCTCAACTGTGCTCACATCCATTGTTTGATCTCCATAAGCATTCAGCAAGCATCAATTAATGCCAATAAATGCAGTTTTTTTCCACATGGATGAATTCTATTATATATTTTTGCTCCATATACACTTTCATGTCAAACACCATTTGGTCAGACTGCCTCTTCTCTGCCATCTATCACAGGGCAACAAATTGTAATGGGATATTGCCAGGAAAATCCAGACTGCCATACTACCATCTTCTGCCTCTGGTATACTGGACCAACAAAATAAGATAGGAGGCATTAATTCTGGAGCAACCCTCATGGAAAGTTTTGCCTAGAGACTGCTGATGACTTTCATTCAAGAATGACAGAAAGTAAGTGAAACAGTGAAAGAGTAAACAGTTGATACTGCAGGAATGTAAACATATTGTAAATTACAAAGAAGCCCACTAACCAGAAATTTTAAGTGATAGTACTGCAGACAGTAAGGCACTGTCACTTGTATTTCAGTGGTTCATAGAAGCTCCCAGAGATAGAAAGATGCAATGTATTGAAAACTCCACACACTTCTGGAGTTCAGAGCTTCATCTTTGATCTGTGTATGCTATAAATAAACAGTACAGGCAAAAAAAAAAATAAAAAAAAAAAGGGGGGAAGAAAAGGGTAATGTAATTAAACCTGAGTTGGAGACTTTGAAATCCCATCAGAAATATTAGACTACAAAACTCCCCCGTTCTACATGCAAACAAAAATAAAAAGACTGTAAGTAACAATGATGGAAACAGCAGAATGAAGACAATATTATCATCGACCCATGCTAAGACAGGGACAGTCCTGAGGGGCTGTGGTCTGCGGACAGTCAACACTGTGGCAGAGGAAAGTCAGTTAAGAAATGAGTAACAGTGGAAGAAAGAACTCCAAATTCCTCAACAACCTCTTATATAAAACTTATTGGAGATGAGAATGTTTTGTCAGTGTTATACAAGGGAGACTTTTTTTTTCTCTAGAAAAGGTAGAACAGAGGGCCTGATATGTTGAGCAGACCCAGTTCATACAGTAGTCTTCTGTCTCTCTGGAGTCTAGGGGACCCAGCGGTACTCACTTCAACTGGGTAATGTCATAGTGAAGCCTCACTCAATTATTTTTAAATAGTTTTGGGAATCTGGAGGGGGCCTCGTTAATGAGAAGATAGCAAATATTATCAGTTTTCAATAAGGTCAAGAAAGAAAATTGATAATTTCAGGCCTGTCTCAATTCAGTCCCTGGTAAAATTATGAAGAAAATTATTGTTCTGAGGGTTTCTGAAAAACACCTAGAAGACAGCACAGTCATTTATCACAGCCTACATTTTATGGGGAGAAAGGCCTGTTTAACAAACTTAATCTCCTTTTATGAAAACATTATCCATTTAAGTGATCAAGAGGATCAAGTTGATGCAACAACCCAGCAACAACTAAAACACTGCTTATATCAATATTGTTCTTCTCATAAAGTCAAAATATATCATCATATCAGACACTATGAAGAAAATCAACTCACTCCCAGCTGAAACCAGGACAGAGAGATATACTGATAAGTTAGAGAGCTGAGCAATCATCAACAGTATGACATTTAACAAGAGCAAGTGCTAGATTCTGCGCTTTGGACGCAGCAAAGGATCTAGTGGGCAATATGTATGAAAAGCACCTGAAGTCACTTGATTTATTCAGCCTAAAGAAGTGGAAACTGAAGGGTGACCTCATCATAGCCTACAGCTTCCTCATGAGGGAGAGCAGCTGGGCAACCAGTCTGCTGGAGTTCAAGAAGCGTTTGGACAGTGCTCTAAGAAATATGTTTTGAATTTTGGGTAATCCTGTGTGGAGCCAGGAGCTGGAATCTGTGTTACTTGTGGATTCTTACCAACTCAATGTATTAATGATATAATTCTACAGATATATAAGGCATAGAAAAATTAGCCTCCAGTATTCCAAACAACACAGAGACAAGGAGTAATCTAATAAATATCCAATGATTGTAAAAACTCTTATCATCCAAAGAAACAGCCATCTTACTATCCACTAAAACTCAATGCTTTTTCCTATATTTTTAAATTATTTTCCAGTCCTTTTTCCTGTGCTAGTGTTCTATTTCAAGATCTTTGTTGTCAGCATCAATCCAGCATACACATAACTGTATTCTGCATGAATAAGTGATAAGTGCAAGCACTTAAATGTGAAAATCCATCTGAAATTTTGTTGTTTTCAGATGGGATGTTAGCAGCATAAGAAATTATTTTAAAATAAATGTATTTTATATCTGTAGAGAGCCATAATGAACATTGTTTCCTCATTAAAAAAAAATAACATTAAAGTTGAATTATTTTTATCAGTATAAATATATATAACATATATAATTTAATTTTATATAATCACCAGACTAAAACTAATGTTTAAGTTGGGAAAAGATATACTGAGTTACAAGAAGGGAAAAATAATATTTTGCTGCCTTCTGGAGACATCAGCAGCTATGTTCCTATTTCAGGATTCACGTGAGCATTTCATTACATCAAACTATCTAGCTGTAAATGCAGCCATAATTTTAAGGTATCATTCGGAAAAGACTACTAATCCTGTGGATTTAAACATGCATTGTAATTCTTCGTTGAATTGGGCTAATTAATCTTCTCTAAGAAAAAGATGCTCTGATTTGAAACTGATTTGAAAAGTTGACATTTTTCTCAAGAAATATCCTTTCTGTTCTGCAGAACAGTGGACAAAATCCTGTACTGCCTGACATGTGCTGTCAGGATTTTACGAGTTGTTTTTGAGTCTTTGAAATGTTAGTTGCTAGATATAGAAATTAAAATTACCAGACAGATAATGTATCAGCTTGCATCTCTATACCATCATCAATAATGAAGAAGAGAGCTTACTTTACACACTTTCTGGACATTAAAAACACAGTCCAATGAGAGCTACTTCTTTTCTTCTTTTTTCTTTCTTTCTTTCTTTCTTTTTTTTTTTTAAGCCAGGATTCTTGTTCTCTGTAGTCTGAGATAAAATAGTTCGTTTTGCAAATGCAACTTCAAAAAAAAATAAAAAAAATCATGCCA
>VXAB01003988.1:32122-59024 GCA_013399175.1 Odontophorus gujanensis
TGTTTTTTTTGAAAATGCAACTTAAAAAAAAAAAAAAAAATCATGCCATGTTCCTCCATTATTAAGAAGGATTAAAACCTACAAAGTGAACTAGTCCACTAAGTGCACCACTGATCTCCTAAGTGCTAGCTGAGGAATATACCCATTGTTATCCTCTCATCCTTAGTTCTGAGTGTATAAAAGTATTTAGCATAAGTAACATGTATTAAAATGTCAATAAACTGTCTGTGCTATTTGAGACATAGTTAGCATTTTTATTGAGCTCTTGTGTTAGCATTTTTGGAAATGGACTTTCATTAATTACCAATTTAAATCCATACTTTGATATCACAGGTCAATATTAAATGGGTCATTTCAACAATAATAGCTCTTTACAGGAGCAATACTTTAATTTCAGAAGATTTAACTGTTAGTAATTAGAGTATGCATGTACCCCAAACTATTTATCATGTAACTAGACAGATTTAGACACAGTGCTTTTGCTAAAGGACAATATTCTGCTTCATTTATTTTTTTCATTAACACTTTCTTTTCCTGTAATTTAGCTTAATTAAGAGAAACTCTTTACCTATCAGAGAAAATATAATTTTAGATGTCAAGAACAACTACAGAGATATAATTGCTAAATTCTCAACTTTATTTCTTTGAGGGTTTTATGTTGAAATCATTTAATACTGTTATAATAATTAGCATACTATATTGAAAGACTGCTGTAGTCAAAGAGTTGTGAGCTTTTCTGCTGCAAACTGCATTGTTAAAGATTACAGCTGAGTCTGACCAAATTTAGTTTACACTATTGCAAGAACAACTTTTGTGTAGTCAGCAATTTTTAACCAAAAACAAAAGCAAAAGTTCAGAGTCAATGACCTGTAAGGATAAGCAAAAGCTTATTCACTTCTGAAAAGTCAAAGCTACACATGAAAGTTCTCAGAAAAATAAATATTAATTTTTTATGGCCCCCAGATGTAGAACATCTGCTACAAGTTCTTTGTTTTCTTCGACTAACTGTGATAATTTCAGAAATTACTAATACCAGAAGGATAGCACAAGGAAAGGACTATTTAACTCCTAGACAAAAATTTAAACTCAATAAAGACTATTTAAAAAGACCATGTTTGGATCATCATTAAGTGAGAAGTAAGTCTAATGTGTAGCAGAGAGTTTAAAGTTCACTGGCACAGCTGCTATCATATAATAATCTGTAATGGACATTGTCTTTCTTTTACCAGACCAGGTGTTTTTTGTTTCCTTTTAGAACTCTTTCTACAGAGTTTCCCAAAGATATAAGACTTTCTTAAAGATACATGGTACCACAAATAGCAATTGCACACCTTTAGATGATAAAGAAAAAAGAACAAGGATAATATTTCTACATTAACATATACACAGATTTGAATTTTCACCAAGAATGCTTATCAAAATTATTGAATTAATAAATGTGATAAGTGAAATGTAATGAAAAAAATATTTAGATTATTTTTACAAATAGGGCTTTTTTTGATCCTCTCAGTGGAAATAAAAATGTTGTATTGCGCAATAATAGTTATTATATGTTAAAGAGGAGTATGGATAAATGATTGGTTTTAGGGTAGTGTCAGAGTGGGTATCAGAAATGGTGTGCGAGGATTTCTTCAGCTCAGGTTATCTATGAAAAACATAAAACTGATGGATGAGTAGTGGTATGACAAAAATAGTACTACATTTTTTAAAACAGATTATATTCTGATTGAAAGAAATGAAAAAAAAATCATTAAAAAAATGGTGGAAAAACTCAGTGTTGAAAATTTCACATGAAAGCATATGGGAAAATACAATTTTATCTGTGCATAAATATTGATGGGAGAGATCTGTATAACACTTTGGAAAAGTCAGCTCAGTGTTCATTTGAGGTCAGAAAAGGGAAACTGTCATGGTTTAATGATTTTTTGCATTGGTATTCCACATCATAACATCATGTAGTGCATTTAGAGTTAAAGAGTTAATGCTCCAGCTCCATGGATCATCGATAGTTCCAGGTATATCTGTCTCAGAAGAGAAGAAGAACTACATTCCCCAGAGGACTTTGCGATGCTTTGCATTTTTATGTGTTTACGCTCAGAGGGAAAGATAAAAACTGTCTGCAGTCACGGGACGCTCTCTTTCCTTTGGGATTGACTCAGCAGTGGGTGCTCGCTGCCGTCTCGCCTTCAGCGTTAGCGTAAGGCCTTCGGTTTATCGGACACTCTCTCTTGCTCATTTTATTTGATTTATTAGCTTTAATTCCAATTATATTGTATTATATTGTGTTATTTTGCTTTCTGATATCTTATTGAGTAAATTAGCTTTTCTCCTCAGATCGTTGCAGCTGTTTTGTTTCTAGGCCCATGTCCCTTTCCCCCCTTTCCCCCTTCCCCTTTCCTGGGGTGTGGGTCCGTGGGTCCCCCACACCAATTGTCGCGGAACTGGGCCGAATCAGCCCGGTAAACCGTTGACAGAAACTGGACATTAGTTGTTACTAAGAATGAAGAACAACAGCAACAGAAAATAATACTACTGCTATAATAGTAATGTATTTGTGGTATTCTTATATCTCAAATATGGTTGAACAGTTCTGTTTATTTACTATCAAGAAGACTATAATTGATACAGAAAAGAATGCTAAAAGATGTGAAAGGTCTTCCATGAAAAAGAAATAGAACAACTCAGTTTCAAAAAAGAACAGAAAGAACAGATGGTGGGATGTGATCAAAGAATATAAAATAATGCCTGTCATGGACCTGATAAACATGGAACCATTACTCACTATTTCTGATAGCACAAAAATTAGGGGCAGTAAGTAAGATTATAAGGTAGCTGGTTTAAAACAAAATGAGGGAAGTTGTTTTCACTGAATGTTTCATTAAATTTGGGCACTCATTGCTATAGGCTATTCTGTATGCCAAAAGTCCAAGTGAGATCAAAGGAGGAAATTCAAAATTACATTAGATGAATTCATAGAAGAAATATCTGGCAAGGCATATTAAACACTGTGATAGGAATGTAATGATTTTGCTCAGGAAGGTCTTCAGTAGGAACTTGCCAAAAGCTGTTACGTGGTGTTGGAAATGCTATTCTGAACTTCCATAAACATATAGCCAAGGTTAAATGGGTCTCCAGTTTTGCTTAAATCCATTCTTATATTTTTATTTGTTCTATGAAGTATTCCGTTGTTTGAAGCATACCTTGAAACACTTATTTGCTCCAGATCTCTCTTATTGTTGTTTTTATTTTGTTTTGTTTTGTTTTCATTCAGTAGGAATGAAGCTGTTAAATCTTCCCCAGTCTTTTCCAGCTACATTTGGAAGAGCTGAATGGTAATATTAGACCTATGGATAGGAGAACCAGTTCTAGAAGTGAAAAGGAAGTAACTTAAACCTTCATCCTTAAGTTTCAGTGAACTGTATCTTCTTTTGAGGTTCAACATGCTCAGTTAATGAATTTCCATGACAGTGCACACTAGTTCAAGACAAGTTTCAAGTGGAAATGGAACAGACAGAAGACTTTGTTCATATTTCTTTCCTAGAAAAAAGCTAGAAAATAAATTTTATAAATCACCTTAACATCCCACATTTCCCAATTTTATTTCCAGTTCAATGAGCTTTGATTACCTTTGCTACATGTTGAGGGGAGGGCATAGCAAGAAAAAGAGGGTGAACTGCATTTTTTAACTTAATAGAATCAATAAACCACAAATGTCAGTTTTCATTGATCTTGCTTCTATCTTATCGTTCTCTACAGAATGTCTGTAATCCTGAGAATAAAGTACTAGATACTGTGAGTTAAGTTATATCATCTTTGCTCCATGATCAAGTCTCACAGAAATTTCTTAAAGAAATTGTTCTAAAAAACGAAGGAATTCTGTCTATGAATTATTTATTAAGGATTAACACACATACACACACACACAAACACACACACAGTTCTTAATAGTCCAGGGCATCTCTAGGTTACTCATTTAGGTAAATAATATTGCATAACATTTGCTTGTTATATAAAACATTATTATTACACTATTTTTTTCTTTTCCTTTAAATACATATATAAGCATAATACTTTTTTATACCCAGGGTTTATATGTAATATGTATATATTTACTTTTTTTTTTTAATGAGAACACGATACTTTATTCCTATTTTCAGTCTCCCTGTAGTTGTTTTTCACACTGCTTCCTTTGCTCATTCTAAAAAATTTCATTATTTAATTTTAGTCTACCTTCTTCCCATTTCTTTAATCATAATCATTCAGAGATATTATTAACTCCATGTCTGAGTCAGTTTTATCTGAGTTTTATTTGAATGTTCCCAAACTAAACAGCAAATATATATATAATTCCAAGTATTAATATCTTGGCAAAAATTGGATATTTTAAGCATTTTACTCACAGACGGCATTTTTTATCATTTCAATAGTTAGCCAATAAAATAGTATATCTTAATCTTATATTTTATTTTGTAGTAGTTTAACCTGATCAACAGCTGAGTATCACTCAACTGCTCTCTCACTTTCCCCTCTCATCATGACAGAATGGGGAGAAAATACAATGAACAAAAAGCTTGTGGGTTGAGGTAAAGACAGGGAAAGCACTAATAAATTACTGTCATAGGCAAAAGAAAATGAGCTTGATTTATGTAATTTATTGCCATTTAATATCAAAATGTGTCAATGAGAAGTATGGAGGAGTGTATGGTGCAGTTGGATATAGACTGAAGAAGGCTGCAGCCCATGGAGGGCCTGCAGTGGGTTTGATTGTCTCTCTCCGATTTGGAGCAATATGTGAAAGACTGAAGAATAAATGGAAGAAGAGAATGACAGTGAAAGAAAAGCAGAAATGAAGTGTTTTGAACTGACCTTCTCTCATTCTCCATTCCCTTGTGCCCGGAGGCAAGAGGTAGAAGGCACGTGTGGGCAAAGTGTTTTAGTTCTCACTGATCTTTTCTGTTATTAACTTTGGGATGGGGAGTTTGAGTACAGCTTTATGGTATGCAGCTGTTTACCACTGTTAAACCGCCACATATTCCTCTTTGACTGAATTTTTTAGGACATATATAGTACTTGGTACAAGAACTTCTCATGGGGCTCAAATCCTGTGCAGAACTTTTTATCCCCTCCCAGGAAATGACCAACACTATTCTAGACCAAGATCAAGTTTCACATAGACTTCATCTGTTTTTTTTTTGTTTTGTTTTGTTTTGTTTTTTAATTTTTATATTTTTATATATTTTTATTTATTATATTTGTATTTTATATATTTTTATTTTATTATTTCTTTTCCTGACAAATCCAACATGAGGTAGCTCTTATTACAAATTTAATGTTTCAATACAAAGTTCCTATTTTTTAGAAGACTGAATTCACAGTGGTTATTGCATTTACATACTCTCATGGCTGGATTCTGAGGCAGCTCTTCTAAAAACAGAAACAGAAATCATCACTAGTTGCTGTTTTGTAAAAAGAAACGTAAATTTCTAATGTCACCAAAATCATATGTGAATGGCTGCAACTTGAAGATTAGTAAACTAGAAACTAGTCTTAACAAAATGTTTCTTTTTCATTTAGACTGACGAACAACTTTGTCTGATGTAACTTAAAGTAGGCTATACTGCATTGTATTCCACTGAGATACAGATGAATTTCTTTTGCTAAAACCATGAGCTTTTTCAGAACTTTTTCTATCTCAACTTCAAGTTTTTTTTCTTAATTTATTCTGCTGTGTACTGCAAGCATGTTTCTTTCTTTCTTTCTTTCCTTCTTTTTTTTTGTTCAAATCCAAGTACAACATTAAACTACTCTACCATAGCAATATAAATCAGTCTTTCATGGTCATCAAGTTTAAGAAACTGAATTTCAGGGAAAAAGAGAGTTCTTTTCTGTAGAGCAAATTGTGACCTTTATCTCAAAGAAGCACTCAATTCAGACAGATATGATTCATCTTTCTTTACGTAACAAACTATGAAAAAGGAAAATGGTCCTGCACATTCCATCTTCCTTATAATGAAACATGAAGATAAGGTGCTAGAAAATAAGAACAAACACAGCAAAATAAAAACTGTGAAGTTAAGAACATGCAGATTTAATTTCACTATTTAATCATTTTGAGACAGACACTTGCCTTATTAGAACAAAATTCAGTATAAACAATTGTACAGAGTTGATGTCCTAATCGTACTTTCCTAGAAGCATGCATGTGTGTATCTCAAAATTCCCAAGTGTAGGTGAGAACCATTTCTTCCTAAGGAGCTGGAGAAAGCTTCCTCATCTGCAGTGCACTCTCCATGCAGAAGAATGAAGCAAGTCTACAAACCTATATCCTTAATTTTGCATAGTGTTGGCATGATCCAAGTGCTAAACCAATTAACAGAGTGAAGAGAACTTTTTTTCCGTGATATCTCCTGTCTCAAAAGAGTTTCATCCAGCCATTCTAAGACTTTGTACTGTGGAGAAAAAATAGAGGATTAATTTACACTTAAAAAAAGAATTTGTAATATGGAAAACTTAGATTAAAAAAATATATCAAAACAGATTTTGAACTATAGTTTTGGAAGATTAGGAAGGGAGGGAAGTTTACAAGTTGGAAAATCTTTGAATGCTTTCAAAAAATACAAGGTAGGTTACAGAACTGTAGACACCTGAATCTGGAAAATTAATTGTAAATAGGATACATACTGGGTTAAACCATAAGGAATAAGTGATTTAAAGCTCTTGGAAAAGAGGCCAGACATCGTTTTGAAGTGGCTCCCCATTTTCTGGTTGTTTGAACTGTATGTGGTCAGTCACAAAGTATTGTATCTGTTTTTCTCATTTTTTTTCTTTTTCTTCCAGTGTTTCGTTTCCTTAGAGCTTTTTTTCACAGAAGCAACACAAGCTCTAGTGATGGGCTCAGCCATACCCTGCTTTTGGACCATGAAAGCTCGTGAAACAGGCTATGTCTGGCTTCCTCACTGAGGCTCCACCTACAGCCCTTGCACTGCAAACACCTGGGCACCTGCATCCAACATAATAGGATAGACAGATTCCTCACAGGACATCTAAATGGCAAGCTAGGAGTGCTTTCAAATGTGGGCTCTATACACTTCACTGTTGCACATTTGGATGAGAGTTGATGTGCACCATGGCCAATTCCACTACCTTTTGCATGTTACTGTCACAGAGAGTAAGTTCAAAAACTGGTAAAGGAAAAGGCTTGGGGGCACTTTAGTAGAATACTCCTGTATATGCTATCAAGGGAGTCGGACTTTACATCAGCTGCATATCCTTACCTGCGGAAACACCTCTGACTTCGACTCACGCTATGAGAACAGTTCAGTTCCTAGAAAGAGAAATTAAATGAATTCAAACAACTGTAATGTTACCTCTATTGTTTTTTCTTTTGCAGAATTTTACATCTATGATTCTTTAATTTAATTATTTCCTTCTGATCTCTCCTCCTAACTAGCTGGACAAAGAGAGAGACTGAGAGACAGAGTGGTCAGGTTGTGAAACATAACTTGCCAGGCTGAGAAGCATCTGGGATTCAGAGAGGAAGGCTCATAACTCTGAACCAACATGTGCTGACTGGCAGTCCTGTTCTAAGTCCCTGTAAGGGGAAGAAACTAAGGCAGTTTCCCACCTTGAGGAGACAAGCCACAATAACATATGGCATAAAAACATGGCATTGTGGGCTGTAGTGACTCTATAGTATGGTAGAGGTAGTGATCTTGAGGAAGATGAGCCTGGTAAAAAGCGAAGTCAAGATCCTGAACTTCAGGAGAGCAAACTTCAGGCTATTTAAGGAATTACTGGATGAGATCCTCTGGAAAGCTGCCCTTAGAGACATAGGAATGGAGCAGAACTTGTTGCTCTTTAAGGACAACTTTCTGAGAGCATAAGAGCTTTCTGTCCCTAAGTGAAGAAAAACAAGCAGAGGAGGCAGGTAACTGGCATGGCTGATCAAGGACCCGATGGTCAAGCTGAAGGATAAGGACATAGACAGACAACGAAAGCCTGTGGAAGGGACATGCACAGACCGTGGAAGGGATGAGTGACCTGGGAGGAACAGAGGGATGCTGTACAGACATGCAGAGATGATATCAGGAAAGCCAAGATACACATGGAATTGAACTTGGAAAATTATGTGAAAAATAACAAGAAGAGATTCTACAGGGACATATGTCAGAAGAGACAAATGAAAGAGAATATATCCCTACTGACAAATGAGAAAACTAGCTACCTCAGATATGGAGAAGGCTGAGGTACTCAACAAGTTATTTGCCTCAGTCTTCATTGGCAGCCAGACTTCTCATGTCTCTCACATTCCCAAACCTTACATCCCTTAACCACTAAGTAAGGGCTGGTGGAGCAAAATCCCTTCCCTCCACACCTCCCCCCACCTGTAAGAACACAGCAAGTGCAAGACCGCCTCATGAAACTAAATGTCTACAGATTTATGGGTCCCATCTCAGGAACAAATTGGCAGATGTAGTTACCAGGATACTCTCCATCATATTTGAAAAGCCATGGCCATCAGTGAAGCCTCTGGTGACTAGAAAAAGGAAAATATCACTCCAATTTTTAAGAAGTAGAAAAAGAAAGACCCAAGAAACTACAAACAGGTGGGTGAGTCTCATGTCTATGCCGGCAAATATCATGTATCAGATCCTCCTGGAAGCTATATCAAGGTAAATGAGGGATGAGCAGGCAATCTGAGACAGAAAGTACAGATCCACCAAATGCAGATCAGCAGATCATGCCTGACCAATATGGCAGCCTATTATGATTGAATTGCAGTATCAGGAAACCAAGCAAGGGTAACAGGTGCACTCTACCCGGACTTCTGCAAGAATTTTGATGTGACTCCACACCAGTTCCTTATCTTTAAATTGGAGATATATTGATTCAAAGAGTGGACGCTTTGTTGGATAAAGAATTTTCTGGATGATCATAGCCTAGAGTTATTGGTCAGCAGCTCTTTATCCCATTGGAGGCATGTATTCCCCCAGGAGTTTCCCTTGGGACCAATACTCCTTAATATCATTATCAATTACACAGCTGATGGCATCAACTGCACCCTCAGCAAGTTTGTGGACAACATCAAACATGGTGCAGTTGCCATGACAGAAAGAAGAGATGCCATCCAGAGGACCTGAACAAACTTCAGAAGTGAGCACTTGAGACACTAATGAAGTTTAATTATACTACCTCTAATAACCCACTGCTAAATCATGTCCCTGAGTACCACATCCAAATGAATTTTAAACACATTCAGGGATGGTGACCACCCTGATGGTTCAACTACCTCCCTGGGGAGCCTATTCCAGTGCCTATCAACACTTTCTGTAAAAATTTTCCTGATATCTAACCTAAATATGTCACAACTTGAGAACTGAACTTGTCCTGTCACCTATCACCACACAGAAGAGACCAACTCTGCTCTCATTGCATTCACCTTTTAGGGATTTGAAGAGAGCAATAAGGTCTATTCTTAGCCTCCTCTTCCCCAGACTAAACAACCTCAGTTCCTTCAATGATTGTCTTCCTTTACTCTGCCCTTACAAGGACCCATTTGGTGCTCTGCATCCATGTCTGGTGCCCTCAACACAAGAAAGATACAAAGCTGTTGGAATAGGTCCAGAGGAGGGTAATAAAGGTGATAGAGGACTTAAGAATCTCTCGTATGAAGATAGTCTGAGAGAGCTAGTCTTGTTCAGTCCACAGAAGAGAAGGCACAGGGAATATCTCTTAGTAGCCTTCCAATATGAACTTATAAATGAGAGGGAAATTAACATTTTGCATGGGTAGATATCAATAGGACAAGAGGGGAACAATTTTAAGCCAAAAGAAGGGAGCTTTAGATTAGATGTCAGGAAGAAATGTTCCATTCAGAGGGGGATAAGGCACTGGAAGATATTATTCAGAGAAGTGGACATCATCACGGAAGATGTTTAAGGCCAGGCTGGATGGGGTCCAGTACAAAATGATCTAGTGGCTGGCAACCCTGATCATGGTAGGGAGGTTGGAATTGTCTGATCTTTACAGTCCCCTCCAAACAAGAAGTTCAGTGATTTTATGAAAGAGTTTATTCAGAAGAGGAGGTTTAACAAGAGCAAGTGTAGGGTCGTGCACCTTCGGAGAAATAACCACATCCACCAGTACAGGTTGGGGGATGTCCTGTTGGAGGAGCTCTGAGGAGAGGGACCTGGGTGTCCTGGTGGATGACAGGTTAGGCGTGAGCCAGCAGTGTGCTCTGGTGGTCAAGAGGGCCAATCGGATCCTGGGGTGAGGGTGACAGAGCTCTGGAACAGGCTGCCCAGAGAGGTTGTGGTGTCTCCTTCACTGGAGACATTCAAGACTGGTCTGGACATCTACCTATGCAACCTGGTCTAGGGAGCTGCTTTGGCAGAAGGGCTGGGCTCAATGATCTCCAGAGGCCCCTTCCAACCCCTACAGTTCTATGATTCTTGTCTTCTGAAATAAATAATATGTAGGGCTTCCAGACAGAGAACTTTTACCAGAAACTTGACAAGTTTCTAATCCTTTGCAATTCCAATGGAAATAAGCATTTGCTCTTATCATTGTTTGTTGTTGTTTTTATGTCTTCCTGACCCAGACATTGTATAAACTAGACTGAATTCATGCTTTATCCTGATCCTTCACTACTAAGCCAATTTCTTTCTCTCATAAAGATAATTAACACAGATAGATATTCATATGAATTATGTCTCCCCTTTGTGTTTAATTTAGCATAAACCAGCCTCCATAGCACATTCAGTAGTTGATTGTTGATTAAAACAAATGCTATAAATTAAAACTAAGCACACAGCCCACAGCAGATAATCTCCATTTCTATACTTGCATTAGAATACACCTTGAAATGTTAAATAGTTATGTTCACATTATTTTTCAGCAAATCTGTTATGCATTTTAAGCTCCAGCTGCTCATTGTCAGATAGAAAACAATGTCACCTGCTATCTCCAATAAAACTTCCTGGAATCTACCCTATGACAAAGAGACACAGGAAAGTGGTTCATGTATTTCTATCAGGAAATTTATTGCTCATCCAAAGACACACAAGATCTGGTAGAATCTTCATTAGATTTCTAATGAAGCTGAATCTGAATATTTTAGAGCTATTTGCTCCCAGTAACTTAAATTACAGAAGTTTATTAGAGACCATATATATATATATATATATATATGTAAAGGCATCTATCTCGTATGTGGTTTCTCAGAAATGTATTGTCTATTCCCAGAAGTTGAGTAGAAATATTTTTGCCTAAATACACTGCATGAGTTAATACTGAATAAAGCATTTATTTGAGGGGAAAAAAAAATCTTCTGAAATCCCCAATGCTTTTGTGGCAATGTCTCTCTGCTCTCTTTGTTACTCTCGTCTCTTGTCCACTATTTGTCTTTGCCCTTACCACCTTCTTTAACCAGTACAGTTAAACCTGTGCTAAGAGTAATTTGATTTTGACAGTTACAGACTGCTGCAGGTGATTTTTCTTATCACTAGTCCCAGCTGTATGTTTCTTCTTTTACTTCTCTCTGCTCTTCCCCCTCATCAGTGCTAGGAATGGGAAAGACAGACATCCAGATATCTTCTCCACAGGCTGAAACCTGTAGGTAGTTCTGCCTTTCTCCAGCACTCCCACATTTGTAGTTGTACCTCTGCAGGTGTGGGCTGGCTTGAAACAGAAGAAGGGGGAGGAGGGTGTGTGAGAGGAAGAACCAGCATAACTGACTGTAACCAGGACCAAATCAGGAATTCTACTGGGAAAAGACAGCATATAATTCAGAAGACTTCTCATAGTACTGTAAATAGAAAAAGCAATATTTATTAAGGAATGGTCTACAGCAGGGGGAGAGCTATAGGCCTTGAATTATAAGTGAACTGAAAATACAGAATTAAGTATGTTGTGTGGTACAGGTAGATAGCCAGACTTTTTATGTCTGCACACATTGCACCTGAGTCATTAGTTCCTTGCACGATCCAGGAACTCCTTTGGTAATGACTTGTATAGATGAAACCATTGTTTCATATGAGACAGTGTCTTGACGCTAGATCATTAACTGAACCATGAGAATTTTTTTGACCAATTATTAGATAAGCACTTCAGGTAAGATTTTGGACAGGTTAAGAAATTATCTGAAGCACCTCTTTCTGCTTCTAGTTCAGTTTGTATGCTTAGAAATGTTGATTAACAGCCTAGGTGATGAGTCCCTATGACTTTCAGAGATAACTCATGCTACAGAGGTAATTAAATAACATTTAGACTACAAATGGTAAAAAAAAAAAAAAAAAATCGTAGCCATAGTCAGGTGAATTATTCTTTCCTATGAAGTGATTTAATTGATACATTATATGTAATGGCATAGAAGAGCAAGGAATTATTCATTTGCTGAATCCAGATAGACTACAAGAACTGTGCAAAACAGTGTTTTGAAGAGTGCCACCTTGTCTAGTTGAAGATGGTGTTTCAGAGAGCCTTGCAATATGTCTCTGTTCAAAAGGAGGACTTCCAATAACAGTGACCAGAACAGTTATTTGGGGCTTAATTTCCATGGAAGCAGTACCTTTGCCAAGACCTCCATGAACTCTTTTTTTTCTTATTTTTAATTGACACTGCCATGATGGCCTTTGCGTCAGAGAGAACATACTTCATTTATGATTCTGACATTCCAATTTGTTCTCTACTTTTAAAGAGAGTTTTAAAATTCTGTATTATTTCTGAAGTTCAGTATATGTTAATAAGTAAATTTAAATTCTTTGCTTATATTTTCTTGATCTACATCAAGGACAGACCGTATCAACCATTCCAGTTCTGTTTCTAATGAGTCAGCAACACAATTATTTACAAAAAATTGTGCAATGTATAGAATAGACAATAAAGAAGTGTAAACACCTGAAAATTCACTATAAACATAATCTCAGATATTCTATCACAAGGGGCAACTGCATCCATGAAATATAAAAAATTACAATTGTAATATACAGCTACTGTAGAATCAAAATACTATAGAGAAAATACAGAGCCTGCTCCAAAAATAGTTCATTCTATATTATTATGTTTGTCCATAATATCGGAGGTTGATGCTGTGGTATGTCAGTAGAGGTTGAACTTTCCCACCAACATTCCATAAAATTTTGTTGCCATGCAACAGGTGGCAGCAAAGAGGCAGTCATATTTGGAGAAGAGAAGGTTCAGTGGAGACCTTATTGCTCTCTACAAGTACCAGAAAGGAGGTTGTAATGAGTTGGAATCAACCTCTTCCAGTTAACAAGTGCTAGGACTAGAGGGTAACACCCTTAAATTGCACCAGGACAAGTTCAGGTTGAATATTAGGAAACATTTCTTCTCAGAAGGAGTGTTTATGCACTAGAACAGGTTACACATGGAAGTGGTGGAACAGTGTCTCTGGAGGTTTTCAAGAACAGGGAATGTGTGGCACTTAGGGACATGGTTTAGTATGCGTGGTGGTGGACTGATGACTATACTAGATGGCCCTAGAGTCTTTTCCAACTTTCATGATTCTATGATTTTATGGTGCTACGAAAATGGTATCAGACATGATAATGTTCACAAAGTAAAGTCATTTAACTGAATTCCTTCATGCACAAGAAAATTTGAACCCATTGGGTATTCATTTCCACCTGCTGAACAGTGGATGTTCACACAGTGAGGCAGAAGGTGTGATGTATTTCATGCGTTTCAACAGTGATAACATTATACCTCTACTGGTGCAGATTTTTTGTGAGTATTGCATGCAGGTTCTTGTTCGTCACTGTTGAAAATGCACAGCTAATGGTGCTGATTTGTTGAAACATAGTGTTTTATAGCTGACGATTTGCTCTATCAAATAGTGTCATTGTGCTATTTGTATGTTACACTTACTATGGAAGTAAATAGGAGGGATTACTTTCAGAGCAACTAATGTACAAGTAACATTTTCAGTACAAATATGTGAGTAGTTTTTCATCTGTTATCATAAAAATGCAGCCATGTTCTCTTAAATAAAATGCTGCATTCCAGCACTCTCTTTAATACATATTAGGTAGAAAAATATTGAGGTGTGGTTTGTTTTAGATACGCTATTTGGGATGGGAGGGCAGGCATTTTTCTAAAATATGTGAATTCAGAATTCTTAGTAAAATCTAATATTCTTTTCATGAAATAGAGGGAACAGAAGTCTTTCACAGGTTAATTAAATCATTTACAAATAGAAGGCTATCATATTTATCTTTGAGATACCCATAATATCTTTGCTATTTTAGTACATAAGTCATTTTCCAGGAAAATCTACTTCACATAGCCTGCCAAGGTTTCATAGAATTTTGTCAAGTGGAGAAATAAGAATTAATATGGGCTAACAAATTTCTCACTGTAGGTTAAAAAAAGAAAACAAAACAAAACAAAAACCCAACAATTTCCAAAGAAAAAGGTTCCTACTTTGTTTGTCTTTTCTTTTACACGATCATAGTATCACAGAATCATCCAGTTCTGACACTCCTTTTGGTAGAGACCCTGCCTATGTCCTCATTACAGGAAATCTTTAAAATGCATAATATGCACTATTTTTCATATTTCCATATTAATACTTTTGATAATTGTAAATTGCCTTGAAAGCATTTTGCCTCATGATCAGCCTTAGTTCATAATAGGTAGAAGTAACCACAGATTAGCATAATAATAACTGATAATGATCACAATGTCTCCATTTCAAAATTACTGTTAAGGAATTAAAAAGGTTGTTTTCAATAGCAACTATGGATTTGAAAGAAATTTACTACTACTGACAAAGGAACTATGAAAATCCAATCTGAAGAGAGTCATAAATATATTTAGAAAGAAAACATCCTTACCAATTTAAACTCTATGATGAATATAGTCTACAAGCTGCAGACCCATATTCTGAGACTACTGCTGACTGTGTTTACATAGCAAATCAAACACATGAAGAAAGTGTGAAAAGAAGATTTGTAAAAGTAGTGATAAGTATGACATTTGCATTTTATGTAAATTCCTATCCTTTGTTAACATGTTAAAAATGTAATGATGTTAAAGTTTCAGAAATATTTGCAATCTGGGGACATTTGCACAGATATCCTCTAGGATAAAAAATATTTTCTGATAAGTCTATATAGTTCTCTCAATGCCTTTTATTAAAATTAAATCAGAAAAGAAAAACAAAATAAAACAATTGGCAGACGATAGTTTTTTTATGTAAAAAAAGTGCTGTATGAGACATTCCAGACTGTAGATCCGAATGGATACAATTTTAATATGGATGCAGCATAGATTTATGGAAAAATTCTTGTTTTTCACTATGGTAAACAGGGAAATGTCATCTTTGCACTTGTGGAAGATTTTTTTCGTAGTAGTGAATGCAATTGCTGTATTAATTTTGTTCTACTGAAGGTTTTTTAGACATATTTGGACCAAAGATAATGTGAGCTATATAGTTACAGTTTTTATTTTATAAATTTGTAATTTTAGCACCACAGCTCCATACTGAAGCTTTGAAAACCATAGCATTAAAAATCTTTTGTGAATTTATCAGTTGACTTTTCATATTTGAAATTTTATGTTCAAGTAGAACAACTTGAAACAGTAGGCAAATGCAAATGTGTGTGTACTTTGGAAAGAAGACTTGAAACAGCTTGTGGTAGCACTCCCTAGCATGCTCTTGAAGAATCAAAGACTAAGTTACAAAGCTTGAAAAACAGAACGTATCATTTCATAGGTCAACACGTTTACAGGTGGGTGTAAAGTACTGAAAGTATTTGAGAAACTTCATAATTACTTGCAGCGTAGTGGAATTAGAGACAGCAAAGACTGAGCTAACATATGGTAAGTGAAGTCATATTTATGGTAGGACTGGTCAAAAATTTGTCTATTTTCCCCAGTAGTGGGACGTCAACCAATCAGAATTTTCTTCAAAATTTCCTGGAAATTTGCTAACACTGTTGTTGAGAACACTCCCTTCCTCATATCTGCTAAGACTAGTTCTGCTGTCTGGCAGGACTAATGACCATTGTTCAGCTACAGGGGAATTAAGAAAAGTGAATCACAGGATATTAACATGAAAACACACAGTTACTAATAAACATAACACTGAGCTGCATATATGCAAGGATTTTATTGAGAGTAGTAAGCATTACGAGAGAAATGTCAACCTGAAATTCTTGAATCAATTATTTATAAATTTTTCATCTCATAGAAATTCTTTAAGTTTTATATCCTTTTCTGATTTGTCTGAAATGGGAAGGAATTACAGAATCACAGAATTGTAGGGGTTGGAAGGGACCTCAAGAGATCATCAAACTTGCTGGGGGTGGACTCTATCCCTTCATCATGGTTATCGATGAAAATGCACACTGGACCCAGAACCAAACCCATGAGGAACACCACTAAGTACAGACTTACAACTGGACTCTGAGGCACTGATCACACCCCTCTGAGCTCTGCCAGTCAGATAGTTCTCAACCCACCATACCATCCACTCATCTATTCCACCCCTCCTCAACTTTGTTATGAGGATGCTGTTGAAGACATTGTCAAATGCCTTGCTGAAATCAAGGTAGACTACATCCACTGCTCTTACCTCATCCACCCAGTAATGCCAGTAATGACATCATAGAAGCCCACCAGTTTGATCAAGCACAACCTCCCCCTGGTTAATGCGTGGTGACTACTCCTAATAATTCTCTTTTCTTCCAAGATCTTAGACTTCAATTAGTAGATCTCAGAAAAGCTCTCAAGATAACATCTAGTCAAGTTCTCCTTTTACTTCTTGAAGAAATGTCTATCTGCTGTTAGCATAGGCAAACACACCTATGCTGTCTTTTTGGTCCAGTGTCTTTAAACAGAAACCATATCTTTAAACAGAAGAATAGGAGACACCTGTGAATGCTGTCAGTTAGTGGGTTTCAATCAATTTAAAAATATATTTCTTTTCACGTCATACATAGCTTACATTATAATTTAACCAAGACACAACAGAATTCACTTGCTAATAATAGCATACATATATTTATAATATGAAATGTAGTAGTAATAATAAAAGATTAATAATTTAAAAATAGATTCCATATGAATAGATAATGATCCTGCTACTGTCTCAGTAAATAATTCTTCCAATTCACAGGTATGTTCAGTTCAGAGGGGTTCTTAGCAAATAATTTGTCCATTGATCACTTTCCAGGAAAGTCAGTAGGATCAAATAAAGATCTAATTTTAACCTTAACCAAGAAGATACTGAGTTGAGGTACACATCACATTTTCCATTTATTCTATTTGTATATATCTGTCTTTATACAAGACATATTGAGACAAATAATACTTAAAAGTAGTAGGAAAAAAATACAACTTCTTTGGTGTCATGTTCTATGATCTTTGTTATTGATATTCCACATCATCACATTTTGTAGTGCAAGGAAAAAAAAAAAAAAAAAAAACAACAGATAGTCTTGTGACTTCCAGTCAGTTCTATCTTTCTCACTGACCAGAAAATGGAAATAGAACAGAAAAGTTTTCTGGGAGCTGTAATAAATTTTTCTCTTCTGAGACTCCCACTGCACTACATGATGTTATGATGGACACATAATTAATTGGTGGAACATGAGGCCATGAGGATATGAACTTTCAGAGAATTTAAACTTAGGTTGGTGAGACAGAAAGAGGATTAATTTTTACTGTTTTCTTATTAATGGCTGTAGTTATGCCTTTTTTTCCTCATGGCATACAGAAATCCTAACCAATGGATTAAAATATGAAGTACTGATGCATTTGAAAGAGTATGTCTTTGGTTCAAAACACACTATATAAAATAATTTCAAATGTCAAGGAAATCGGGCTGTTGAGATACGGTTTTGTGATATCTTCTCAATAGTTCTGGTTATAACTGTAAATGTAATCTTTTGTCATTTCCCATTATATAGCTTATAATTAGTAATAATGATAGTGGATTTATGATAGATATAGTGGATCTATGGTGGATTACATGTTTAATTTTCTTATTTACTATCGTACAAGAAGTAATGTAAGCAGAGAGGAAAAAACAGTCTATCTATCTTGCACGTTTTGACTGCAAAATCTCAACACAGGTTCTATTGTATTCATGGAATCAATATCTTAAATACTCTATTCAAGATATCCAGCTCCTTTTTACACAATTAGTGTTGTAAAAATTAAGAACTGCTACCTTAGAGACACAAAAATTTTTGTTTCAATGTAAGTAGCGCAAAATGAATATGAATATGACTGGGCTAAACTACTTGATTCAGTGTGTGGTTACAAACTCAAGCTATAATAGTTTATGCATTAAGTTACTTATTCAGACAACCACAATTTTTCAAAGCAATGATTCAGATCTTCCCTGTAGTATCATATTTATACCAGTTCATAGTTAAAGCTACATATGAAAACAATTCATTAGAGACATAGATTGGTTTGTAACATGAATAAATTATTGTTATAGAGTAGATGCACGATTACTGTGAGAAAATCTGTGGGAAAAATCTATGCCTAGGTGAACTGGATATCTCTCTAAATTCTACTGATTATAGCAAAATGGAGTCCATCAAGTAACATGAGAGTTTTGTCACATTGTTCATGCAGATATCTATATTTAGACACCTGAATTAACAATTCAATAATCTGGAGTTGAATCCCACCTGAAGCTTTCAATACATTTTCCTAGATGCTTTGTGCCTTTTGAAACCTCTAGAATATTTGAGTCATTTATGTAGGGCTAACAGATATTATGCAGGGTAATTTGGCATTTACACTTTCCTGCATTGTTAGCCGAAGGCCGCCTCGGATAGTACTAAACATCTCTGTTTAGGGAAGATAATAGAGATCTAAAGTAAGGCCTTTTTCTTAAGATACTAACACACATTTCTGACATGCTGTGTTGGCTGTCGTGGGAAAACATTGACATTTCTCTTTCAATGTAGATGCAATGGTTTTGGCTGTGATTGAGTTAATTTTCTTCATAGAGGCTCAAACAATGCCAGTTTTTATTTTTTGTTGCAAATAATGGCTTTATGTTCTTTCCAAGAGCTATGGTGATTCTCTATATTCTTCACTGAGACTCCTGAGCAAATGACCCTGTGCCCATTTAGCTCTGAGATGTCTTTTATTTTAAGGATTTGTTGATCAGGCACACATGGGAAGAGCTGACATAAAGTTTTGCTCTAACTACCCAGTTAACACTACTCACCTTTTTCAGTTTATGACAAAAACTTTAAATTGAATCAAACAAACAAACAAACAAACAAAAGTCAACAACAACAAAAACACACATATTCCCTCTCGAAGAAAAAAAGAAAAAAATATCCACTTTTCTCACTGTAGCAGTTTAATTAGAAAGTAAATTTAATTTAGTTTTCAATGGGTAAAAACATATTCCTTTAAGAAAGATTCTTAGGTATAACTTAACACTGAGAGATTATCAAATATTGAAAGTTCATTTGATTCTCCCTTGTGGTGCTTAATACTCTTTTATTCATGTTATATGCATGTTTACCATTGCTATCTCTTTCTTCATTTTTACTCAGACTGGAATTTCATTTAATCTGAATATTGAAGACAAGGTAAGTCCCAACTGAATCAGTTTATTTGTGTGTTATGCATGTAGAGAGAGAAAACTAACATCACACACACACACACACACACACATATATATATATATTTTTTTTCTTTCCAGTCAGACAAGCTAAGGCAGAGCACTGACTGAAACTTTGAGATTTTTAGGTCATCTAAGACTTAGTTAAAGCTGATGGATTAGTAGTGAAGTACTAAGAAGATAAGTGCTATTTGTCACTGTTTATGTATGCTCTTGTTCATGCTCTGCTATGAAAAATACTTCCCTGAAATGTTTGATGGTGCTATAATTTTGTGCCACAAGTCAGTTTCTTCAGCTTTTTGCAGTTTATAGTATTTTGATGCAAATAAACGAGAGAATTGCATGAAATGCTACAAATACTTCCCCAGATAATGAATAAAACTGCATAATTGTATTGTAGCTCTTAATGCTAAAACTCAGGTGTAATCATGGAATCACAGGTTGAAAAATACTTTCAAGATCATCAAGTCCAACTATCACCCAGACCTATCGAATTCCAGCACTAAACCGTGTCCCTAAGTGACTTGCCCACATACAGGAATGAAGACACTACAACTTCTCTGGGCAGCCTGTTGCAACACTTAACCACTCTCCCCACAAAGAAATTCTTTCTAACGTCCAATTGTTATGGTTTCATGATTTTTGTTATATTATTGATATTCTACATCATAACATCATGTAGTGTATTGAGAGTTAAAGAGCTAATGCTTTAAGCTTCCACCCCTATCAGAAAGCAAAATAACACAATATAATACAATATAATTGGAATTGAGGCTTATGAATCAAATAAAATGAGCAAGAGAGAGAGAGAGTGTCCAATAAACCGAAGGCCTTACGCTAACACTAAAGGCGGGCGGCTGCAACAAACACCCACTGCTGAGCTCGATCCTGACGGGAAGAGAGGGGCAGTCCTGTGACCGCAGACAGTTTTCTTTAACTCCCAGTACACTACATGAAGAGAAAATCATGTCCCTAGTCCTGTTGACCATGCTATTTCCAAAGCAGGTCAGAAGGCCATTGGCCTTCTTGGGCACAGTGATGCACTATTAACTCATGTTCAACCAACTGTTGACCAGCAATCCCAGGTCCTTTTCTGCCTTGCAGCTTTCCAACCATTCTACTCTAAGCCTCTGTCATGGTTTTATAATTTTTGTTAATGGTATTCCACATCATAACATCATGTAATACACTGGGAGTTAAAGAGATAGTGCTCAAGTTCCGAGGATCATCAGTAGTTCTGGGTACACTGTCTCAGAAGAGAAGAACTGTACCCCAGAGGACTATGTGTTGCTTTGCATTTTTCCATTTTGAATTCAGAGGGAAAGATAACACTGTTCATATGTCATGAGACATGGGCTCTTTCTCCTTTTGGATTGACCCAGCAGTGGGTGCTCCCTAGCCACCTTGCCTTCATTGTTAGCGTAAGGTCCTTGGTATTAGGACACTGTCTCTCTCTCTCTCTCTTTCTCTCTCATTTTAATTGATTTATTAACTTCAATTCCAATTATATTGTATTATATTGTGTTGTTTTGCATTCTGATATCTTATTTAGTAAATTAGCTTTCCTCCTCAGATCATTGCTGCAGTTTTGTTTTTAGGCCCATCTCCCTTTTCCTTTTCCCTTTCCCCCTTCCCCTTCCCCTTTCCCAGGGCGTGAGCACATGGTTCCCCTGCCCCATTTATCATGGATGTAGCAGAGGAGCTACATCCAGGACTCACTGGGAGGTTGGTATCACACTTCCCAATGGCAAAAGGGGAAAAATAAGCTGTATTTTAACTGGAAGTGTTAAACATTATTTGTAACTTCTTGTTCCCACTTAAAAATTTCACACACTGGAAATACTCTCTCAAAGCAATAAAGTAATTTTAATTAAACAGAATATATTCGTTAAAGTGCATTCAATTATTCAAACTTTATGAAGTTAAATTGAATATTTTCCTTTCAAAAAGATGTTTTAAACTCCAAAATAGTTTTTTAGTGAGAAAATGTAAATAATTTTGAAAATTGAAAACTTTTTATCAATTACCTCTGCCTTCTCCATAATAAAAACCAAATCATTTCTTAAAAGAAAACAAAACAAAAAGGTGTTTTCAGGAAATCTGTTTCTAAAATCATAAAAAATACCTTAAAAATGGAAAGATAATGCTAACAATGTCCCTTTTTCCTATAACATGCAATTATCACTCCTTAAAACATGTATCTGATAGAGGTAAACAGAATCCCTTACAATTTAACTAGCTATGTTTTGATGTAAAGTTATCTGTGGATCTTTAAGTTGGAGGAAACACAGCAACACCAGACCAGAATTCAGAAGAGAATGTTTTGTATACAAAAGGAGTTTGAACAAAATCATACAGTACTTTCTACAGTGACAATTAAGATTCAAGTGAAGCAAACTAAATGGCAAAAACTGAAAGAATATTAGTGGAGAGGAACCTTCTTCCCAGCCGAATACTTCACATTAATTACTGTTGAAGATGAACAGTAACTCTGATTTTATATGGCAGTTTAAATATTCCTGTAATATAAGTGTGTTGTTTTTTTTTCCCCTAGAGAATTCTGTTCCCAGAGATTTCTGCCAGTTTGAATTGTCGTTGTAGAAGAAAAATTCCCATGGTTTTTTAATTGTTGTTTTCATTTTTATTTTCTCCATAAGCATTTTATTTGTTTTTCTTAAATCCCAGTTTTAATTTCCACAATATTTGAAAAGAAAATAATTACCCATAGAAGTTGCAAGGTAACAACAAAACCTTGATTCATCATGGAGGTGCTCAAGAACAGTGTTCAGAACTAGGCACAGCTTCCTAACAGCAGTTAGGAACAATGCAGGGACACTGCAAAAGCATCTTGATTGTACCTCAGCTTACACTACAACAAGAAGAGGAGAAACCATCCTTAATTCCTTTCACAAAGATAGAATGTGAAGAATAATGCTTGTTTTACTTTGCTGATACTTTATGCATTTTCTTTTTGGTACGTACAGTTTTGTGGATGAAAACAGTATTCAAAAAGATGGGTATTTAATGCCATTACAAGGAAGAAATAAAAGGATAAAAATATGGTTGTTGTAAGGAAATGAAACTATCATAATGAACAAGCAAAAAATATATTTTAAAAGAAGAAAAAACAAAGGAAGAAGAGGAAGAAGATGAAGATACATGATAAAATAAAATCTCAGTTTTACAAATTTAGATCCGTTTTTAAGAAATATCCATTCCAGTGGAAATGCTACATTTTGTAGGAAAAATTAAAATATTCATACAAAATAAAACTGATCTTATCTTTCTCTACAGTATAAGTAAACCTGAAAAACCATTCTTACATTCGGATAATAATTGAAATTAACCGTACGAAGTAAGTTCCCAGATTTTCAGAGATTTTTCTGGCTTTCAGGTCTCATTAAAATTAATGAGGTCAAAATTACTCTGTACTTATGAAGTAGTGGGATTGCACAGTGAGATAACAGAATATGGCTTCAAGTTCTTAATTTTAGACATCATCATTTAGCAAATGTTTCCAGTAAATATTTCTGACCGTGTGAAGTTGCAATCCATGGAGCATTTCTTCCATTCTATGATCACCATGCAGTGTTACACATTTAAGATTATCTAAATTATTAATTCCATTAGTGTCTTGAAGCATTAATCCTGGACAATGCCATAAAGACAGAATAGATAGCTACATATGAGATCAGAATTGTAGTGTTGCCAGCTGATAAAGGTTAAAAACATTAGAGCTGATTTTTCCTGTAGGACACAGCATGATAGAATTTAATTGTAATCTTGCTTCATTACCCATCACATTCTCTATTAAATAGTAAAATGATTGTCTTTATGTCTTTATTTCTCACTTTCTAAATTACAGTCATTGGGGAATATAAACCAGCATTCTTAAACATTAGGATGCATTACTTTATATTGAAAATTATTTCATTTCTAAATACATAAGAATTTATAGTTCAGTTTCTCTGAAGAAGGACTTTCAGTTTTACTTTTAGTACTTCTGAAGCCATTTTTGGTAGATTTAACTACATATTATATTTTACCACCAAATAAGGAATCTTATCCAAATAAGGATTTACTATACTACTGTATATCAGAAAATGTCAGTTCCTGTAAAAATGAAGTGATTAAGGGCTTATGTATAGTTATCATCCTGAAAATAACCAATGTTAATAGAAACAGAAGATCTCCTGAAGAGCCTAGGAATTCTTAGTGGTAAGAGTAGTAGTAACAATTATGAATTAGCAGAATATTAAATTATTAATTAGTATATTAGCAAGAATCTGGTTTAAAGCACTAGAATGAGAGTTAGTCTAGCCCTCATCTCCAAACCTAATTGTGTCTGCCATTTAAGTGTGCTTACATCTGAAAAGGATTGCGTTTTCTTCCTTAGGAATTATTCTGAAGCCAGAAATATTGATTTAATTTAATTGCTCTCTTAAAGACAGTTAACCTTGGATTATTTATTTATTTACTTTGAGCAGAATGACTGAAATAACTTGAGTTACTCCAGTAAAAACTCATTGTAAGTCAGAATAACACTTTAAATATTGTGAGAATATTTAACACCAAATATACGGTCTCCTCCAGCAATCGATCATAGAATATGCCTTCAGTTTCATGTTAAAATGTTTTAAACAAAAACTATAATCACCTGGATCTATAACAACTTACAAATTATGTGATTTGACATCTTATAGAGTATCACTTTAGAATTTAAATCATATTTATCTTTAAAAAAACTTATTTGGTTGAAAATCTGCTGTTTCCATAAATGGAATATGTTTCTCATATTCCTGAACATCTAGATGGAGCCTGGGAGAGCAAAATCCCTCTCAGTTTAAGCAAAGAGCAAGTCTGAGATGACCTGATGAGACTGAATGTGCGCAAATCTGTGGAGTTGGATGATATGCATACCAAGATCTTGAACAAGCTGGCTGATACACTAACCAAAATACTCTTAATCTTGTTCCGAAAGTTCTGGTTGCCAGGGGAAGTCTCTGATGGCTGGAAAAAGGGAAAGATCTTTCCCATTTATAAGACAGACAGGAACAGTGAGGAAACTACATGGTGTTGACCCTGACGCCTGTGAAGATCATGGAAAAGATGCTCCTGGAAGTTATGTTAAGGCAAATATAAGATGAGAAAGTGATTGGAATGAGTCCACACAGTTTCAACAAGGGCAAATCATGCTTGGCCTGTCCAGTGGCCTTCTACTTTGGAGTTATGACATCAGTAGGCAAAGGAAGAACAATTTATATAATCCACATGGACTTCTGCAAGGCCTTTGACATAGTTATATGCCACATCCTTATCTCTACATTTAGGTGATATGAATTGGAAGAGTAGACTAGTTGGTAGACAAGAAATTGGTTGGAAGACCACAGCCAAAGGATTGTGGTCAATGACTCTATGTCCAGGTAGAGAGTGGACATAAGTGGTGTACTCCAGTTGTCTGTTTTCAATGTAGTACCCCTCAAGATCTATATCAATGACATAGATGATGGGATCAAGTACACTCTCAGTAAGTTTGCAGATGACACAAAGCTGAGTGTTGCAGTAGATGTGACAGAAGTAAGGAATGCTATCCAGAGCATCTTGGACAAGCTTGAAAATTGTACCCTCATGAACCAAATGAGGTTCAGTAAGTCCAAGTGTAAGGTGTTGCATTTGAGTCAGGCAATCATGAGTACAGTCTGGGAGAAGACCTCAAAAAAAGCTGTGTGGAGAAGAACTTGGAGATACTTGTGAACGAAAAGTTTGACTTAAGCCAAGAGTGTGCACTTGCTGCCTGGAAGGCCAATAGTATCCCGGGTTACATCAAAAGATGAGACACCAGCAGGGTGAGGGAGGTGTCTCCCCTTACTGTGGCCTTCTGAGAACCCATCTGGAGTTCTGCATGCAGGCCTGGGGCCACCAGTACAAAAGAAATGGAGCTTTTGGAGTGGGTCCAGACGTGTCACAGAGACCGTCAGAATGCTGTAGCAACTTTCCTAGGAAATAAGGTTGAGAAAGCTGGATTTGTTTAGCCTGAAGAAAAAAAGGTTCTGGGAAGACCTCACTGTGGTCTTCCATTACTTATAGGGAGCTTATAAATAGGAGGGAGACTGTTTTTTCACATGGTTTGACAAGACATGGAGGAATGACTTTAAACTAAAAGAGGGATGATTAGGGTTAGATATATGGAATTGGACTTGAAGACCCTTGTGGGTCCCTTCCAACTTAGGATATTCCGTGATTCCATGACTGGGTAGAAATTCTTTACTTAGAGGGTGGTGAGACACTGGTAAAGACTGCCGAGAGAAGTTGTGGATTCTTCATACCTAGCATATACTCAAGGCTTGGCTGGATGGAGTACAGGGCAACTTGTTCTAGTGGCTGGCAATGCTGCCCACAGTAAGGGGGTTGAAATGTGCTGATCTTTAAGGGCCCATCCAACTCAAGCCACTCTATGATTTGACGATTTTTTGATTTTATGAATACTGCAAATGTAGNAGCCACTCTATGATTTGACGATTTTTTGATTTTATGAATACTGCAAATGTAGCTTTTAGATTTAAAA
The DNA here is from genome assembly GCA_013399175.1 of Odontophorus gujanensis. Lineage (NCBI taxonomy): Eukaryota > Metazoa > Chordata > Aves > Galliformes > Odontophoridae > Odontophorus > Odontophorus gujanensis. Next base: position 58,309 of record VXAB01003988.1, read on the forward strand.
ACGAGATATAAATATATATATATATTAATTTTTTAATAATTAATGACTCCTTGCATATACAGGTTGTGAATGGCAATAGCAAAGTTCATTTTAGAACGAAATTTGTAATATCTAAACACAACAAGCACTTTGTTATTTAAAATACTGAGCAATCATTTGAGTTTGGTACTGAAACCTTTTTTACTGCTAAACAGCAGGAAGATCAAAATATTGCTTTATTACTAAAAGATGATTGGGTTTTGCATGAATTCACACAGTATTTTGATGAAAGGTATGGTGTCAGATAAAATTGGATAACACTGACTGTTTAATATTTGTTCCTGCATTATCACTTTTATTAATACGAAGTATTTCTCTAAGTATTGTAAAATATTTCTTGTGTATTTATTGTCGCAATTATTCTAATACATATGATAATGAAAGGTCATCCTAATTTTTTTTTGTACAGTTAGAAATATGTAAATATTTCTGTCAGTTTCCATTCTAACTCTGAAATCTAACATTAAAAATAAGAGGTAACAATTCTCTGTAGTAATGCATAATCTTTTATAAAAATATATTTCCTTCAAAAATCATTTTTACCTGTGATTTTAGCTAATAACCTTAATTTACATTAATTTAACAAAAACAGAAGATAAGTTTTTGAATAACAGTGAAGTTCCAATCTAAAAAAAGCAGAGTCAGGTCTATTTTTGTAAATAGATTCATAGATTCAT
>VXAB01003991.1:6512-181312 GCA_013399175.1 Odontophorus gujanensis
TTTTTTTTTTTTTTTTTTTTTAGAGCTTAGTGGAGTAATTTTTGCCTTAGGTTTGCTGTGACTTTTTTAAAAAGAACACAGCCTGAACATTGACAAAATCATCTTTGCTTAGCTGCATGCCTATTTATGCTTCTGAAACCAAATTGTCTTCTAATATTTTTGACGTTTTGGTCACTAGAGAGGCAGAAAAGCAATTTCTAAGTTGCCTATGGGCCAAGAGACATGCTTTACAGCAGAGGGGAAAGAATCTGTTAGTTGCTGAAATATAAAACAAATTGGATGAACAGCTGCTGACACTTGTCAGTCAAATAGTTGATAGCATTTTCAGTCTCCATGCCACATGCTTTAAGTAAGTCTGTCAAAGGATATTTTTGCTGGACTTCCCTGTAAATATGAGAGAAGTTTTGGCCTGATCTATCATTTAAAATTTTGCTGGCAGAGGAATGAAATTTTCCTCTTTCCCCATAACTGATTGACATAACTGTACTGGCAGATTCTTCATCGAGGTGCAGTTGTACTGGCAGAAAGTCCTTTGACTGTTGGATCTTGTTCTGTCGCAGCGATGGGTTGAAGTGAAACAAGCAGCAGACCTTTGCGTTTCCTAGCTGGGTTTGCCTGAGTGTGCCCATCCATCAGGAAAGCCTTTTAGATGCTACCCAAGCTGCAGCTTTGCCCTACGGGAACCTGAGGCCAAACCAAAGTGTAGTGCACGGGGACTTTAAGCTCAGGCTTACATTGTTCAGGCAACACCAAACCATTTTGGATGTTTCCTTGTTGTGGGCGTGTGCTCAGTATTCTCAGGGTTATTGCAGAGGCTCTGAGCTGCTGTGCTGGGGTTTGAGGACAAGTGGAAAGTGGTCAAAGGATCCTTTCTGATGACAGAAACTCAGAGATGTGTCCATCACTGTCAAATCAGGGAAGCACCTGTGTGGAGTGATGTGCAGCAGGAAGCAGCTCCTGAAGGCTGCGCCCACGTTCTTCATTCAAAAAACTGATCAGGGCTCAGTGTTTTTAAAGGTGGCAGGTGGAAGTGGGCTGTGTTTTCACCCAATAAATGTTTCATGTATTAAAAAAAAAAAAAGAGAAATAGGGGGAGCCTGTTCCAGAGCAGAATCAAGCTGCTTCTCTGCTCTGTGTGACTTGTAGCAGAGCTACATGTTTGGGTCTTCCCCTGTGCTTTTTGCTACTGCTCTGTTGGCTGCCCCAAGTGATGTTTTCCCATTGCCTCTTCTTGGAACTGAAGCCATTCGTAGCAGTATCTGGGGTAGGAGATGGAGAGCAAGAAGAGGGCATGAGCTGCATACGTACAGCTCAGGAGCTTGGCTTGAGTTGGGCTTCAGGGTGTGCTTCAAGGCTCTGAGGGTAGAGACGTCAGGATAAAATCAAAGAATCATTAAGGTTGGAAAAGACCTCTAAGATCACATAGTCCAACCACTGCCCCATCACTACTGTGTCTGCGAAATCATGACCCTAAAAATAGATAGATAAAGATGTCTATTAGGCTGTGGTCCCCAGAGGTTCTTTTCCCCTCTGCCTGCATCGTGGGCAAAAATCAGTGAGTGATCTGTTGGGATTTGTAGCTTCTCTATCTGCATCACGTGGCTTATCACATGCAAGTGCTGCTAACTGTGCATGGCCACCACCCACTGGAGGGCAAAGAACCTGCTGATGTCCCTGTCCCAAGAAGGTGCACCATGGGCAGGTGAGTGTTGGATGTGTCAGGCATGGCGATCCAGGTGGGGCTGCAGATCACCTCCAGAGCTTTGGTAAACTCTGCCATGGGAGAAGGACCCAAAACTGAGCACTGTAGTGCTCCATAGTCATCCCAACCCCATCTGGGTCCCGATACCTTCCACCTCTTCCAATTGTCTGGGGAGTGTCTGTGACTCCTAGACACTGGAAGATGCTTTGGTTTGATGCTTCCTTATGCCAGGCCACCATTTATTTGTGGGTGGTGAAGTTGTGTCCTTCCCCAGGGTGGCAACAGGTTGCCATCTGTGGGGGTGAAGGACATCATCTCTTCCACTTCTCTCTTGCCTGCTTTTCAGTTTCAGCTGGGAGTCTGTCCACGTGCCCTGTGTTTGTAAATGCCCTGCAGGCTGCTGCTGTTGGCTTCTCTGGGAGAAGATATGGGCTGAAACCTGTTTGTGCAATGTAAGTGCTGGGCAAGGCTAATTACCGTGTAATTGTGGGGGTTGTACCACAGCAGACCATCAATGAGACATCCAAAGACAGGTGACAGGGTGCAGTGTGCAGATAATCGTGGGAACAACTGGGGTGGTAGCAGCCAAAATGCCCGTGTACCTGGGGAATACACAGCGTGGTCCCACACTGACCTTTGGGAATAAACTGGGAAACCATCTTCTAAATTAATAAACTGTAAAAACACCCATGAGAAAAGAAAATGCCTTTATTCCGAGAGGTGGGGGCTCTTACATCTCAGCTGGTTATTATTTTTTTTTTCTAAGGCAGACATAAAAAGACTCCATAATTTATTCTTAGGACATCTGAATAGTTATTTATTGAGAAGCCACAGTTCTCACACTTTTACAACTGTCGGCTTGTATAAGGCAAAAAAAGCAAGATGGATTATCACTATTTTACACAGAAAGAAAAGCTCTGGAAGGGGGACTGATGGACATGCAGTTACTGCTCAAAATGCAATGTACATGACATATATAAAAACCATTGTTAAACAGAGGAATTGTAAATTATGGTTACAATCTACTGAAATAAATATTCAATATATTATTATAAACACATTTGTATAGTCTAAGATTGTAATTAAAGTTGTCTTTGTACATACACGGTTATTTGAAATTTAAACAAAAGTGTAACATTTAGAGGAGCAAATGTCAACATAAAACAACTGCTTTGGACTTGTAATGTGGCGTGATATATCCATAATGATAGGATTAATCTGGTGTGGCAATTAGAATGACTAATCCTTTGGGATGTAGCCTTCATGGAGTTAACTGCATACTGAAGGGAAGAGCCTGGGATATTAACAAGGATGCAGAATGATTCAAACGGCTGTCTGGGTTTGTTTGTTTTCTGGTTTTTAAATGAACAGAGAGAACAAAAAATCATTTGTAATTGCCTCATTTTTCTTTTAAAAACAAAGCTGTTTTTTTTTTTTTTTCTTTTATTATTTTTTTAAATTGTTATTAATTTTAAGCAGTTGGCATCCACAGAAGAGAAACAAAGAAATGAAAGGACTCGATTCACTCATCTTCACAACAATTTACCATCAATGTATATACAGTACATTAATGAAGCATTGTTTAAACTTTAATTATAACAGGGACACACCTAGTATGTTTTCTATGTAGTTTTCCATTAACAGTATTAAACGATGGTGCTCCATATTGCTTATGAACATACAGATATGAAATTAGGAAACCAATGAATCGAAGAGAGGTGCTAACCTTATTACCACACAGCTAACATGGCGTTTGTATTGGTAAACTTCTCATGGGCATTTAGAGCTGACAGAAGAATTCCTAATGTGGCTATAACTGAGTTATGGACGAGGTACATGCACGGACACCGGGTGGTCTCCAGGCCAGCTGCCCTAGTCATCCTCCTCATCCTCCTCATCGCTGTCCTTCATGGTGATCCCCTGGAGCCCCCCGCCCTCGCTGACCGACGCCGTGGCCTCCTCGACTGTCAGCCGGTTCCGAATGGTCTCGTAGGTTTTGCTGTTCAAGGTGGAGTCCAGCACGCCTTGCAATCGGAAATCCCGGTAGGTTTTCTAAAGAGGAGAGAGGGGAGGAGGAGACAGCACGGAGCTCAGGCTGCTCCTGGCTGCCCGGCTCCGTGTCCCTGCGTCCCTGTGTCCCCACGCTCTGGGGCCAGCATCAAGAGGCTGGGATGGAGCTTTCCATAAGGCATGCTGGGGTCTAAAAGGATGTGGAAGACGTAAAGTAGTGCTACTCAGAGCAACTGTCCGGGCTTCTAGATGCATTCAGCTGCCTGTAATCCAAGTCATTTTTCCTCACGCAGCAGAATGCTTACCGCCCATAGCTGCAGACGTGATTGCACATTCCTGGGACGCTCTGCATTAAATAACCTTTCCTGCAATACTGGGTTTAAATAAGTGAAGTCCAGGGTACCCGAGAAAATGGCTCATGTATAAAGCTAAGCACACTGCGTGTATTCCTTAAATCTCTCTTTCTTCACCTGATCCCGAAGCTGGAGTTGCATTTCCAGTCAGCTATACTTCCCCCATTACTGTGGTTAATTTCCCTGTGTTTCTATTTATGTTTTAAAACTTCTCGACTCCGTGAGATAAATCTCTGGCCTCTGAGTTCCATTGATTACACTCTGTGCAGAAACTATTTACTGCTCTACACTCTCAGAAAGTCCTTGGATGTGTTGGAGCTGCTTCTGAGAGTAACGCTGGCATAAATAAAGCACAAGGAAGAAAGCTTTCCTCAGCTAGCTGACAAGGAGAAATAATCTGCTTGTGCTGTTGTTTTCAGTTATGAAAAGCACACTAATACTGTTCAGTTTTAATTTATTCATGCCTTCAATGTGTTCACTGCACACTAGACCATAAACATTATAAAATATCAGACAAAAAAAAAGCATTAGATAGAACCTAAAATGATCAAAAATATATTTACCCCCTTCTGTGATCTTATTATTTCATGTAAACCACTGTGATTTCACACTGAAATCATTATCATTAGCCCAAGACGCACACACATACACACACACGTGCACTCAGAGAAAAAAATGTTACTTTCAGGGTATGTTATCTCACCTTCGGGATCTCTTAAGAGTTGATTATATACACCCATTGTAAAAGAAACAACTTCAATTAACTATGAGAACAATCCTTGTTTGCATTCTGGCGTTAATCACAAGCTGTAGCCCGGCTTGCATGTTTCTAGGAGAGCAGTGTTAAAAGAGGCTGGGTTTGATTTAACCCATGTGAGCAGCAATGGTGCCACCAGCCCCAGGAAGGTTTCGGGGTGCTCTTTTTGTACAGGTAGGGCTGAAGAGCGCTGTTTTCCCTCTCTTCATGCAAGCAGTCACTCTGCTCTTACTTCTACGCACATTTTGCATGTGTGTGCATTTCAAGTTACTGCTTATCCGTCGGATAAACTTCCTCATTTCTGAGCATCTTAATGAAGGAGTGGAAGGAGTGCATTCTCTGCTGGCTGCCGCCCCCCATGAGAAAGCAGCGCACACACACACGCCCCTTTCAGCAGCAAGACGCTCACGGAAGCACAGCAGGTGTTACCTTCACTATCCTAATGAGCGTTTTCAGCTGGTAGATGTGCAGCTGCAGGTCCATGCGGTCCGTCAGCCAGGTGCAGACGACGTTCATCGAGCTGGTGTACCATTGCTGCAAGAGAGACAGCACTTCTCCAGCACCCGCGCCCTGCGAGCGAGCACGCAGCGGGACCAACCTTCCCCACGGGCAGCCCGCTCATGGCACGTGACAGACTTCCAGGGGGAGACAGGCACCCACTTTTACACACATTTTCCATGCACGAGCTTTTAACTTTCAGTAACAACTACAGCGAATCTGACTCGCGGGGGCAGCGGCCACCAGCAACGCCGCGCGGTTTCTGTAATCCTATTTTGCCATTGACTTGACTTGGCAGCAGTGGTGGGAGTTTGGCCCGGTCCGGTTTTTAACCCGTTCCCTGCCCCGCTGAGCACAGCCCTGCCTTTAGGACCACACTCAGGTACTCACCGCTCAACGTGTCGCCTCGAGCAGCCGTGGGGAGCTGCAGGGCAACACTGGTGCAGGCATCTATGGGAGCAGCGTGGGAAACGCTTTGATTTTGGCCTCACGGTTATGAAAGATGGCAAAGCAGCAAGCAAATGAGCTTGCTTCAAGCTGCTGAGCTCGCAGGGCCCCTCCAGGGGTTGAAATTTTGCTGCTCGCCTGTGAGAAAGGCTTGCAGCTGTGTGGCAGCAGCCTGCCAGCCCTGCGGTGTGGGATGCAGCTCAGTGCCCCACTCAGCAGGGCTGGAGAGGGGGGCAGAAGCAGGGCCAGGTGTAGTGGGGACCACGACACCTCTCCGTGTGCTCAGCACCACAGATGGTTCCCAAACAGGCTGCACCCAGGGACCATCACAGCTCTGTGTGCACAGGAACAGTCCTCTTGTTTATTCCTACTCTTGCACGGAACAAAACCCTGTACTGCAGCGCTGTGGAAATTTAACTAGAATTGGTTAGAGAAGAAAAAAACCCATAGATTAATTCATAAAAATCCCAATCAAGCCCCATCCAGGTTAGCTGGCAATGAAACCCCCTCCCAACTAACCTAAAGCCTTCCATTGGTTTGACTCAGGCATTATTTCCTCCCATCACTGCACCTTTTCCTTGGTGTTGGTGTCTGCATGCCACGTGCACGAGCTGACACAAAGCTGAGCACAGCAAGTACAAGCTAGAGGTGCACAGTGCAGCCAAAATGTGGGCTTGGGTTATCAAACCAGAAGACAACACACCTGGTAGCTGCCATCCCCCACCAGGACCTGGAATGCTGCAGGGGGAAGAGGTTTCCCTCTCTATGGTATCTCTTGAGTTGGACTCCATGACCCTTATGGGTCACTTCCAACTTGGGATATTCTATGATTTATGGCATCAGCCCGGGGCTGTACAGTGTAGGAGCTGGTGTCTTGTCTGCTACATGGAGCTGAAGATACCATGATGGCGAAAAAAGTATTAACCTCCTATTGCTACAAACACTGTTCTATCTGTACTTTTATTTCTACAGCACCTCTTCATAAAATGGAGGAAATAAAGGGAAGGAAGAGCCACCAAAGGCATACCGAGCGGTCACCTCCTGCTGGGTCAGCTTAGGGCTGAGACTTCTGTTGGCCCTTCATCTCTAGGATGGGCACCTGGCAAGCGCTGAGAGCATGAATGGCTCTAACTTGGACAAGAAGGAAAGAGCTCTGTTGGCTGTCCCTAAGGTCCTGGCACCAGATGGGGCCTCAGTTATGACACGAAGCTCTGTGCAGCCCTGGAATGGGGCACAGGCAGGTCCTGCCATGTCTGCCCTGTGCCACACACACCTGCTCAGAACCAAATCCCACCCCACGGGGGCTCAGCCTCACACACCGCTCAGCGGCATGAAAGGAGCTCTCCTCCTCAGAGCTGAGTTACTCCAAAGACTTTCTGCTTTGTGAAAAAAGGACAAAGTGTAATTCATTGATCTTGATACACAAAACCGTCACGTCACTTCATAGAGCACGCACCAACTGCTGAATTTAAGCCCTGCATATTCATAAAAATAAGTTAGCCCATAAATTAAACGTTCCCTTTAGCTATCACTAGTGTTAATGCGCTACAAGACGCACAAGCCCTCTGATTCATGACTAACCCTCCAAAGAGGATAACATTTGCATATGATTATATTATTAAAAAAAACATAACAACAACAAAGCCAAATGCTCCAGAATGGGAACGCCATCATTTCAGACAAAAGAGAGCAACACCGGTGTGCTCTGATGTCCTCCTGGGATGCACAGCTCCTTGGGGCTTGTCCCCATGCACGAGGTGCAAAAGGCACAGCCCTAATGTGCCCTCCCCATGGGGCTGCAATGCATTCCCAGGCACCCGAGTATAAACGTGCTTCTCCAAACTCATCACAGCTCTGAAGAGTGATGCTCCCAAGCGTCCACGGAGCCCAACTTCAACTCGTGGCCGCCCACCCCGTTACAGATGGCATCTGCACTCATCCCAAGGGATGGCTCCAGGATAACAGCAGAGGAAATGCAGAGAAATGCCCTTAGCGTGGCACCAGAGCCTGGTCACAGCAAGCAGATGTCCCGTTTGCATGGCCAGGAATGTAACCCCACTTTGGGGTGAGCCCCTCCTGTTCTCAGCAGCCCTTACTGCCAGGTGCATCGTGGCAGCTGGGATGCTCCAGGACAGCAGGATAAGAGCAGAAGCAGTGTGGGGTTGTGAGTGCTGCCCGTGCATCCCACCCTGCCCGAGCCATCGTCTCGCTCTGTGTTTTTTTCCTTCTCCTTTTTGGAATGCAAATGCATGATCAATAAGTTGCCGAAATAGCAAGCTTGTCTCTGAATATATAAATGGCAAAAATTGATATGAATAAATCTGCAAGTAGCACACTGAGCGTGGCACATTTCATCAAAAAAGAAAAAAAAAAAACCACCCCGTGCTGGGCTCCTGCTTTCCGGGAGGTGGTGTCATTACACGTACCCGGGAACATCTGCAAACCCCCGTTCTCTTTGGTGTGAGCTGAATGGAAGCATGACCTCCTGTTCCTTGCCATGAACCTTGAGTTCACACTCATATTTTACATGTTACAGGAAGCCGCAGCTCACCCCAGGGGTGCGGCAAACAGAATCTTGTAAGCCAGATGCAACACTGCTTCTTAAGGCACCTGAAGGAGCTGTATTCTTCATTCAAAAGCTTACATACTAGTAGCTTAAGGTCACTTCAGCTTTTGTAAAGAGCGGGACAAAACCAGGAATGCTTATAGGGCTGGGTTGTCAGCAGGGTAGCAGAGGGATTACAAGGAACCTGTGACTCTGCCTCTTTCTGCCTTTACTGGTAGTTTTTTTGTGTGTGAACAAGTGCCATACAACAGATTGAGGCTGGTATAAAGGCCTGGGACTGTGCAAGAGCACCCCGCTGAGCCTCAGCTGTGCTTGCAATTAGCAATAGGCATGAAATGATTATTGTTGTGGTGGCTGATGGCAATCTGAAGTGACAAGTTTTATGGGGGAAGTTGTAGTGGGGATGTTCGGCAAGTTTCTGCAAACCATTAATCGAAGGCTGCAACACAGTGTAGTCAAAGCTATTTTATGTCATTGCAAAGGTCTCACAAGGATGCTGAAAGAATATTTTTCTGCTCTCAGTGCCTCGGAATGGAGTTTTTCTAGGTCAGGGATTCTTTACCGCCCTATTTAGTGTCAAAAATACCCATTTGCCTCAAATTAGCAGAAAGCTTGTAGTTAAGGGCTAGAGATTAGGCACACAAAATTACTCAGCAGGTGACTGCTGGGTGGATTTGGGGGTTGAGAAGTCTTTAAAACTGACTACAAGACATTATATACTTCTGACAAAAGAACATAGTAATCCTACCTGCTTGCTTTAACCACTGTTGTTTGTCTATTATTATGTGCTTTAATGCTCATAAGAGCAAAACTACTGGTGATACTACTCAATTACCATAGTAACTCTCCCCTATGACCTCTCATTTCAGTACTCGCTTTCCAACCAGAACCAATCCAAGCAGGGCAAATCTATTTAAAACTGTGACACACACGGCACAAGGAAACCCCGAATGCCGGCTGGCTCCTCTCTTTGTCTGAGACACCGGCTTGTTTTGCAACGCTGAAAGGCAGCTTTGAAATGAAGCCTTGAATTCAAGGTGTTCCAGGGTTACAGCAAGGGGAGGAGAGAGCAGCGCGTTGACGCTAGGTCTCATTTCCCAAAGGAAAACAAATCCTGCTCTCAAAGCAACTTGATCGGCCAGGAAAGAAAAAATAAATTAGAAATTCCCAACTCCTCGTGCCTGGTGTTTGCATCCATCCCATGGGCAGCAGTTCGGCTGACTTACAGCTGACAGCCTGTGACAGCTGACCGACTGCGTGCACCCACAGCCCGAGCTGCTCAGTGGCAGCAGTGGGAGGACCACGCATGTCCCTCTGGGCTGGTGTGACTACTGGGGTGTTCCTCTCCATCCTTCTTCTGTGGCTTTTTGGCTGTTGGACCCACTCAGTCATTGCAATTCTAAGAACTCGGTGATGACAGCAAGCAAGAAGTGCAGAGACTCGCGGCCAACAGTTTCCTACTCCTTTCTTTAAAAAAGGAGAGTTTCTGGGAAGCTGCAACACGGTGAAGACAACCTGGGTTTGAGAACCTGCTCCAAAACCTGCTGCGATGCTGCCAGGATGGAGCGGTGGCTGCTCCGGTGTTCTGCCTGTCCCAGCCCTGCACTAACAGGGTTGGAGAGGTGGTGCAGCCAGCATGGCCCCATATGTGTAGCTCCGATCCCACTATGTTGGCTCAGGGATGGCACAGATAGAACACAGACCTGCTCACACAGCAGTCTACATCACACTTGTTGGTAAACTTCTCTGCCCCATTGCTGCAGGTGCCCAAGGCCACGGATGGGGCCCTGAGCAGCTTCAGCTGGTGGGGGGCAACCAGCCCGCAGCATTGGGTTGGAACTGGATGGGCTTTAAGGTCCCTTCCAGCCCAACCATTCCATGATTCTGTGATCCTCTTCCCGCGACTCAACAAAAATCATACTCTGCGCATCACTGTTGGTGAGGGGTCCCGTGAACCCCCTCCTCCAGGTTTTGGCCACAAAACTCCAGCACAGAAAACCCATCGCACATCAGAGCATCCCGGTTTCGAGGCCACCACAAACAAAGAGGTGACCGTGCTGCCATGCAGATCCACCACATCATGCACGACAAAGGCTTGGAGACCCTGCAGGATGCTCTGAGTGCGCCCAGAACCCCGGAGCAGCGGTGTTGGCACGGCACGGCCGTGGGACCACGAGCATGCAGCCAACAGAAACCACGCAATGAGTTAATATCGTGGGCATTGATCAGCTAGTCTTACAATTAATGCTTCCAATAAAAAAAAAATAAAAAAAAAAAAAAAAGAAAGAAAGCTCCCCCTTTTTATTCAACAGAATAAGAAATTAAACACTTGTGGGCTCATTCTAAAGAATGAATGAAATTGAATAAGCTACCTAGCACTTGAGATTCCCAGCGAGTGCTTGAATAGAGCAAACCTCCTGAGTTGAATGGATTGCCTTTTGGGACCAATTTGTCTCTTTTCACTCTTTATTCCTCCTTTTTTGCTGACAGATGTACAAAGGCGGAACTGCGCTGTGCAGCTTAGCTACATGCACCCACAGCAGCTGTCACTTTTGTCGAGCAAGTTAATCAAGCAAATGCCACCATATCCCACTTTCTATAAGGAACAACATGTTATAGACAGTAGTCTTGGGAGACGGGGAGGGAGAGAGACTTTATTTTAACTTTGAGGAGCTGGGATTTTTTTTTTTCTCCTCTGTGTTAAAAAAAAAAAGGAAAAAAGGGAAAAAAAATACAATAATACAAAAAAAAAAACCAAAGCAGCCAAACCCGGCAGCACAAACTGACACTTTTGTTTCCCCACAGAACAAATATTTAATATGATTTTAGCTCCAATTTGTACTGCGGGGAGGGCTGTCCGGTTTTAATTAAATTTAAGGGACTTAGGGGACGCGGTTAGAAAAGGGATGGGAGCTTTTTGTTTGCGTTAGCGCTTGTTGGTAATAATATATTGATTGTCAATCGCTAAGCCAAAAAGATTAGTGTAGTAAATACTATTATCTGAATGCCACAAGTGAAGTGCTAGCTTCCCGTCCCCACTACTCCCTTTGTGAGGCGGTTTGAATCACCGGTTGTTATTTATACATTTTCTTTGATAAAACCAACTTGTGTGGCTGATTTTTTTTAAGCCCTGCCTCATTAAGTGCATAATGGCAGTTACGTGTGGGGCGCGCCGCTTTTTAGCCTTTCAGGCTTAAGCTGATATCCCTCTCTTCACAAGCGTGTTTCAAAACTTGTGATGTTCACCAACAATTGGATACGCTCCAATATTGTGTGGATCAGATGCTCTCTCGCTATGGCCAAAGACCACGAAACAACAGAACGGGATCTGCAAAGAGGAACCAGAGAGCTGCCTTCCTGTCTGCTGCTGCTCACCAGGCACAGCCTTAAAGTCTCTTCCCCATCACAAGGGATTCCTTGTGTGCACACACTCTTTAGGTACACAAAACTGCACTGAACTGTCTTTCGTATAGGTCTACAGAACACAAAAGCAAAGCGCACGGAGGTCTCCGGGCAGCCTTCTTTTTGGGGTCAGAAAGGTACTTTTCCCTCAAATTCATCTATCTTTTCTTTCAGAAGGTAGATCTGAACTTTGGGAACAGGTAGTGTTGTGCAAATTGAACTTTGCAGCACATGTGAGAGTTTGGGATGTGAGGGGCAGCCGGTCCTCACGGGGGCAACGTGTCTCCCGATGCTCAGCCAAAGCTCTCTGTCTCAATCTCTACACTCAATCCACACAGCTCCAGTAAAGCATCAGCCAGCTGATAAGAAACCCTATAAACCTCAAAATCTCTTTTTTTTTTTCTTGTTTTAAACTGTACTTATTCTATTAAAACCCCATGCCTGTGCCTGAGTTGCCCCCATCACAAGCACCCTAAATAAGCAGCCATACATCTTTTCCATCCCCAGAGACTCCCCTCTGGCCCAAAACCCCTACGCATCCCCACAACGCCACTGCTGTGGGTGCAGGCGGCGTCCTCAGCACCGCAGTTCCCTCTAACTGTATCCTTTAACAGGGAGGTTTCATTCACATTGACGATGCAGCCATACGAGGCAGTTATTATTTGATTAATTAGTATTATTTAAAAATGTCACAGTCCCAGCGTAGCATAATAGGGTTAAGCTGCTAGCCGGAGTAACTCATCATCTGTCTAGGATGCAAATGGCATCACCGAATTACATTATTATTATTATTTTTTTCCTGCCTTCCCAAAAATAAACCACACACACACACACACACACACGCAAACACAGAAAGAAACGTAACTTAGCATGGTGTAAGAGCTCTGCATTCAAACAGAGAAAAATTCCGAATGAACGCGGAGCCGGGCGCCCCGATGCGCTGCACGCTTCTTGCAGTACATATGGCATCTGTGCTCCCCCACCACCCGCAGACAGCAGCACTGGGACACCCAGGCTGCCACTGCCCCGGGGTCACCATGGGGTCCAGCTCAGCCCCACAGTGGTTTCTGAGGACGGGGCAGCTACACCGTGTGTGCCTAGCACACGGCTCCCAAATGAAGGAGTTCCTGCATGAAAGCAGCTAAAGCAACTCACAACCACTCCTGTACGGATTGCCTGTACTCATCCACTTTTTTTTAACCTCTAAAATATTCCCTGCTTATTTCCATTTTCTCAAAAAAAGGCATGAAGTTGACATGCTAAAATCTGAGTTCCTATATAAGGAAGCTGGGTATAACGCCGCATCCACACAGTGCGCTGCTTTTTTCCTGTCCCGATCTCAGGGCCTCATTGGTGCAGTGTAATCCCGATGGATGAGGTGCAGCCCAGCACCTCAGCAATGTTTTAATTACACTCGTTATTACATTGAATTGGAAGCCATCCCAAAGTGGGGAAGCGAAGCTGAGTCCACCACAGCCCACGCACTCCCTGTGGCTCCTTTGCCTTCAGTGCACCTCTTGCCCTACACCCGTTGGGGCCACTCACTGCTATGGGGGAGCACACAATCCCACACCCCGAAATAAATGCTGCCCTCAAAATGCCGCACGGATCAGGGCAGCGCTGACCTTGGAGCAACAGAGCAATCAGGCTGCCTGCTTAGAATGATTAATGGAAAATCTCCTCTGGAAAAGAAATCAAATTAACTGTCTTCAACCAAATGTCTACTGGAACATGAAAAGCTGTTCTGATAAAGACATTTAGGAGGAAAAAAAACCCTCATGAGCATGTAAAATCCAGTGACAGATCTAGGACTTATTTTATTAAGAGTCTCCCTAAAATAAATTAAACAGAGCCTACTTAAATGAACACTCCATGGGAGGATAAGAGCTGCCGGTGGGAATGGATGCAGGGTTGCTCTCTGCACATGCCCACAGAGCTCAGGGGTGGGAACAGGATGGGAAAGGACTCAGTTTCTCTCCCCCAGGAATATGGGATGGAAAGGGCTCCCAGAGGAAAGGGCACATCCTCCAGCAAAGGGGATTTGTCCCTACATGGATAACGCACATCACCATTATGTCCCTTTCTCTCCCAGAGGTGCAGGTACAGGTGCAAGGCAGTGTCCCAGGCTCTGGAGATTCACAGGGGACAAAAAGCACTTCTGGGGGTAGGGCTGCCCGAGCGCCTTGATGGCACAGCTCGTTCTTGGGGGAAAAAAAGACAGGCAAAAAGCAACGCAGAAGAAACAGCTCAGTGGAGGCCGTATCAGGACAGGAGTGGGAGAGTCTGTGCCCTAATGAGCAGTCTCGCTGCGTGGGAGGGAGCGATTGCTGTCTGTCCTGGGGAACACAGCACGCAGCTGCAGGCAGCTATGGGATGTGAGCTGAGCCCGGCACACAGCCCTGCATCCGTTCTTCCCTGATCCCGCAACCCCAACTCCTGTGAGTAATCCCATGCACCGCGAGCAGCGGCACTGACTCACGGCCTGGCTGCTGGGTGCGAGATGGGGAGGGGAAGGGGGGTGAGCGGGGCTCTGTTCTGGCATTTGGTTGCAGTGCGTAAGGCCGACGGGGAAGAAATGCCACGGTCCTGCAAGCGCTGCTCGAAGGAGCTGCCAGCATCCAAATGGGAACCGTGCTGAAGTCCTGAGCTCTGATTTTAGAAAGTACCACAGAGTGAAGCCTGAGCCCTGGAGACGGCCCTTGGTCTGAGGCTGAGGCTGCTCCCCTGCTGGCCTTGCCTGCTCCCTCCTTTGCTGCTGCAGAGGACTTTGGTGACTGCTCCCTTCGCACTGTGCTGGGCACAGGGCAGAGTGAGGCCCCAGACCCCACTGATGCCACCTTGACACCAAGATAAGAAACTGTCTTTGCCCTGAAGAAACAGAGGGGCTCATATGTTTGTTTCAAAGGGAAATGCTCTGTCTGGTGCCACAGACCTTTGAGGAAGTGGAACACAGTGACAGTGAAGTGGTAGAAGTGCCTCTGCACCGAGCACTGCCGCATCCTGCGCGGTATCACTGAGTGATTAAGTTCTTACCAGACTTTTTGGTAAAGGCAACCTTCCTGATCTGATAACTGCCAAGGACAAGCCAAATACGCAGGGTCAATCCGTGCACACTTAATCCCCAGAAGGCAGATTAAGTGTATAATTGACCCATATAATCCACGTATCATCTCCAGTGAAATGTTTTCCATGTCCGGTTTAGGCAGACGTGGGCCCATAAGAAAGCTATCAGAGGCACAGAATTACCATGGCAGTGGATTTCATCAAAGTCGGAGATGGCTTTTTAATCACTGATCTCAGGGACTGCTAGATTTAAGCAGATGAACCGGCACTAAGCATATCTGCCTTAATCCTTATCTTCCACCCAGGCTGGTGTCTTCAAGAAGTACAAGGAGGAAAAAAAAAATAAATTAATTTTTTTTTTTTTTTTAGGCCCTTGCAATCTTAGGAGCTTCTCTCCGTGTTTTGATCTCTCATATCAAAAGCATGTTTTTGTTGGTGTTTTTTTTTTTTTTCCCCTTCGGTAAGATATTGCATTTATCATCAGAGAGAAAAATGCCATCTGCGCTATTTAGAGACTGCGTCGGGATGCTGGGACTCCAGGACACCGTGTGGCTCGGAGCCTTTTGTCTATGGGATGCTCACCCACGGCCGGGCAGGGAGTGCTCCTGCCCTGTGTGACAGTTGTGTGCACCAACAGATGAGGTTGGCACCCACGCGATCTACTTTTCAGCCATTCACCCTCTGCATGGTGTGTATTCTGGCGGGTTGGAATCCATGTTGCATGTACCTAAGGGCACACACACGTGTGTGCACACGTAGGAGCAACTTCCACTCCAGCACAGCCCTCGTGAGCACAGCTCCTGCTGCATTCAGAGGAAACTGTGGATGCGTAAACTCCCGACCCTACCAAATGTAAGTGCCCAGAGCCAAAGGGGAGCTGCATTCTGGGATTGGTTGAAGACTCCAAATTACCCTTAAACACTCCCATTCTGTGGCTCAGCACTCTGGATGCAGTTTTGGTCTCTCCATCGGCACCAAACAGAGTTTGAGACCCCTCTGTGCCACCACGAAGCATCAGTCCCAAAGCACACAGAACCCCAGGGAAAGGCTGCATGCCACTGTTCTATTCTTAAACTCCTCTGCTATCAGTGCTCTGCACCAACGGGGCCTTATTACAGTGTTTTAGCTTTAAATGTTATCAAATTAGTGAGCCAGGCCAAGTAAATAAGTCATGTTACTCTGCAGTAAACAGCACTGCCAAAAAGCTAGTTAGGTTTTGATTACCAGCAGAACTCCACGATCAATCTGTTCGTTCAATGAACCCAAGAATACAGATTTTTAAAATTAAGACGATGACTCTATTTTGGGGGAAAAGAAAACAACCCACCCAACCCTGACTAATTTGCAGAATGAAGAGGATTAATGCACAGACCACACAGAAATATTACAATAATCTCCCACAAACAACAGTATCCCCCAAAGAGCACAGTCCCGTACTGCAGTACAGAGGGAAAGGGACTTGGTTTCAGGGCTAAGAAATGGAATAAAATGCCCAAACCCATGGGTTAACCCAGCTTCTGTTGGGAGATGGCACTCTGCAGCCTCTGCTATGGGGAGGAAACAGAGGGGGAAATGAATGGAAATGCTGGGCAGGGCTGCAGGGAGATGGGCCAATTGGGAACAACACAGGGTCGCAAATCCCACTGAGCATGTAGGAGGCAAACCTCACCCCATGCAGTGCCCAAAGCCAAAAAAAGACAGAAGTCTTTTCTTAATGGCACAGAAAGGCAACTGAGTCCTGTACTGCAGTCAGAGGGGTTCACCTGCCCTCTGCACTGCCACCTGGCAGCCCAGAGCTGGGCTCACCTGGTTGGAGAGCACACCAAGCCTGTTGAGAGACAATCTCCAACGTGTTGATAATCACACTGCTCGGAGGAACCCCCAAACTAAAAGCAGCTGCACCGGAGGGAATGAGAACAAAAGCAGACCCAAGCCTAATTCAGCACCATGAAGACTGCTTATGGCTATTCCTCTACCTTAAGAAGAGGACTGCTCACACCTAACACTGCTCTGGGAAACTGGACCAGCACAGCTCGAGGACCCTTTGTTTGTGCTGTGTTAGCTGTGTGCCCTCCCTCCCTGCCAACCTCAGCCCCCAGCACATCACGTGAGTAAAGCACATGGCAGCACGTCCCACCTTGAGGTTACCACCCTCCAAAGGGACCAGGGAGACTCATGGGAAGCGGGGAAGGAAGGAAAGATTCTGCACTTCTTGCTTTCCACCAAGGTAGCTGCTCTTTTTTTCTGTTGTCACTGTTAATTTGTTTAAAACACGGCTTGGTAAAACTAAGTACGAACGGATCAAACTGAAACCAATATTTGTGCTAATTACAGCTTTTGGAAAATTGGAAATAATGGCCCAAAGGGTATAAACACACCAACTGTGAATCATAGGGAAACGACGAGGGAAAAGGCAGTGTGGGCATTGAAAAGAACAGTCCAGATGAGCTCTGGAAATCTAACTGCTCGTGGAATGCATTTCCCCACAAGCGAGCAGTGCACTCGCAGGCCTGCTGCAGATGGAAGCGACAGGCTTTTGTTTTTGTGTTTTGGTTTTTTTTTTTCCTCCCCGTGCCTGCTCCATGGGCTGTGCTCTGCGCGGGGCCGGCAGCAGCGGCGTGCTCCGTGCATGAATGAGGCGCTCTCAGTGGATATGGGTCATGCTAGTAGATGTACACAGCAAGATTATTTGACTCTAATTCATGCCACTTGATATAATGTGATAAAACGTTTGACATGAGAGATAAGTTCCATTTTAATCCGGGAGGGGACGGGGGAAAGAAAGAGTGGGAATTAAGAAGGAGGAAGAGGTTACCAAGGGAAAGAAAATGCGCAGAAAGAGAGATATTGAGTAAAGGAGGAGGTTGGCTGGGAGGAAAGCAGCTTTCCCTACACACTGAGGAAGCAAACGAGCGAGTAGAGAAAGCGAGTCAGATTGTTACAGTGCCAGAGCTGGGAGCTGGAGATGGCACTGCCGAGAGAGGGGAGGGAAGAGAGGGGAACAGAAGCTGCTTTGAACAGAAATCGCTGTATGGACAAATACCCTAGAAGAGAATGAGACACTAATGCTACAGGCTGGCCATTAGCAGAAAACCTTCGCTATAGAACAGCTACGAGGACAGAAAGGCTGTAACACAACAGTAGCAGCAGGAACATATATTGGTTAACATGCATCCAAAACCAAAACAAACGGGCACCACAGGTCACTGTTCGCTCACAGGCCACTGAATTTTGGCCATGCAATTAAAAAAAAAACAAACTTGAACATCTGGGGCAGCCTCCTGCCATGCCTCTGAGACTACGGAAACCATGTCTGAGCCTGATCCTTGGTGTCAGGCACCACGTCACAGAGCTCCAGAATGTCCACTCCCAACCAGCAGTGTGCTGGTTAGCTTGTTAAAATTTGGTACACACCATTTGCTGCCAGTTTTGGAGAGCTTGTCAGTGACAAACACTGTCAGTTGTGCACAGGAGATGGCCCTCAGCAAACGGGCTCCAATTTTCACACTGAGAACAATGACCGAGATGTGCCATTACAGAGAGATTTTCCACAAGCTTAAATATAGACAGGGCTCTCTTAGAAGATGCTGTTCCCTTGAAATCCAGGCACAGATAGACCAAGACACAGTACACTAGAGTAGAGATTTAAAGCAGGCAGAGAGCAGATACGAGCCTTAGTCAGAAAGAAAGGAAGGATTTATTTATTTTTTAAAGCTATAACCAGTAAATTTTCTCAAAATGTGACTTATCCTCCTGTCTTATTTTGTCACATTTTGGGTCTCTCCTGCTTGGTGTCCAAGGAGGAGAAGGCATTTACTTACATCAAATAACCTTTCTATATACATCTCCTCATTGACCTTATCACGCAGGACATCCTGAGAGTGGCGGACAAACGTCACATAGGCATCAGCAACATCCATCCCTGGCTTCTGCATGGGGGAGAGAAGAGAGAGAGAGAGAGAAAACCATGAATACGTTGCAGGAGCAGCTCCTCTGCATACCCTCACACTGCCTCTCTTCCTCCATCTCTCTCCTGCCGTCCTCGTTCAATTCACCCCTTCCTTACCTGCTGAGATGGGGACAGGGACACGTGCCCATGCCCAGCACAGAGCCATGCAATGACTCCAGATAGGGATAAGAGCATTTCCCTACAGAGAATGGGAACTGAGGGGAAAATACAGAAAAAAAAAATCCTGTTCGAGTTCACACTGCTTGATATACTGAAAGCCAACTTACCTCAAAGGAAAGCCATTAAAATACTGTAACACGACTCATTACAAGAGCTGCCACAAAATCTTAAATTTCCATGGCACATTGTAAGTTTGCTAATAACTAAGTGTCATTAGTTTCCATTACTGTGATTTACCTCAGATCACAGAGCATCGTTTCTCTGCAAGATACGATTGTCAGCCGCTGCAAATTGAAGTTAGTTAACACATCTGTGTAATTTCCAGGGTGAAAATGAGGACAGTTTGGAAAGCAGTAGGAAGGGAGTTTTTTAATACAAAGCAAACAATTATCAAGCGAAGGGCCAGCGCTCGGCCCTTGGGAAGCTAGTAACATTTCTTAACACCTACTGAAACAATGACAAGGTATTAATTTGAAAAACAATGAGGACAAACAAACGTGGCAGTAGTCAAGTGTTACACTTTCAAGCAATTTTCAGCAGGCTGATCGTGCAAGGTGGCACCGAAGGCATTGCTTTGTGTCGGGCAATAGCAGCGGTGCCTGCCAAACTAGATTTAACCGGCGGGTGTCTGCTCAGCCTCGCCATCTCCCCTCTTTCCCCTCCAACGGGGACCTGCAGCAGCACGGCCGTGTGGTGGGAGTTGTGTGGGGTTGGCTGCTGGTTTTGTCAGCACCGGTGTAAACATTCAAGTGAGCAAGTGGGAGAAAGCCGCCATCGGTGTGGGAGAGACTGCATGGATTTGACATCATCTCCTGTGTTGGGTGCCCTGAAAGAACAGCTCTATGCTCAGACTCCTGGTGACTAATATTGAAATGCGCTTGAGTGACAAGGAATGTCAAATAAAGAATCTCCACATTTGCTAGGGTATAAAAAATGAGTTCTGGGCCCCTCCTTCCTATGCTCTCGGTAACTTGTTTCTATTGCTCAAGGAGAAGAAGATGGAGATCTCTGCGCTGGGATATCTCAAAGCAAACAAGAGCTCTTGGTGTGCAAGAGCTTGTCTTCTCCAGGCTGGACTAAAGGTCTATCTATACTGGGAGAAGAGTGCAAAAGATGCAGCCCAAGACGCCCGATAAATGTGTCACGCTGTCATGTGAGAACGTGCAGTCCTATTGCACTCACATGAGATGCCTGCCCACTACACATACAGGCCACCAAACCCAGTAGAGTCACTCCTGATGTACACTGATCAGAAGGATTGAGTGCAGGGTTTGCGTGGTGTGTTAAGGACTCCTCTTTTTCATTTGTAATTGCCTCTCTGCCTGTAATGTCACAGTAACCCCCTATTCCACCCAACACTCACCAATTATACTTAATCTCCATTTAACTGTATGTTTCTGGCAAGTTAAGTGCTCTAAGAACATTAAGGTCTCTTTTCTTTATGAATCAAGGTCTAATTAGAGTCGACGATGTATAATTTTTCCATACCAATTAAAGAAAAGAAATAAAAAATCATTTTCATTAACAATTTCCCAAGCACATGTTGCTGGTTCATCACCATTTCCCAAAAGTAATAATAAAGCTATTTTTCTAAAAGAGTGAAATAAACCAACAATTAGAAGAACAAAAATAAAATAGATCCACTAATGTGTTAGACGTGTGTTGGCTCAGTTCTAACATGTCTGGACCTTTTTGTTTGGAAATCGTTCTGTATTTGCATGAGTCCAAATGAAGAATTAACAGAATGCACTGCTCCTGGTTTTATTTTCTAGGGTTTTTTCTTTTAAATTATTATTTTATTATATTATTATATGATTCAAGCCAATTGCATTATGGTGGTACCTTTCTGACACCATTGGCAAGAGTCTCATAGAGGAAATTATTAGTGGAAATGTGAAGTCACAGCCTGAAGCAGTGATTGAGCACCTGGTGGGAAGGCAGGGCCAAAACAGAGGAGCTCAGGTGCATGCAATGCAATGCCCCTCACTGACTGGAAGGGGTGGAGCAAGGATCTACCCTTTCCCAGAACTCATTTAAGGGTTGGCAGTGGAGGTGAAGGTATCTCTTGTGGGGGTCCTTGCCTACCTGAGGCCTTCTAAAGGTAAGCAACTCTTTTCCTGATTTCTGTGTCTGCTGCATTTGGGCTTGCTCTCATTTGTTGCAGCCAAAGACGTTGCTACCCCACAATTATTGTGATACCTTCCATCCCACTGTAGCATTACAAGATGCCATAAAACAAAGCACAAAGCAAATTACTACATAGAAGTTGTTTAAATTGTGCTTACGGGTACATCCACGTATTTGGAAGCAGCCTTCACCTGTAAAAGGAACAAGAACAAATCACCTTAGTATGCTTTCAGGCTTTTCCTTTGAGCAGCTGTAATAGCTCTATAGCCAAAGACCTGGGACAACACAGTGCTGAGTAGGGGGAAAAAAAAGATGATAAAGTACATTTCCCACCTAAAATAACAGGGAAGAGTGGTGTTTCCTGGTTTGGGAGTGTTCTCTTCACTGCTCTTCAGGCCCTAATAGCAACAGATGAGTGTGAGCATCTCTGTTCCTGAAGTGAGCATGGGTCCATCAGGACACACTGTTACTGTCCAGGGGGTCTCACTCCTCACACAACACCATGTGTTGCTCCAAGCAGCAACTGCCCCTATAGGAGCTGTACCCAAGGATGCAGGGGTGTCCCAGACAAACACTGTGTCTCTGCAGGATGGCACAGAAATGGGCTCTAATGGGATGCACATGGGCACAGTGCTCACACCTTGCACCTGGGGTGCTCTGGAATCAGAAGAGCACCCCAAAGCTTTTCAGCCCCCTGACCATGGACAGTGACATGAGGAAATCCGATGGCTTTTTCTTCTCCCCTTTTTAAAGATGCTGTTTTGGTACTGCAGGGAGGATGCTGTGCTCTGTGGTGTCCTCGTGAGCCATCCAGATCCCAAATATGATTGCCTGTTGCCTGGCACACGTGGCAGGGTGGTCCTGAAGGCTGGGTCCAACTTTTCCAACTGAGCAGCTCCCAGCTGGCCAGAGAGACCCTCTCACCACTGCAGCATAAGGCACCGTGTCTAGAAAGTGTCTAGCTGGGATTTTCCCCAACACTTCTGCTTTTAATTAGGGTAAGCGTTGCCGGCCATCTTTGTTTGGGTGTAAAAGCTCACCTGCTTTTAAATATTTCTAAAGCTACCATTAAAACAGCCTAAATATAACATGCACACAGTTGCATCTTGGGATGAATAAATTATGTGTCCCGAATGAGAGAATGAATGTATGTGTGAGACAGAATGTGAGAGTGGGTGGAAGTACTCATATGGTGTGTGTGGGGGGTGCATAATTAAGCACAATGAGGCGATACAAAAGACCAGACTGGTGGTAATTGCTGAGGTGAATGCTGCGAGCACTCGCAGTGCCCGGGCAGCAGGTGCAGGGAGGGCAGGGGAGCAGGAGGGGCTATGGGGCCATCCCCAGTGCTGGCTCCTGGGGGCAGAGAGGGTTGGAGGGGTACAGGGCAGGTCCCAGAAGCGTGCTGCCAAGCAAGAGGCAAAGCAGGGAGCTGGTGGAGTCACCATCCCTGGAGGTTTTCAAGAAGAGGGTAGCTGTGGTGCTAGGGTTTAGTGGACATGGTGTTGATGGGTTGATGATTGGACTATCTGATCTTAGAGGTCTTTTCAAATGATAATGATTCTATGATTCTATAAAACTTGTGTCAGGCACCGGCTCCCTGCCAAGAGGTGAAGCTCATCTTGCTCACAGGTATCCCTGATCCCAACAGCTGCCTGGGCACATCACCCCAGAGCTGCATGTATCCTCACTGCTCCCTCCTGGGGCAGCCAGGGGAAACCTGGATTGGAGTGCTGCAGGGCTCAGCCCAGTGCCACCGCCTCTCCTTCCCCCCATGCCAAGAAGCAGAGAGAATAGCTCAGGCAGCTTCCTGCCATCCCCCCCCTCCACCCACAACAAAACTGAGCTTCTTCTCCTGCCCACTCCCCTTTAATCAGAATAATTACTTGTTTTTCTTTAAACTCAGATTTGGCTACATTCAGTGAGATTTCCAAACTGCCGGATGTTGTGTGATTTTTGCTAGGCTGCCGTTTTTCACAAATGATGTGACTTTGCCATGAAACGTCTCAGTTTACCATACAATTTTTGTGCAGAACAAAAATAAGATCTTTTACTTCTGTCTCCCTTGGGTAATATGCAGTCTTTAGTTTTAATTACCGTAGGTGTAATTCTCTGCCTACGGAGGCCATCCAGATTAAAGGGAGTTTTAGCAGCTGTCATTCCTGTGACTCAGTGGAGCTTCACATGCAGACACCCATCCAGGGCCTGGGTTGCTGCTGCTGAGATGCACTTGAATGTAGCAACAAACAGAAATAATAATAATTAAAAAAAAAAAAAAAAAAGTCTGGCCAAATTTAGAAGGGTATTTTCCTCTCAGTGCTCTGTGAGGGGAAGTGGCTAGTGAGAATTTATTAGGACAACAGATGCATTAATTTTATCTCGAATTTCAAGGCAAGAATTGGAAATGAGGAGAGCCTACTAGGTGATAAAACTGTCTGTCACAAGACCCCTGGTTACATGCCACTTGCCGAGAGCCTGGAAAACACACGCTGAAAGAAGTCGGGAGAAGGGGGTGGGAGACTAATGCTTCCTAGATCTCAGTGCTTGGACCATAACACTTTGTTGTATTTGTTCAGACAGGGAAAACGTGGGAGGTGGTGCAAGCATGCTGTAGCAAGAGAGAATTTCTGTATTTAGCGCTGCAGAAACTAAACAGAGAGTTGCAGGGAGTGGTGCTGCTCAGCACAGGCTTCCCAAGCACAGTGCTGAAGAGGTCGGGGCAGTCCCTCAGTCTCTTCTTACCCAGGGCATCCCAGCTGCCCTTCCCCCCAGCAAACACTGGGACCGAGTGAGAGATGTCCCCTGTTCTTCTGCAGTGCTTCTTACCCCTTGCTGGGACCCAGGGGAGACATTATGGCTCTCTACAGCTCCCTGAAAGGGGGTCATAGAGAGCTGGGGGTCAGACTGTTTTTCCCAGGTAACTGACAGGATAAGATGTGATGGCCTTCAGTTGTGCCAGGGGAGGTTTCTGCCCGATATTAGGAAAAAATTATTCTCAGAAAGAGTGGTGAGACATTGGAATGGGCTGCCCAGAGGGGTGGTGCACTCACTGTCCCTGGAGGTCTATGAAAATTTCAATGCAACTTTCCAAGCAACCCCACACACATGCATTCGGGTACATTCTCCTTTGTGTCCCTGGATGAGAGAAGCCAAGTGCTCCTGTAAGTTCTGTAGCCATGCACTTTCAGAAGACCTTTGGAAATCAGCCGCTAAGTGTTTACCTTAAAAAGGTGTACAAAACTCTTTCTGGTTCAGACTGCTAAGAAAAGTATCCTCAAAGGTTTGTCCAGTATCTTCCTAGTAAATGGGGAGAAACATGGCAGCGTAGACACCTTATCCATTAATTTAGGGTTCAGGTATTTCCTCCTATGTCTTCTAGAAGGAAAAATGGCACTCCCTAGACTTCCTTTATTTAGTTTCTTAAAATGCTCACTGTTATGCCTAGAAGAATGAAAGGAACACTGCCATGCAAGGTGGCAATGAAGCAAGCTCCTTAAATAGGGAACTTGGATTTACAGTGCAGCTTCATAGGCTCTCTCAGCACAATGAACTCCATCAACCTGAATGATGACTGATTGTGTCTTTACACAGTGTTACAATATGATGACCTAGGCTTCCTGGGTGTCCAAGTACTGAGCATGATGTTTGTCTACCCATGCGAGAATTTCATTGCCCAGATATCACAGAATGACACAATTATTATGCAGTTGATCTAGTCCTGAGAGAGCAGCAGATTACAAAAAAAGAAAAAAACAATGAAAGGAAGATATTGTCTGTACTTACAGTAAATGACAGGAAAGAAGAAAACAGAGTTCCCTCATCGTATCTAGACAGTTTGGCCAAGACTCCTTCCAAAATGGTGACAAACTATGAACACAAAAAACACTGTGGTTATTTTTAATAGTTGAACAAGGGTGTAAAAATCAGGTTTGGCTTCAGAGAAGCCACTGGAGCTCTCAGTATTGCCAAATGGATGGCCAGTGTGGCCTCACACATGGGGCCACGGGATGAGGGTGCGGTGTGCATGTAGCAACCAGCACAGTCTCTCCCAGGGAAGAAGCTGGTGGTCCGTGCTCCAGTACACAGTGTCAAGCATGCAGCTAGATGGCTGTTCTTGTGGAAGAATCCAACTGGCATATGTTTAAAGGTCTCCACTGTATAATAGGGATGACTTGTTCTCAGAAAGTTTGAAACTACAGGAAAAAACACCCTGCCATCTTCCTCCCTACCTCCC
This sequence comes from Odontophorus gujanensis, assembly GCA_013399175.1. NCBI lineage: Eukaryota > Metazoa > Chordata > Aves > Galliformes > Odontophoridae > Odontophorus > Odontophorus gujanensis. Next base: position 31,801 of record VXAB01003991.1, read on the forward strand.
AGCTCCCCGTGTGTTATAGCACGGCATACCAGACCTACACAACACTCCTTGGGAAATGCTGGCAGCTGATCTAGAGGAGCTGAGTCTGATAAAGAACACAATTTCCAAACAATGAAACCTGACATTTGGGAATGCATTTCCCACTACTGTTGCCTCTAAATGAATTTGTTAGGAAAGCATATGGTGATCTTGGGTCTCCATGGTGATCGTAGGGGCAGTGACCACCTTGAGTGACATCCAACGTCTATGCAGCATGGCCACCCAACTGCACGGGCTGATGCTGGTACCCCACAGATAGAAATTCCATTCTTTAAAACCACTTCTGGGCTAGTATGCCAATCCTGCTAACTGTGTCTTGCATCTCATGCATTTCCTAATCATCAAAGAGTCAACGTGAAAGGGCGGGGAGATTTATGATCTTTCCCGTGAAAAACAAGAAGCCAATTCAACATCTTAATGTGTCATATTTTAATGGAAACACATATTAAAAAGCAACGTTAGCAGTGAATCACTTCACCTGAAGCTGAAGGTTACCTTTGCCACTAGGAGTGTTATCATTTCCTTGACAGTTTCCTCAATTAGTTCATCTATTTTTGAATGGTACTGGTGCTAAAGAAAAATAAAAGGAAAGGCAGAGGAAAATATTAGCACTGATCACAGGCAAGAGCGCTGCGGTCATCAGTCTCTTCCTGTGGCAAACTACAACATGCAGCAGTATTAGCCTGAAGAACTATGCAGCTGAATCTCATGTGCTCCTCTACAGTGGCCTGTGATTATTTACACTTCGAGACCTTGAAGCCAGGCAACTGCTCCATCAGTCTGTGGAGTATGGGCAACCATTCCCTCCTCTGCATGCCTGCAGCTCCAGGAGCCACAGCCACACATGGGAGGGAGGGCTTTGCCACACCTGGGAGTCTGCAATGGGCTGAGCCACCGGGAGAAGCTCTGCAGCCTACTTCAGCAAGGCACTCGAAGGTGCGTTATGCATCAGGTTCATCAGGTACCAGGTTAAAATAAAGCACTTGTCCAAATGCTGCGTTCAGTAACTCTAAAATAGATTTTAAAGAAGCCCATCAAACAGAGAGCAATTTTTTTTCTTATGCAAAAGATGGCAGCAAGCACAGAGCTCTGCGTGTCAGCGGCCCCGTGTCTCATCTTCGCGCTGGTGACCGCAGCCGCTGCTTGCAGCAGCTCTGTGTCTGTCTGCAGCCCAATTTCTGCACATGCCAAACCTTCCTCAGCTTGGGAGCTCTGCTGCAATCAGCTGCAATATGGCTAGAATAGGTACTAAAATACAGTCTTCTACTAATTTAGAAAAGACCTGTTTCCAATACAAGATTTAATTAGGGAAAACATACAGTATATTCTTATTTTCAATGGACTGAGAAAATGCTGATTATGACTGCTTTCCAACACAAAACATTTGATTTTTCAGTCAAACATTTCAAGCACTGGTGCTAGTCACTATATTCATTACCACTTGGCATTAATATTGTTTTAAAATGTTAACATCAAATCACATTGAAAGAGACAGATCTGCTTTAAATACTAATCAGACTTTGGGAACGAAGACTGTGAGGGCTTCACAAATGCTAGACGCTGGTCTCAATGTCTGTCAGCAGTCTGAACTGCTCTACTGTTTCTTTTTTTTTTCTTCTGAGACAACAACATATTAACACGAGAATTTAGAACAAAGAAAAGAAGTTGGACACACTTACCCACTCTTTAGCAAACTTTTCAGATGATTGGGTACAAAAATAAAGAGAAAAGTGCAAAAGACAGGAAAAAAGAAAATATGAAGATAAATGAAAAATAAAACCAAACGAAAAAAAAAATGACAACCTAAAGGAGCTTTTAAATGTGGTTATGACAACAGCATCATGCACAGCAACAGAAATAATTAGCAGGAGAAAACAAAACGTGAGCAATGTCAGAGATTCCTGTGTGTAATTGCAGAAGGTACAACAGCACATGAACTATCTGCTGACAGTCCCCTGTGGGCTGTCCAAGAGCAGGGCAGGGGTCTGCAGTGCTGCCCACACATCCACTGGGGCAGGGCACACTGCTCCCACCTAAACACAAACCAACAAGCAGTGTCTGCATTTGGAAATTCCATTTCAGTGTCAAGACCTATAGAAGTCCGTTGTAGCAATCACATTTACCTGAGATTGATGTGTTTAATGCAGTTAGGCCTTATCAGCTTGCAGATGGACCTGGCACAGCTGACACAGCTGGAGACATGGCTGTAGGCTGAGAGGGACTGGTAAGAGCTGGGTATGGGTGAGAGAGGCTGATGTCCTCAGCACCAAGGCCAGGACTTGCTAAGAATGATGCTAAAGGAGTTGTGTGCACATTGGGTTTGTTGTCCTCACCATGTTTTCCTTCTGCAACTGAATATTGGGTGTGCGTGTGGAAGACCCTGGATTTGGCTGACTCCTCAGGAAGGAGACAGTGGGAGGTCAGATTGGAAAGGCGAGGAGGAGACAAAGAAAAGAACAAGGACAGCTGGAGGGCTTCTGGGGCTCTAGGGAGGGAGAAGAAATGAAGGAGAGGTGGAAGAGGGCTGAGGGGAGGCAGGTGGAGGCAGCGCTCAGACCAAGATGGTCAGATGAAATGCAATGGCACCAGCCTGCACTTCTCCATCCCCAGAAAAGGATGCTTAAAAAGCAAATAAGAGCACTAATGGAATAAAAATGCAGCTCTGAGAGCAGGAGAGGACCCCATGCAAACACAGAGGTTGGTATCCACAGGGCTCTGACCACACCTTTCCATTAGGATGCAAACTCTGGGGCAGCCCCAGGGCAGCGTTCAGAGATGGCTGGCTCCTAAACCAGCCTTCCTAACAGCTCCCTCTGCATTACTTAGGAAAATGCCTGAGGTTAAAGATCACCCAACTGGTTTGCTTTGCTCAGTGCAGCCACTGCTGGTGGAGTTCACTGCAGCTTTCTATTAGCTCCATTATTACAATCCATAATCAGTGCACTACAATGATTCAACTTGACTTTATGTGATGAGTATCTTGCCTTGTCATGTAACAGATTGTGTGTACGTTGTATTTCTCTAAGGACCATCTGACCTTAGATATTAAATAGAAACATACTAGACCAACTGAGAAACATTTAATACATACATTTATCCCCTTAGATGTATTAAAAATTCAGAGGAAAAATAAATATTTAAGATGGTAAAGTATGTTTACCAAATGTTTTAACAGCTGCCTTTAGAGACAAGGAAATGGAAATGAAATGATGGGTGTTTGTTTCACAGGGTAATGCTCTCAAAATGCGTTCAAGTATCTGTTAAAGTGAGCAGAACTGAAGGTGAGCTTCAGAGAAAGGCCACGGGGTGGGAGGAAACCCCAGAATGAGGGCAGAAAGTGCACAGAGTCTGTCTGCCTATGTACACTGCTGATAAGGAAAAATCAGGGAGCTGTTCCATGCCAAAATGTCACCTCCCTAAAAACCCTGTTCCTCATCTCTCCGCTGTTTGTCTGTTCCATCATTTCACTGGGACTGGAAGAGCAGCAGTGGCATTCTGCCCCTTTGCCTAAAAGCAGAGCTCTGTTCCTTAACCTTGACCCTTCCCTTGTACGAGCATCTCAATGTGCACCTTAACGTAGCTTCAGGAAGGGGAGGCAGGGGTAGCCAAAATGAAAAAGTCAAATGGACGGGGCATAGAAACACACGTTAAAAGGAAGAAAAGAAAAAGGGAGAGTGTACACCATACTGCAGCCCTACATGGTAACTTATGCACTGCTGATTTCCATCTGCTTTGCAGGTCTCTTAGTTCCGCTGTTACAACCTCTTACCCCTGCAGGTGCTGCTTGCCACAGGCTCAGGGCTGCTGTGCCCAACAACTCCTGCAGCAGCCCAGGCAGATCTGCAACCGCTGAGCGTTACCCATGAGCACGGGAAGATGCAGAGGGGGCCTGGTCATGCTGTAAATGGAGGCAGTTGTGCCATGCAAGCACTTCACCTGGTGGTTTTATGAACGCAAGGAGCTTGCTCTGTCACTGTATTGGAATTAGCTTGATCTCCAAAATGTCCCCATCAACAGCCCAAGCCATTAAAAACCCAGAAATCCAGGATCACCAAGCTTGCTGATTACAGCCTGTATTCAAGGAAGTCACAACCAAAGGAATTTCAGTCTACTTATGCAGGTTATTATTTCTTTTTCCATTCAAGAATCTCAGGAACAACTTGTCACTACTGTTTCCCATGAGTTTGTGTCCAGAAAACAGTCATACATGGAAGTCTGTTGCTGATACCTGGCTCCAAAATGGGGTTAATGATTTAATACATATTGTCATCTCACATTAAGCAGGCTTCAGAGGTACCTTATGCACACTGCAGTCCTTGCAAAAAAAATCATTCCTAAGTGACTGGGATGATGAGTGTATGTATTTATCAGATTTATCTGAGAGCAACGCCCTGCATATTCATCTGCACACTCTATATGGAAGGCTAAATCCACAACTGATAACACATCTCTGAACCCAGCACAACAGGAGATAGGAAATTTCATTACATTGCCTTTAAAAGCTGTGAAAAGAAGAACCTGCATTTTTACCTCCTGGCCCATTTCCATGCTGCAAAGCTTTGTTGACTGAGCTTTGGCATCTACCATGACATTAAACATGGTGCATATTGATTGAGGGACTCGGAAATCTGTTGATCGGCTGGTTTTCTGCAGTTTTACTTCAAATGCAATCCTGGTTCTGTTAAGGAAAGCAGAAAAAGATGCTTCAGTTTCTTTTTAAAACAGTGAAGCTAGTAACAATGTGAAACACAAGGCTTAGAAGAGTTCAGCAAAACAGAAAGCTGAGTGCTACTGGGAGCGTTACAGTGCAATCGATAACAAATGTGCTTTTACTAAGAGTAATTTTCCAGTTTAAAAAGAAACACACTCCCTGGAACACACACTATTTATAAAGCGTGCAATGGTTTCAGAGGCACTATGACTTTCTCATGCTTGATAAACAGTGTGATGATGCTACAAACAGTGGGGTCAACGCACACCTATCATTTGGATGCATTAGCTGATTTACAGTCACAAATAGCAAGTCTGGCGCACTGAAGGAAGCTCCTGCTGCCTTCATAATATCCACTACAAAAAATGGGAACTTCTTCATTGTTTGACTGAAAGCATGACTGAAAGTTGGATCATAATGGTTTTGGGTCTGCTTGTCTTTCTTTGCTTGCTGAAACTTCCTAAACATCTCAAAGTTCATCAAAACGATCTCCCTGAGAACAGGCACAGTTATGCATGGATGAACATACAGGAGCCCACACGGCTTTTTGGAAGCAAAGACTGCAGAATTTCATCTGTGCTGTGTATGAAAATACCAGGCCATGTGTGATCGGCCTCAGGAATCCCCACAGTACAGTGGGCATTGCCTCATCTTTCTCTTGAGCCCCACTGAAGATTCCAGAGGTACTTCACTGATCTAACCTAGCACAGAACAATTATCACATCAGACAAAACCTGCCAGCAAATTAACATAGGAGCTTCTATTTAGAAATAACAAATAACATCATCTGCAGCTCAGGAATAACTCAGATCTCCAAAGATCCCCCAAGGGTTATGCAAAGAAAAACTAATTTACAAACGTGAAACTCCTGTTTGTGGGATCAGATCCGAGCTGGTATGGAGGTCCTGTTGCCTGGATGTATTAGCAGAAGAGGCCTGCCTTGCAAGGGCTGCTTTCCTGACAGCCCCGAAATACAACCGAGCGTGGAAGGCGGGGTGGATCCTCCATGGCATTCAACAGTTCAGAGACAGACGCGAAGAAAAATGTTGTGTCAAACTGAAATTGCTAAAGAAACCTTAGCCAGGCCCTGTTTGCAGGTGATATAAATAGGGAAAGCAGCATATTGGTTTACATCAGCAGTGGCATTTGAACTGATTTAATTACCAGTGCCAGATTTAGCCTGGACTCGGGGACTAGAATCTTGATAATTACTGAAAGGACCAAAAGTGACTGGGATTTTCCATCTCCTTGTAGAGATGAGCATGTTCCTACTTACTTGTGCTCGGAACCATTATATATAGTCATACCATTACAAGCAGGGCCAGGTTTTCACAGAGGGGCAATACATCTGTAGAAGGGTTGGAGTAGTTGGGAGAAAAAACCCAGCTCTCAGGCACAAAAATCCTTCCTCAGATGTACCCGGAAACGGGCTTATTTTTACCCAGTTATCTCCAACAACCTCACCTGATCTCATTTCTGTAAATCATCATGGCTACAACTGCACTGCAGATGCAGCAAAGTTGCCCATTGTATCACAGAATCATAGAATAGCTTGAGTTGGAAATGACCTCAAATATCACCTAGTTTAAAGCCTGTGTCACGGGCACGGCTGCCAATCACCAGAGCAGGCACCAGATCAGGCTGCCCGGGGCCCCATCCAACCTGGCCTTGAACATCTCCTGGGATGGGGCCAAGTCCAGTTAAAAAAGGAGCAGAGCCTGTGCTGCCCTGTGCTGGCTCCTGCAGAGCATTTGCTGCTTACAGGAACAAACAGCACTGCATTCACCCTTAAATAATCGTCTGACAACTGAAGATCAGCTTCCATGCCAGCCAAAGGACCAAAACCAGATGCTGCAATGTAGGGTGACTGGCTCAAATCAAAAGACACCACAGCAACCTCATTGATCTCAGAACGGTGAGAGCAAGCCTCGTGCTGCCTGCTGCCAGCAGCCAAGCCTCCTGCCTCCATCTCAGGGACCGACCGTGCCTTCTCGTATGGTGACGTTGGATATCCAGACTGTGAGAAAGTGTGAACAACAAACCCCATGCTCACGCTCACAGAGTGGCCAGGCAACTGCGGTACAGAACAGCCACATCACACATTGCATCTATTATTAGCAGTACCAGCTGTATTTGGCACTCGTTTTGCCTTTGGTCTGTCTCTTTGTCTATTAATTTTTGCACGAAGGAATGCAAAGTTCATTTCTTCCTCCTGCCTAATCAGCTCTGACACCAAATGAACATAAATTACTGTGGGAAGTTTGACAATCTAACGGTAACATTTTGTTTTCAAAATGACAGCTGCCTGTGTGTTTGAAGGTTTTTAAAGAAACCTCTCTCTTTTGGAAGACCTGCAGGTGAGCATCCTGCAGTGTGCTGACGATACACTGGTTTTCTTTTTTCAACAGCAGATGTGAAGCCTGTGTGCCAAGCTACACTCTCACCCTTTTAAGAACTGTTTTTTTCTTTTTTGCTTTCTTTCTTTTTTCTTTCCCTCTCCCATGGATCCATGTTTTCTAGCTGGGATCTTACTTGGGGCTATGCCTTCAGCACTCAACCCTGCTGACACCAAACTGCTCTGACAAAAACTCAACCTCTTGTGAGGTGCCAACAAGTTAACAGCCCCATAAAGCTTGAAACATTCACTGCCCTACTGCTTTCTTGTGAATATAGGATCATAGAATAATTAAGGCTGGAAAAGACCACTAAGACCATCCATTTCAATAATCAGTTCATCGCAGCCATATGAGTGCATGCTCTCTGGAGCCTGAACAGGCAAACACATGTTTGCAGGACCCACAGCAATGGATGCCTTCGCACTCAGCTGGTGCTGGGCAGAGGTGAGCTGGGGCCGTGAATACATGATGGCTGAAGTGCTGCTGAAAGGCAAAGCATTGACAGTGAGGCAGAATCAACTGTTGCTCCCCATGTGCTCCTGACAAGCTCGTGTGCACACACACCTCTTCACACAGGACTCGATCATGTCACTCGCCATGAGCTTCAAGCGCTGCTCCAAGTGTTTCCCAAACTCCTCCTCAGGCCAGTGCAAATCCCGGATGAAGGTCTGTAGGGCATCCAGTTTCCAGAACAGATCTTCTGAGGTGCCTGATCCATTGCTGGCAGGGCAAAAGGAGAACAAAAGTCAGAGGTGGCATCAGGCTCTGTGTAACCTGATGTGGAGACCATTCCTGCAACAAGTGTGGAGCAGACAGTAGTTTCATACACAGGACAACGCTGGCAATCTCCACCATCAGGATTTTGAGTTTTACCATACAGTTGCCTAATCTACCTTGCTGTCATAACCCACAAAACTCTCCAGACCAGATGAGTGAGACAACACCGAGTTACACATACTAACAGGAAGAATGTGCGTATGGTAAAAATCAGCCTTAGTTAATAACCACATTAACATATGCGATTATTAAGAATTAAGGCCAGAAACTGTGGTAGAAAATCCTCGATCCATAATAACTACCATACCAGAACGTATGCAGTTATTAAGATGTGGGGTCTCATGCAATTCTCCCCCCTCCAAACCGCACCTTTAGGTGGCCTGGTCCCGCCCGCAGCGGGCCCGGATCCGGCAAAGGGACAGTGCTAACAAGTGGTGCGCGAGGACACGCGTGAGCTCTTAACAGCTGGGAAAAATGGGGGTGAGTCAATTGAGCTGAGGGCTCTGGGCATCTCATACCCAAGACTTTTCACTGGATTGACTGCTGCACCTCTCCACAGATCTGCCTCTTGCAAAGGCATCTATAGGACAACAGATTTTTCTAAATTTTTTTTTTTTTTTAATTTTTTTTGCAACATCTTTGGCCTGTCACAAAACTCTATATTTCTCTCCATAGCTTGTATTCTCGAACCCACACCCTTGCCCAGATGGAAGTCTTTGGTCCTGCAGCTACACCGGCTCTTTTCACAGTATAATTATATCCCAAACCTCCACTGACAGAACAAAAATACAGAACTCGATGGCGCTCTGTTTGTGCAGAGAAATTTATGCATCCATAGCCCTTCTCCCTCCCTCTCTCCTTCTCCCCCACTTTTTTCAGAACAATTACCAAGGGAGCTTCAAAAGTTTCGACCCCCTCCTCGCATACCACTAATGCTAACACAGTAATTTAGAAGCTATTTAGCACACCATGCATCACCACTTGTGCCGACATCATCTATAGAAACAGGTGAGGGAGGGTGTTTCTATTGTGACAGATGCCAGCTGCATTGAGTTAATGCTGGAGGAAATCGGAGCCAATGCTTATGTGGCTGCCACCAGGTGAAAACTGTGGCCCCAGCATGCCAGGGACACTATGGTCCTGTGCTAGCGGGGAGAACGATAGAGAGGATGGGTCATCTCCACGGCAAGAGAAACGGATCTGACACTAAGCGACAGGTAACACATCCTTGATGGAGGGGATGGGTGAGTAAAAGGAAACCAGGGAAGTGAAAAGATAAAGAATCAGGCATTTCGTTTAACCAGGGGGCAAGTGTGCAGCAGCCTCCAGTGCTGATCTAGCTGCCAAGTCTTGGTGTCTCCTGGTTCAAACCTCTGCTCGAGTCTAAGTAACAGTCTAAACCCGGTTTTGGAAGTGCACGGATTTCTGTCTGAAATAATTAAGTATGTGCAAACGCAGTAATTGGTATTTACCACAGCAACATTATCACACCCATTTGGTTTCAAAATTTTAGAATTATTATTTTTGGTCTTTTTCTCACTTTTGATTAGGACTGCATGTGAGTAAACAATATATTAGATTTATTTCCAAGTTGCACTGTTAATATTTTGCTTGTGAGCACTGCAATTACTCCAGTCACATAGGCAGCTTGCAATATACCATTTATGTTCACATTTTCAGAGGGATTATCCAATTTTCTGTCATGACGTGATTCTTATCTTTTCAAGGGCAATACCACACAGCATGCACAGAGAAAAAGATTAAAACTTTCAAGTACTCTTTACAGGCAACTGCCTAATCTAGCCTTTAATATATCTATCTTAGCATGAATATGAGTTGTATCGCTTTGAGATAAAAAATGAAAAATCTAATAAAAAATTAAACACCAGTGTTCGCTTTACTTACGGTTCATTACCACTGCTCTGCAACAAAGCCTGTGCATGGCAGTGGCATTTGGTGGAACCCAGGTGTAGATGTAACCTAGGGTGTTCCAGTAACAGTAATGGGGGAGAATCTGGTAAGCTTCTTTGGTTTTATCCTTTAAGAGACAGACGATGGTAAGGAAAAAGCAACTCATCCGTGTAGAGCTGGCTGAGACCATCCCATATTAGCATAACCAGAAGAAGCATAGCATAGCACTGGAGAAATGGGGTGAGCCAAGGACCCATGTTAGGACATCTTGGGAGACTAGCCAACTCCAGCAGAGGTCTGGGCTTAGACCACTTGTTCCCCTCTCTGCATTGTGTGGTGGCCAGTGCCCTTAGGAGAAAAACTGGAGTAAGAGCAGAAGTTGCCTGATGTGTGCTCATATGGGGATAAGCAGTGCTGCCCTCCTGAGCACATCCAGCTTGCACAGGGAGCCAGAGTAGAGCCCAAGGCTCTGGGGGGCAACTGCATTGACACAGTGCCCATTTTCTACATCCACAGACAAAGGTTCGTGTTGAAAATATCTTTCTTTAGTTGGCCAAAGGATTACTCAGGCTACAGTGATGGAATTTCAATTGCTCTCTGGGCCCTCTCACAACCCTAATAAGAGTTGTTCCTCTATGTTAAACTGTTTCATCAAAATCAAGACAGTAATTATCATCTGGGGAATGTGTAGCTTGAATTAAATAAAATTCAGTGTTAGATCTACATCTGGTCCACAGAAATTGGTTGACTGGCATTGAAGTTGGCTCATCTTCTCTTTTGGACAAAACTCTTTTCTGAGACACATCATTTCCCATTATGCACTCTGTGTTTCATATGTTGGCCAGAACGTGTCCCATTGGTGACAGCTGTTCTGTAAAGCAAGATACTTGTTCAAACTCTCAGTGGGAGTAAGAAAATTTTCAAGATTTGTACAAAAAGCCCTCAAAATACACATGCCAGAAATTCACTAGTGTCTCATTCAGAAAACGTCTAATTAACTGTATCACTCTTTAAAGTTTTATATAATGCACAGAAACAAACAATACATATCCATGCCAAGATGACTTTAAATTTAAATGAGATCTAATTTGAACTGAATACACACTCAGAATCATAAATAGCAGCCATCCATGACGGTGCAGAAAAGCTAGGCATTTGTGGGATGCCTAGCGGGATGTTAACTGGTAGATTTGGTACTTTAGGGAGATTCACATTTGGTAGATTCACATTGGGTAGATTACTTGTTAAACTCCTGTGGAAGAAACAGACAGAAAGAAAAAATACCATAACAGTGACAATGCAGATGTAGCAGAAGCACGTGACACTTATAAACAAATCTGCAGAATTCACAGCACGACAACAGTTAGAAAAACTAAAGCAAAACATTTCAGAAAGAAGCATGAGTATGAAAGCTTAAGTGTACTGTTTTTGCAGTCTGCAATAGAAAGTAAGTTACTTAAAAAAAAAAAAAAAGAATGAAAGAAGAGGAATCACAAAGTAGCAGATTAACAGAGTACTCAAACACCCACACAAAACAACTTAACCTTCAATGCCTGATACTGTTTCAAAGTGCAGAGAGCAGCTTTTACTTGGAAAAACCTATCTCATAAGGAAGTGAGTCTTAGTTCAAGATACTCAGGTTGGATGGCTACACGAAATAGCTGAACGAAGCGAGCTACCAGAAAAGTCACGGCGCTCTTCTTGGCACCAGGACTCAAAATAATAAACACGGTTTGAAATTCTAACTCTGCTGAAGTTCTTCAGAGTTTCTCTTGCCACCAAATTCAACCAAGCCAGGATTGTACTCCAAAAACATTCTTTTTTCTTGTACTCTGAAAATAGCAAAGATATGCTAAAATCTGGATTAATCCCTTCCTAAGGGAAGACTCGTGCCCTAAGCTCACCCTTGTATTCCTGTGTCTCGCAGGTTGCCCAGGTCTGCGTATGTGCACTGTGAATGAATTGCATTTAATAAATTTAGGGCTGGTATATGAATGTTTCTTGGCTGGAAATGGGCCAGGGAGTGATTAAGGCAATCAAAAGTTAATTTATGAACCAAGTGTACTTGAGCATCATGACTTTAACAAGCATTTTCAGATATGCAACTGTTATGCAAAAAGAGATCTTTTAAAAATGGGCTAATGTATTAATTTAATCTGAAATGTTGTTTTTCCTGAAACAATGTGTGGTATAGCAACACCACATGCCTAAAGTTTGCAAAACACCATCTTTTCTGGATCATTATTTGAGCTCGGTAAAAGTGGAATCAGGACTTCAGACTTTCAGCTTCGTGTTGTACTGCTGAAGCTTCTCTGCTGATCTGCATGGGCCCAACTTTGGTATTCAAACTTCCCTTGGTGGAAAAAACACAATCCAAATCCTTCTTCTAGTGGGGGGGGGGGGGGGAGGGGGAGTCTGTTCTTGTTTTCTTTTGTTTCTACGCTTCTTAGTAGATTGGACTTCACTTTATCTGCTTGCTCTCTTTGTTAGGCAGTAAGCAGATAGGAGAATTTACTGATATAACAAAGCCATCCATTGTTCCCATTCATACTGTATCTGCCTATTACGATGATATGATTACTGAATGAGACGCAGACTTCACAGCGACTGAGAGTGTGCTAAATCTTCAGAAATGGCAGTGCATGTGGTTAGATGCTGCTACGGAATAAAGAAATAGCAAGAGGTGGACAACATATAAATGTATAAGGAAAAGCAACTTAAATAACTTAGCCAGATGGTAAATACATAAATCAGAGGACCTTTGGTTTTAATATTAAAATTCAAGAAGTGACAGTGTTATATTAATAAAAACACTGTATTAATAAAATGTGACTTCTAGAGTAAACAGTATACTATATTCACACGGAAACATATTTCTTTTATACAACACATTATTTTGCTGATGCAAAGATATGTTGTAAGAATAAGTTAGTACTCCTAAAAGGAAACAAAACAGCAAAATAATGCCGTACATTATGTTAACATACAGCAACTAATTTTAAAAATATTCTCCTGAATTGACACGCACAGTTTTGCAGGTTCAACTCATCTAATTATCTGACTAACAGTTGCAGTGAGACCTGTAAAAAATGATTAATATCACCAACAAATGTTCCAGCCCGCAGTTGCTCAGACCATAAAAACTACAGGTCCGAGATGAGAAACTGTTTCTAAAAGGCAGCCATGCCTATTTAATATAGATGACTAAATATAACCTCGGCCATCAGGCAGGGAATGTGGGCATTTGGATCAACAAGATGAGGACTGTCTCATTTAAGAAGCTTTGGGCCTGGATCCTGGTACGTTTGAGAAAAGACGTGCACTCTGGAGCTGTACTGCTTGTTATCTTGGTTTCTTCTGCTTCACCCCATTTGTTGGCGTTGGAAATGGCTTTCACCTGTGCTGCCTGTGAGGGAATTCTCAGTGCAGACAGGCTGGCAGCACACCGTGCCAGCATCCCCACGCTCACACCGTGCTGAGGTGGTGCTGATGGCAGGAAACACGGTCCAATCCTGCAGGGCCTCCCCAGGACTGGAAGGAGGGCAGGAAATGACCGTGCTTTTACCGAGGGGTCTCCTGGTTTCATAGAAGAGCTAAATGAGAGCCCCAGCCCTGCAGCGATGCCTGGGTCCTATGTGATGATTTACAGATCGAAGAGGCAGATGCCTGTCTCTTCCATCACCAGAAATGCTCACTACCTTTCTGCCTAGGCTGAGCAAATGCTCGAGAGCAAATCTTTTCACAAAAGCCTTGATGTGAAGCAAAGAGCTTATAGTGAAGTAGGCAGTCAAATCTGTGCTCTTCCTCTCCCTGACTGACACCCAGAATAGTAACAAAAATACTCATTTTCACTACAGCAGTGCTTTCTTTGAAGGGGAAACATTTTTCACTAACGCTGTAGCTTTGTAGTATGTTCTCTTCCAATGATTAATGTAATCACACAGTTCAATCTCTTACATTTTATGTAAATGATGAATTTATAAAGTTTGCTAAGGGTTGGTGAGCAATCAGATGTTAAAGGCGGGACAAGAGTGCAGCAGAGACAGCCTCAGGTCAGTGAGTAACCTCCTCGTCAAGCAGCTGTCCCCACACCAGCTTTAGCATTTGCTCAGAAAGATCTCCCAACACAGACACACACACAGAGCGACGCACACACACACATACGTGTCTGCTGGCTGCAGATCAGCCAGCGTTCTCTGAGAAGCTAGCACGAAAACCCATTGCACAACCCTACTTTTCCAAGACCTCTCAACTCACCAGAGAACAGACCTGCTCTGTATCCTCCGTACTTGGATGACTGTGCGAGGGACAAGTGTTCCACGCTTCCCTGCGTGGATTCATGCGAGCACACCAGCTGCTCTAGCTATAGGGCAAGGACCCCCTGCAAATTCAGCAGCTCTGCAGAGGCAGCTTACAGAGCCCTCATGAGCACATTACATCGGTGCTTTTTCCCCCGTGTTTTCAGTACTTCACAGTATCTCCCTCACTGTTTGTGATTTCTATACCTAACTCTTAGTAGCATAAGGTGCAGAGTATTCAGCAATGAAAATAGAAGAAATACATGCTTGCAAACTGCCATCTGGTCAGGTTATGGTGGGCTACATAATTCAGCCTTGATTGCAAGCATGAGTGTAGAGAAACCCTTTCAAAAGCCTCTGCGCTATGGAATGATTTCCTGGCTCTGAGGAGATAATGGGACTTCCTTCTTGCATTTCACTGCAGAGATCTGAAGTGGGACTGCGGGAGGCTCAGTGCAGTGGACATTTATAATGACCTGCCTTTCCTAGTCAACCTGAAGGCCTTTATTCAAAAGCAAAGGAAAGCCATGGAGCCACGTACTGACAGCATGCCCAGTTCCACAAAGGCTCTGCTGCAGAGCAGCAGAAGGCCATGACTTGGATGGGAACTGGCTGGTCTGAAATACTGGAGCATCGCTGGCCTGAAAACTCAACTATACTTCTGTGGACACGTAAGGTAAAAGGGAATTAGGTAAAACAGGTACAGGAAGGCAAATGAAACCAAGTATATCTCTGACCTCAGTTTTTCCTGCAAGTTCACTGCAGATCTGCCAAAGAAGAGCAGTTGGTCTGCCCAGGAGGTAAATGATAAAGATGCCTCAACAATTAGTTCTGAACAGTGCCTCAAAGCTGTCATAAGGTCCTAGGAACAGCACCCCCTTTGCCTTCACACAGCATGTGTCACCCACTGTGTGCTTGCTGGTTCTTTCCCTTGCTGGGACTGATTGTATGAAGGCAGCATTTGCAACTCACACCTCTGTGTGCGAGACACAAGAACAAATACCAACTAGTGAAAAAAAACCCCAGAGTTCATCCTTTCACCAGAAGGACAAGGGCTTCTTGCGAAAAAATGCACCCACTTTCCTGCTGGAACAAAGCATTTAAATACTCAAGACTGTACGACGTGTAGATAATCCATCCTGGGTTTTTGCTCAGAACTGTGATGCTCAAAGCATTCTGCATCTGAAACACCCCAAAGGGCAAATCCCCTACAAGATAACTAAGAGAAGACCTTTGAAAAAGTGTCAAAGATAACTTGAAAATGATAGATATTGGCATATCCAGGGACAAAGCATTTTGACAGGCAAGTACCTCAGCCAAGTACTCGTGTACATCCACAGTTATGCCACAAATCATTGAATGCCAAAATAATATCATCTTCTGAAAAAAAAAGAAAAAAGCAGAACGCACTGCTCGTGACTGCCTGAACGAGGTGGACAGTTACACTGAATTAACATCCTCTCTTTCATAACAGACAGGAAATACAAACAGATTCATTGCTAAAGCAGAACTTTGAAACTAAAGTTAATGCTAACTTCAAAGTGCAATTCTGCTTGAAGGAGTGGCTGTAAAAATGGCATTCTCCTACTCGAAAGATCTATTTCTTCTATGTTTTCTGGGTCACATCTGCTTATTTGAAGCAAGATTTTTTAGGATTTTTAATCTTGTTAGCCCGCAGACCAAAGACAGCAAATGGAAAGTGAGAGAGACTCCTGAACGCCAGCCACTTAACCCCACTCAAAACAGAGGAGATGATCAGGTGTCAAGAAAAGGCCTGTGATTTGGCAGGCAGAATCCTTATGGATGCTGAGGATGCACATGAAAGAAAGGAAAAAACCTGGGTAATCAGATTCCAGGTTGCATATGGGAGGCTGGCTGCTGAACAAAATCTCTTTTCCTTGTAAACCGAACATATTTGGTGTGAAAAGCCCTGAAAGACCACACGTTCTTTTACACAGCAACCTATGAGAGTGCAACACCACTTAACTTTGCCTGGAGAATCACAAAAAAGCAGGGAAAATAAATCCGGAGAAGTCAGCTGGTCTGAGTCCCTGGTCTAAGGCACAGTCAGCCTCATGGTGCTTGCACAGTGTCAATCTTTCCCTTTTAAGTCTGTCAACAGAAGGAAAAGTCCGTTCTTTTCCTTCACAGGACCCGACACGAGTTTTTAGAGCAAGCACAGCAGGGTTCAGCAGTGCTTCAAAACCTGTGAAATAACAGCAGCAATCTCAAGCAAATGCCACATTTTCATATTCACCAGCTCCTGAGTTCCATTTGGATTTCTCACAGGCCACTCATTTCTTGCTGGCTAACCCCTAGCCCTCCACATCTGGTAACTGGTTCTGCTTGTTGGCTCATCACATTCCCTTTGGGCTGGTCCCTCCTGCACCCCTAGAGCTGCCGGGGGCTGGGACCAGCTGAGCTGATGGGGATGCATCCCACAACCACCAGCCATGGGGTGACGTGCTGCCCCTCCACAGGGTGGGTGGAAAAAATTAGTATTGGGAAAAATAAATACAGCAGTGACTCACTCAGGTTTCTAGGGCTGTACTGAACATAGCAAAGTGAGGTTTTTGTTCTGGAAAGGAGCTATCTGAATTCAAAAGCTGCGCTGGGAAAGGCCTCTTAGGATGGGATCCAAAAAGCCATGCCAGCTAAGAAACTTCTCACATTTTCATGCTTCCACGTCCAAAGGCACACGGTTTGAACAGAGGCAGCAATGCATTTCAAAAAGCAAATATCATTTCCTTCATTAACTTGAAAATCTTGAAGAGATCAGGCCTTCTATTCTTAGCATTCAACTAGAAAACATAAAGCACTTTCTGCATATCCAATCTAATGTTTGCTAATTCATCTCTGTATGAATCTCCATCCATTTGCACCCAAATTCCGATTGTATCAAAGGAGGTTTCCTTACTTTACTGGCTCCCATGACTCCCGCTCAAAGCCCCTGTGAATTGACTGTGCAATTGAGGACTCCATCAGATCGACATATCTAACAACAAGTGGAGCAAACAGGTCTTGGAGGTGTTTGTGGAACTTTCCATTGCACAAATTATCTAGAATAGATAAATAAAAGTATAGTAAGAAACTACTGTTACTAAAAGCTCTGTAACAAACCACAGTGTGGCACTTCATTACACAACGAGTTTGTCAGCGAACAAAAAGAAACTCTGAGAACAAAACAGGAGCTGGCATCGGGCACCAACGCTCACGACAAAGACAGCAGGAATGGCTTCTTAATCAAAACACATCAACAGACAACAAATCTTCCCCATTAATGTCAGACTTACAGGTTACAAATACATTGCTACTTCCTGTGAATAAAATGGGCGTAAGAAATACAGCATGACAAACATTACGGCTTTTGCAGGTAGGAGGATGGCTCCTTATTCACTTACTCACTACCATGACACTCTCACAGGATGAGTCCCTGCTTCTCGAGTGGTGGGATTTGCAGGCATGAGCCTGCGTGCTTTGGAGAAGCCTCATTTCACAGAGCACTACGCTTCTGAATCCCTCTTACTCTCATTTAATTTAAATCTTTTCCTCCCTTCAATTAACTATTTTAAAGTAGGGACTGGTTTGCTCCAAGCTAAATAAATGCACTACACACACGTAAAACAACACGCACATTTAACGATGGTGAGATAGCGTACGTAATTCCCTGCTTGTCAGGCAGTCATTACAAGAGACTTGAGAAGATGAAGCAAAATAAAAGTTCAACTTCTCACCTTCATCTGAGGCATTTGACTTAAGGGGTGTCTGTGTGTGCACCAGAGAACTGCTTTTTTCTAGTGGAAGTGGAACCAAACCAAGCCGATGCTAAGTGTCTGCACTGTGCACCTCTACCCAGCTCAGCTCTCTGTGCAGCACAGAGGAGTATTAGCAGTAACCTGAGCAGCCCACTGAAAAGAAACGACCAAAACACAATACATACAGTCACTACGGAGGAAATCGTTTAGAAGCTGAAAGAGTGGAAAGCTGTCCCACGTGTCTGGGGGTTGCACCTCTAACGCAGCATCCATATCCACCGCAAACAGCGACAGGAAGGTCTCCGCGTGCTCAACCATTAAGTCTGACCACCAAGCAAAGGCCTTGGTAGAAAAAGATAACAGAGCAGCATGTTAGTTGCAGCAGAACACAGTCACAGGTGCTAGGCCACACATATCTTCAAAAAATGTGCATCCCATGGAAACTACCTTTATTGTAAAGAGAACAGTGCTTTCCGGTGCTAGCCTGCACGTACAGTGCTAATCATGGGAATTAGGCACTGCTGTTTTCGTACAAAGGTTTCTCATAGATCTATTCAGGGCTCCACCGTAAAGGCAGGCAGGTGTGATGTGGCAGAGAAGGTTCTGTCTGTTCAATTTACAATAAATTACTTAATTCATCTTTAGTTATGCTAAGTATCAGGAAACAGCTAATTCTTGTTCTGAATTATAGACATTAGGGAGTTTCTTCACTGTGGGTGGGTTTCCTGCTGTTTTCCAGCAGTTTAAATTTTATTGGTCTTCGCTACTTCTATTTCTCTTTAAAAACTGCCTAAGACATTAAAATCTGCCTTAAATCCCCCTCACTCTTCTTTGGAAGTATTTCAAGCATCACCTGTAAAAGCCACTACAGCACTGTTCATTTTACACGGTCAGCTACACACATCATCTAAGTACACTACCACCTTCATTAACGCTACTTATCGGGGAACAAAGCTCCATCATCAACATGCCAAGATTTAAAAATGAATAAATAAATAAAAATCTACAAGCCTGCATTTTCAACGAGGCAGGAAAAAAAATATGTATCTCGTCTTGAAAACCAAAAAAAGATCAGTGAAGTAACTCATTCTCATGCACGTGGGTCCTTCAGACTCACTGGACGGGCCCTCTGACGTGACATTCACATCATACATGGCTCAGATGTGAATGTTCCAGACGCATGCATGCGTGTTTAGTAATCACTTCTGGCTGGGAACATGCAATATGAGAAAGGCTGTCATTAGGACCATGTGCTATTACTTGTAAGCGACAGAAAATTACTCAGTGACTTAAAGGATCTGAGAAACAGCATCCCAGCACTTTGCAAGAGAAGGAAACCTCTAACATAGGCGGAAGACTACAGATAGAACAGAAAGGACTGGGTATCACACATTCAGTTCAGAGGAACTGAGTAAACAGGATGGACTTCAGCTTTCTTAGGGTTCAGTATTGACTAACTGATGTTTTCATCAGCAGAATGCCTTTGGTTAATCCTGTTCTATAGAGATGCAGAGAACAGTTCCAGCTGTGGGTTCTCTTGGCCACGGGGAGGGACTTGTACCCCCAAACCAGTGCCATGGACCCCTATAACACTTCTATTTTGGACTGACTTCTCAGCAGGCAGAAATGCTGTCAGGAGGTCTTTGGGACTATTTCCATTACTTCGCTCCCTCAAAATATAAAGCAGACTGATATCACCCTGCTATCATTCCATGAGTTGATATAAATTGGTGTTAAGACATGCATAGGTTGGATGCGACATGGGGCGTTATGCACCCAGAGCACATCCAAGACATAAAATAACCAAATAATCCCCAAACTAATCTTAGTACTGGGCCAGCCCCATGGTGGGGGCATGGAAGAGATGAACTGTGCTGTGAAGCAACTCCGTCCCTGGGATGCTTGGGCAGCCCAATGTCTGCTACGATGGAGAGTCTGAGTTGGCCCCAAAGGCCAGTGGCAACCAGGGTCCTGGGGGTGGAAGAGAGGGGAGGCAAGAGAGCATCTTCCGCAACAAGTCCGACATAACCACTGCAGAGTCCTGCAACAAAACCTGCTTCCACAAAAAAAGAAAAAAAAAAAGCTATTTTAAAAGAATGAGGAAGAAAAGCACATCATTTGTGGGGAAAAAAAAAAAAACAACAGTCAAACCAGTCACCATTTCCCTTTTGGTGGGAAAGTCAAATTTTAGCTCCACATGTCTCCAGCTTATGTCAGGTTCCTCAACCTCCTCCTCCCTATTCTCAGAGATCAGACCCTCCTGCAGAGGAGCAAAAACACCACATTCTGAAGAGCTCCTTCAGGATGGTAACATTTCCTTTATTTACCATCTACTTACCTGCTTTACTTGAATGTAAAGGCAAAAAAATAAAAATAAAAAAAAAGAGTGTTCTTTCTAGCCATACACACCTATTATTGTATGTTTTACACATGGATACACATGTATATATGTATGACCTCAGGGAGTTAAAATACATATATACATATACACATATGTATACATAGAGAGAGAACACGAGTTCAGAAATACATGAAGACCACGGCCTATGGCATGTGCCATCAGTCATCCAGGGAGACAAAAATGGAGCTGGAAGACACCTGGTGAGAGAGATGTTGCAGTGGCAGAGACCTCCTGCTCTCACCTAGGACCAAGGCACCACTGCTTCTTTTGCATTTGTGTCTGTGCTGTTTTGCTTCTTTCTGATGGGTAGGATGAACCCCACCAATCAGACACGATGCTTTTGACCTCATGGTTTTTGAACATATGCTCTGAGTTTTGCTTCCTGGGTTCTCACTAGTATGTCTGCCTGGATGTCCATGTTTGGAAAAAAGGGGTGTATTTTAATTGAAAAAAATCACGATTTTCAGAAAACAAGGCATTCCTTCAGCAAGTGATGCCATTTAATTCTGCTGAACATCCAAAACAGACCAAGAAGTTGCACCTTGCAGGTTGAACCTTCTCACCTCCAGACAAAAGGACAAGAAGGAAAAAAAAAAACAACCTCTCACCTGGAATCATTTGAGAAAAAGAAAACAAAAACACCCATGCAATACCTCAGCACTTCTCACTGCACAGGAACAGAATGATGGGGCTGTAACGCATAATAAAGATGGTGTGATATATCAGCCAGGCTCTCATCTCTCTGTTCCTTTGGGTGCAATTCCAAGTGTGCAGAGAGCTGGCCCACTGCCTGAACACCACTGAAATGCCACAGAAACCCTCGGGACAGGAATTCAGTAATGTACCAACAGAGTGCTGGGCTTCTGGACAGAGATAAATGTCACTCTTCCAGGTCACCATTCAGAACAAGGGGCCAGGATGCCTTCTATCCATGCTGGCATTAACCTTCTGTCTCTAATCAAAGCCTTGTGACACAGAAGACGCTGAAGAACAGTTTTGAATCTTCCTCCTTGTGAGGATCAGAGCAGCGTAGCTGGCTGAACACCACAGGCCCTCTAGCTGCCTGCTGCAAAAGTAGACCGTTTTCCAAACAACTGGTGCTTTAAAATCAGCTTTTTTTCCAGGCTGGTTGCACGCACAGCCTAAGCTGGTGATGAGTGGAATGAAGCACTCATCAACCTCGGGCAAGCTCCCACAGCTTGTGTGTAAGTGCAGTGCTTTTGCAAAAGCAGGGTTTATTTCAATCTTCACCACGTACATTCTCTCTCTACATATAAATACTGTATATCCAGTACAAGGCACATACAGACAAAACCAGAGGAAGAACACTACCATTCTAGTCACTTGTGTAGAACTCAGTCCACCTCCACCACAGTGTACTATAGATCAGGTGAATGCAAAACAACAGAGGTAACAACAGGCTGAGGAGAGATTCCAGGAGGGTAGGGTTGTGTTGGGATGTAACTGCAGCGCTCGTAAAATATGCCCATTGCTACATGCATGGACTGGACTGCCACGCCACACTGACCCTCTGTGTAAGGCTACCAGCTCCACAAGCAGCCGACTGGGAGTTGCTGTTACATTCCTCGGTCAAAGTTACGGAAGCGAGGGCAAACCAGGTAAAATCCCAGTAGGAAACATGGCACTGAGAGGGCATGCACGAAATATGACAGGAGTGACTCGTGTCATTCGGTTTAGTCACATACCTCTTTCCCCTGCCAGGATCATCCAAGATTGAATGAACAGTAGAAAAACAGGGAGGAAATTTAAATATGCAAGCAGGCATTAGTTGGGTGTTGTGGATTGTTGTGTATTATCAATAAGTTAAGTCACACTGCAAATTTAATATACACCGGAATGACTTCTAGGTGACTGTGAAATCATTTACCAAACGCCCTTAACGCAAAAGATAGTGAGCATATACAAAAAATGGGAAGGAAAAGAGAAAAGGGTGAATGAGTGTTACAATACCTACAGTCAAATACAATAACTGCTTGCTTTGATTTTTAAAATGATCAGCTTTCCAACCCTTAGCCAAGAGCACCAGATTTACAGTGAACACAGGGCTCCATCCTGCAGATACTTACACGGGTGGGCAATGCCTGGGTGCCCTGCGAGGTGGCACTGTCCTGGCAGCATTGCTGGCTGCCTTGGGCTCAGTCCTTCCAGGGTTGAGCCTCAGGGTTTTCTAACATCTATTTGACCCTGGCATGGTTTCAGCATTTTTAAAACACGAATCTTCCTGTTAAAGCACTTTGAAGAGTTAAGAGCAGTTGTTTTAGGCGTTAGATAACTCAAGTAATTACTACCAGAGATTAATTTGTTCTGACTTCTAATAACTGAAAGATTCCCAGTTCACCAATGCAGAAGACAGAGAACCAGGTGAGCTAATCCAGCAGGTTATCATTTACCACGGGAGCTAGGGGAAACCCCTGGCAACAGCCTGCGTGCTCAGGAAGGGACAAGCAACCCTTGTTCTCTTTTGTGGTGCTTTCACTTGGCACAGCTCTCACCAGCAGGAGTGGTCTGCAGCTGACAGTGACCCCCACTAGCGCTGTCTGGGGAAACTAGCACACAACACTGTCTGGAAACATGACCTCTCTCAAAAGTGGACAGGCTTGCTCTTATACAGAGCTGGTGGTGATCATACCCAGCTCTTGCTGGTGCTGCAGACTGACGTACAGGACAGCAGGATTTAATCAACCCCCCTTTGGCCCTCCCTGCCCTCTGAAAAAGCAATCTTTCTGACCTGTCCCACGTGCCTTCACCACCCTTCATCCCCATTACTGCCTTCTAAAAAAGATAACCCGGCACCTGTTCAGGAGACATCCCATAAGCGTGCAAAGCCACCAGCAACCGACCGGACCCTGCTCAAGACCTGCAGGACACAAGGCACCGCTGCTCACCTCTGCGTGGTGCTCTTCGTTTTGTTGGAGGACTTCAATTACCAATTCTGCCAGACGTATTGTGTCTTCTAACTTTTTAGCTGGTGTGACTAACCGGCCTACATTTTCTGTAGTACAAGAAGTCGAGTTAAAAGGCAGGCAGAGTGAAAAGCTCGACGTAAAGTAAGTAATTTTAGAGGTTTAAAAAAATCCCATAATATTCTACAGCTTTAAAGATCTTTTCATGCATATGTTAAATGCTTGTATAATTAGTACTGTGCAAACCAGAAAGCCACATTCGTTATTATACTATGAAAACACAGTGCTCCAGCTCCAAATTTCACAATACCGTCAGAGTTGTTTTGCTTTATGGTGAGGCAGAGGCACTTTATTAGCTCAAATAAGAACATTACATTCCCTAAAGACAGCATCTGGCCACTAATATATGAACAATATGTATCCTACAACGTAGATGATGCATTGCAGATAATGTCTGTATGACTTAACATACTTTTAAGATCAATTGAAACAAATCTCTCCGTACTTTTAATAAATTGTCAAAGTTGAGCAATTTAAATGTCACCTGCTACTGGAAGCAAAAGCTGCAGGTCTGGCTTGCTCCAGGATTTAACTTCACAAAGGTCAAGGAGTTACGCATGCTGGAGGGAGTGGAGGTGGTATTGCCCACTGGGCGCCCATACATAAGATTTATATGGGAAGAGAGATGCAACTTTACAGCAAAAACCCTGCAAACAAACCGAGGAGCTTAAATCCTGGAGCCTGCGTTTCAGCTCTACTGAGTTCTTCTGCAGCATTTTCTAAAGAGATTTTAAAAAATAATCAAATCACATTCTTCCAGGTAACTTATATTAGTATTAATATATCACAGATGTGAGGTGCTAACAATCTGGAATGTTTAAGGTTTTCAGCTTAGAGTATTTCAACAGGAATAACAGGGGAACAAATAAAATAGTGCCATTTTCATCGAACAACGGCTTGCACAGAGCTGGCTGAGTCCAACCAATGGGGCTTCTGGGACCTGACACGGTGGTTCACCTGCACTGGCAGCTTCAAGGAGAAGCAGAGCAGGAGTGTTGCTGCCTGGGACATGCCTATGCTGCACTGGGTCCCTGCAGAGATGTCCTTCTTGCTAATGATGGGCTGCAAACCCAGCTCCGCTGTAGCAGCTAGGGTGAGGAGCAGGATTATGCTTCAGGAGCTACATCAGCCAGCTCATAGCTCTCCACCTACGCACTGGCCTCTCTGTGAGACTTCATAAACAAGTGGAGTACCAGAAAACCCAAAAGGGCAGCCAAATCAGCGTGCTGCCATAAGCAGGATACAATAGGCTGAACGAGTGCAACAAAGTCAAATCTAGAGGTGAATGAATTACAGCCCCTCCACCAGCAAGGTATTCACCATGGGCTGTCCAACACTAAGCCAGCAGCTTGGGTTATGACGAAGCATAAGGCAGCTGGACATCTCAGACCAGACTCCTGCCTGCATCAGGTGTTTGCTAACACCTAAGCATTTAGGTTTTCTTTACTGACAGAACAGCATCTCGTGGTTGCACACAGATGTCTGGCTTTGCTCCGATGAGTCCCAGGGCAGAAATCCCAGCCTGCTGAAGGACTGGTGAGCTTTGTGGACTCCAATCTCCACCTTAGCATCTCGCCTGCTCCTACTTTTCACCAGATTTAACCTTATGGGCAACAAATCTCCCATGAAAAGGAGAATATTTCTCAGAAAGGGCAGTGAGAGGGGTACATGGTGCTGCTGTCAGAGGAGCTGAGTAGGTAGGCCAGTTGAGATCTGGCATTGCAGGTGCTCAGCTCAGCTGAGAGATGCATCAAGGTAAATTAGTGCTATACTTTTGCTGATGGATACCACAGATAGGGGCCTTGGGGTTTTTCCTGTAGTTTCTCTTTCATCTCTGGAAACAATAACAAAAGAAACCCTCCCAAGTTATCTTTAAAATACTCCACTGGGCAAACATTTCTCCAAAAAATTGGAGAACTAGTGGTTGACTTATTGTCCGTCTTCCTATCCAATCCAACACCTCACTGGTTGCAAGAAGAAAACTCTTCCTTTTAAGCAAAGAGAACCCAAAGAAACGTCCCTCTGATTGCTCCTGCACCTCTGAAGCCAGGGGGAAGCTTTTCCATTGATCAGAGCAGCATCAGACTCATTCTGATTTGCAACACTGATCTGCTCTCAAATACAACTAAAAGACAAAAGTGTTAATAAGAACAACTGCTCAGAGATGCTGTCTTTAAAGAAAATATTGATGCTTATACAACTTTGGCAGCCAGCAGATGTCAATCTTAATTTTTTTTCTTCTTATTTTAAATATTTCCCTGGTTAAGTTACTATACATCAGAATATTCTGCTAAGATAGCTGGAGCACTGACAGTTACATGAAACATATACGATATACTTATCAAACATTTCATCCAACATCATGTAAAGCTCATACATATTTATAGTTTTCATGCAAAATGTTATGCAACAACAATGTTATTTTGTGCTGACGTTGATATTTGAAAATGTTGCATATGTCAGACATTGCTAGACAAAAAAATGTGGACATTTTGAAGTAAATGCTACCTCTAAATCTCTAAAAGCCTACCACATCGCGCTAGGTGCTTTATAAAGCTGCACATGAGAACTAGCTTGCTAAGGCTAAACAAGCAACTGCCAGGCTAGAAAGCCACTGAATAAATGGAAGGAAGACTATCACAGTACTTGGCGTCTGTTTGGCCATGCCTTTGAGCATATGATTCATCATGTTAGTCTGCGTTTGTGGAGATGCCGGTGGCCCAGCCGGTGGCTTAGGCTTGGATGGACGGGCTGCTGGCGCGTGACAGAGGGACGCCAAAAGTAAAGAGACAATGACGTCATAACAGTGACAAAAGGATGGAAACTTGGAAAGGAACATAAGCAGAAATGATCAAATACACATGGAAAAAGCTGCTGGGTTTTGCTTCTTGGTGCTTGAGGGATTACACAGGAATGACACCGTTTGACAACAAGAATCCCAGGAGTCAGCAGATTCTAACATCCTATGGCACCGTGCAATCAGAAAGCTAAGCATCCAACACAAGTGTGGAACTGCACTTCAGGCGGCCATGTGGGAAACCTCTATTTGGGAAACTCAGCTAAAACACGGCAGTTCACAGAAGGCG
Organism: Odontophorus gujanensis; assembly: GCA_013399175.1. Classification (NCBI taxonomy): domain Eukaryota; kingdom Metazoa; phylum Chordata; class Aves; order Galliformes; family Odontophoridae; genus Odontophorus; species Odontophorus gujanensis. The sequence continues at coordinate 58,159 of VXAB01003991.1, forward strand.
ACTAAAAACGACCACTTCAAGTCAGTGCCCCCATGCTTAGGTACATTTAGCAGTAGAACAACGAGCTGCAGGAATTAATTGCTTTGTAAATATCAATTACACATTTTAGAATTAAACGTCACTGTTGGTTAAAGGGAGCTATAAAATATTCTTGTGCAATTTAAACATGTAAAAAAATCTGTCACTTAAAAATGTGTGGTTCCTGATCGTTTCCAGCTCATTTAATTATTTTCAACTTGGAATTCTAGTGGCTTTTATATTCTGGGTTGAATCATATATAAAAACTTGCCAGCTCTATCAAATATGTTACTTGCTATTCCAAATGTTAGAATACTGCAATCAGGACTTGACCCATCTGTCATATAGTTTACAATATCAGCATAGGAAAAATTCAAAGAAAATAGCCTTTCCCTTTACATGCACTCAGAGAATAAATTATGTACTGTGAATATATTAACACAATAGTTTCCATTGCATTTAATACCATCTTTTAGCAGCACAGTGACTATTTTTAATAATTCCATTTTCAAAGGATCTGGCATATTTATCTGGACATTCTATTGCCAAAAGTCCTTGCCATTTTGATTGCATTTTCCAGTGGGGTAAAAAAAAAAAAAAAGGGGGGGTTGGCTTGTGCAAAGTAGATTTCTGATTGCTTTTAAATCTCACAGAGTTACAACAGTTATCAGAGCATAATAAAGGATAGTTGAGTAAATCATTAGTTAAAGAGTACGAGTTAGGTTTGTTCCTTCTCTCCATACACAGAGGTACACATGTACATGAACACACATACAATGCACACACAGTTTTAGTCTTTTTAGCTATGTAATGATTCAATTCAGCTTTCCATTTTTTGACTTTTGTTTTGGTTGTTTTCTGATAACAAGAAAACCAAATCTATTTGCTTATTGCTGGAGCCACCCTGATCTACACTAAGTGCTCACCCAGTGTGGCTTTGTCCCCAGAAATAATTTTGTCACCCTTAAGTGACAAAAATAACTGTTCTTTGGGCATTGGCCTAATGACTTTCAGCCTAATTTAAAACATAAGCAAGAATTCAGTTTCATTACTCACTGATGGTTGCTGAGCAAACCACATAATGCTTAGGAAGGAGATTTTACTGCTGGCCTCCAGGAACGCCCCACCCCATTGCACCTCTGTGCACCACAATCCAGAATCACCCCTAGATGTGAAGCCCACCTCTGTGCCATCAACCACCAAAATGCTCATGTTAAAAGAGACAGGTCCTAACGTGGGCCTCAGTGGTGAACTCATTTCAGCCCTCACTGGCATCCAGCCTCCACAGTGTCAAACTGGCCTGACTTGTGCAAGTGTTCTCTGCCCCAGGTAGAATTCAGGAGCAGAGAAGGATGAGGAGGAAACAGTAAGAACTGCTGGTGAGATTCAAATGCATTGGGCACTGAGAGTAAGGGAGGAATAGGCTTCTCCTGCCTTAAGAGCCTGGCAGAAGGCTCCTCTTAAAGCACCCTCCTGGACACATTCATGCATGCAACTGCTTTTTACACCTCTGTCTGGTACTTAAACACTTGCAGAAATCTGAATTACGTGAAAAGTAAGAGTTTTGGGGTTGTATGCTACGCTTCAGCTTGCAAAGAGCATAACAAGTGTATTATAAAACATTTTGGGAACGCGTATTGCATAAAACTCATCACATGCAGAGCAGAATACACTCCAACTAGGTATTTCTCACTCAGCATCATGGTCTGTGTGAGATGGAAGGGCTAACACAACCACAACACTGAGAATTAAACCTCACTAAGCAAGGACTCGTGCTGACTTCCCATGTTTCTCAAAAGCACAGGCACCAACTCTGTGATTCCTTGTAATAATTAAAAATATGAGCCCTGCCAAAGGCCTTGGTGTGTAAGCATCGCGTGCATCCATTTGTGAGCCAACCATGGCAATGACAGAGTTTCTCAAGATAATGATAAAGACTAATGGACACAGCCCCAGGAGAAGGCAAAGCAGCCTTTATTATCCTCATGAAATGATTTATGTGTGCCTGAAAGGGACTTCAGTGATGATAACTTTTTCTCAAACCAGGATGCACAATCTTAAAATTGAGAAAAATTATTTGAAAAGGTTTTTCAACTTAGAAGGAGACTCAGCTCTCAAAATTCAACATACTGGAATGAGAACGGACCTCCTGACTTTCTGGTGATTATTCAGCCTAGTGAGGAGTTCTTGCATATCCAAATTCTACCTCATGCCTCAGGCAACGAGTTGCTCTGCGGTTGGTGAGAGCCTTGTAGAAAGAATGCCGCAGAGCAGATCACTGTGATCCCTGGAGCAATACTAACAACTCTGATACTGCTCCAAACAGTGCCTCATAAAGGGCAAGAGGGATGCTAACAATTTGCCCAACAACTCGCTGTTAAACCCATCTGAATGCCACTACAATGAAACAAATAAAGCAGCAGGTCAGCAAGCAGACAAATACAGGTTGCAGTTATGTCTGAGCTACGTTAATAGAAAATGTATGATCTATTAACAACTTTATTCTCCACTCCTGCCCCCAAAACCGATATTTTAATGCATTTTGCATCCCTATTTATTTGGGGAATTTCATTTGGTTTTCTCATTGAGCTCTGTGCTTTATCACAGTTGCTGCGGTGACTGCGGAGTGGTGGATGGGCTGATAAATCCCACGGCACCTCCTCTTAGCCCAGGTTAGGTTAACAAACAGCTTGGCTCCTACAGCACACTCACTTAACATTGCGGATATATGCACGGAGCTTCCCAGGCTCTGATCCAGAAATAGGAAACACAAGTGATGTGAAGAGAGCACGGGGACTGTGACAGGGGCCAGTGTGAGTGCCGTAACAAACACCACTGCTTGGCAGCAACCTGCTGTGTTGTGAAGTCAAACACCAGCCCCTTCTGCATGCAATTCCTCAGCCCAGGACTCTTCTGTGCCTGCTTGGTGAGCACAATGCACAAGAAGCTCTGCAGCTGAAGCCAGCTGCTGCTAACACTGCTGAATCCTCGGACTGAAGATCACAGAATTGCACAGGAAGGGACCTCTAGAGATCATCTAGACCACCCCCACTGCCAAAGCAGGCTTCCTAGACCAAGTTGCATGGATGCTGGGGGACAAGCAAAAAATTCCAATTTTTGCCCCAACTGACCCAAGAGAAGCTGACTTCCCCTTCCCCCCCCACTCCCCGAGAACAAAGCAATGGATATCATGGGCTCTATCCACTCCCAAGTCCCTTTCTGTCTGCAGAGCTGCCCAGCTGGCAGGTTTGGCCCCATGCACCAATTTAACAGCCATCCCAGCCCCACATCTCCTTCGCTTTTCATCCTCAGTGGTACTGCAGGACTATATTCTACAGAGGCCAAAACCAAGTTCCTACAAAAGAAGTAGTCAAAACCTAAAAAAACAAGTCTTACACTAAACGCAACAAATGGTCAAGCTGACAACTGTCACAGCAGCTGGCACCAGGTCTAAGGCTGTCTGTGCTCAGCTCCAGCAAGGGGAAAATGGCATTCATGGGAATGGGATTCCCTCAGTGCCAATGAACAGCAATGCAGTGCAGTGTATTCCAAAGTTTCTGTACTTAAGGGATGGAGAAGTCATTTTTTTCTAAAAGAAAAATGGATTCCCAACTTAAAGGAACATGAAGACCAAGCACTTATTATTGTTGTTAGTTTTGTCTGATTAGTAATTGAAGCAACCCACCAACCTTTAATTATTTCAGAATAATGTTCTGTTTAGTGTTCTGCTTTAAATTCATATTTTTAGGTAAGGCAAGAGACAACAGCTTTTTCAGGAGAAAGGAAAACAAAGGGTGACATTTGAGTGTTAGTTTTCATTATCTTATTTTAATTCTTGCTTTTGGTAAAAAAGTCAGGCCAAAACCCAATCACTTTTGACTCCACTTGATCCGAGGAACTGGTTTCAAGTTGAGTCCTGCTGACACTGCCCAAATATTTTTCTTTTAAGACACTGGGAGAGATTTGTGGGTACAAAGCAGGACAGTCACAACCTACTGTGACCCTTCACTCACTCCGAGCTTTGGGAAGCAGTTGTATTTTTAAACTAACTGGGCTTAGTCATGTCCTTCTCAATTCCTAAACTTACCACATATGACAAACCTTAGTCAGTAAGAGCGATGCCCAGTGCAAGAACTGTGCTCAAGACACAACAGCCTGCTGTGGCCGTTGGAAATAGCTGCACTTGCAATGGTTGCATTTGCAACTTGAGTACCTGCACCTCTCATAGCTGTAGGAAAGAATTAACCTTCATTTCCCAAATGTTTGTTGCTTATTAAAATCGGCTTTAGTGTCACGCTTTAGATCCTGGGGAAACTGGGGCAGAACAAGCCCAGCTCCTTGTTCTGCCTTTTAAAAACAATTTCCCTTGGCAAACAGCTGAAATCAACTCAATCCTTTCTTTTTGCCCCCCACATAACGTAACAATCTACTCACAAAAAGGGATGAACAGTTCAGGTTTCAAGGACGTTCAAACCAGGACTGTGGCAAACAACAGAAACAAGAACAGGGGCTATAGACCTCCAAAATCCCTTCTGAAGAGACAGGCACTTCGGGCACTTTGGCTTGTGCTGAACCTTTGCCTCACCACATGTCACCACAGGTTATAAACAAGAGACAAACATGACTTCTGTCTGACCAGATCATTTGTTACACATTAACAATAAAACTGAAAAAGGAAAAACAAAACCAAACCAAAACAAAACCAAAAACCAAACTTATTCTCCCAATTGGGCGAAAACAGAAGTTATGGAAACCAAAAATGAACATTAGTTTCGTCAGAAATGTGCCTGTTTGGGTGTGTTAAATTAATGGCCAGCTCACCAACGTTTTTGCACCAAAAATGAGATGCAGTTCATTACGAAAACAAGACTTTCCTTTTACAAAGACTAGGCTGTCCGTTAAAACTGTCTCTTAAGAAGACACTCTATTGCTACAAGGTACTTCTAATCTACGCTCTATTCTAAGGACGGAGACAAAAGAGGTTATGTAGACAGCACAAATTAACTCCTTAAGTATTAATGCATCTCCATTTTCAGCCTGAAGGAGTACATATCTTAAGGAGCTATGAAAAACAAAATAAATATAACTTAACAGTCCTAGCAATTTATAATGCATATACAATTGTTCACCTGCATCCTTTTGATTCTCTATATGAAAGAGAGAAAGCAACAAGGAGAGAAAAGAGAGAAACAAGAACAGATAGGCAGGATTAATGAGCAAGTGGACCGCACAGCCCCCCAGTTACGCGTGATACATGACATTTGAAAATAAGAAAAGTTGCCCCGTCTCACCCCCCCGCCCAGCAGCGTGGTGTTACCAAAAGAAGCTCCTTTCACAGAGGTGAATGAGAAAGCTGTACCAATAGGAAATCGGAGAGCATGAGCTCTGTGGATGTACAGGGGCTCTCTGAGCAGCACCCCGGGCTCCTGCATCCCCTCCAGAGCTCAGCGGAGAGGAGCAACCCAAAAATCCAGGAGGAGAGCAAGTAGAGCGCTTCCGCTTGAGAGAACGGCCAGGAGACATGTAAGAGTTGATGCACGGAGGAAGGACAGCCCCACATGATCTTACACGCAGGCTTGGTTACAGAATGCGTACGCCGGAGCAGGGACGGCTTTTCCCCACGTCCTTTACCTGACCGCTAGCTCGTTTCTCCCCGGTGTAGCTGCTGCCCTTTGATTGTGTACCAGTGACAAGCACTTTACAAATTGGGGTTACATGGAAGCAAAGTAAAAATGCATTCAGGTCACAGACATAAAGAGTAACTGAAAAAAACTTACAAACAGTCTGAGTTTATCACAAACGAATGGCTAAATCGTCTAACCTGTTTTAGGCTGATAAAAAGTGACTGGACTTCTCACACTGGGTTTCACAGACAGAAGCAACAGACAAGCCAATGCTAAAAGACTTGAAGCAAGGAGAGTGAGTTTGGATCTGGACTTTCTTGAGGTAATGAGAACAGAGAGAGTGAGGACAGCATGGAGAGGAGGGTGGTAGGTACTCACGAATGGTTAAATCCATCACTTGAGAGGCCAAGCAGAAGACAGGATGCTCATACATTTCTCTCTTTTTCCCTATAAAAGAGGATTTGGGCATGCAAGAGGCTTAGGTCAGAGGTAAAGAGGTTATAAGGTTAAAGGTCAGAGGAAAACTTCATATCAGGTTAAAAGGAAAATAGCCGTATTTTGGGATACATACAGGATAAAAGGAAAAAAAAATTAAAAAAAGGGAAAAAAAAATAAAAAGGGTTAAAATTGGAGATCTACTGGATTAACCATTCAGCATGCCCATGAGTCACAAGGGAGGTTGTGACCATGACTCTAGAGGTTTGTTCAGAATTGTTTGCAAGAATATGATCAAAACGTCATGAATAGAGGGAAATAGATTTTCACTGGTTTAAGGCTCCGAGATACTAAGGATTTCAGCCTTCAGTATCTAAGGCTTTCACAGGTATTTCTTCATAAACATAGCCTCGAGCTCTGCTGCCACCGATTCTGTTTTGCATCTCTGATAAAACTCTTTTAAACACGTGGCGATTCAAATGTCAGCATTTGAAAGCAAGATTTCAAAACCACACCTCGCCGAGGCAGATTTGTTCTTTGCTCTTCTAAGCAACTATTTCAACACGTAGTGGACTATGCTCATGAGAGAAAACCTGATGCATGCAGCTGGCAGATGTTGGGTTGTTCGAACTAACAAGCCCAGCATGCTTTGAAATTGGTGTTACAACCACTTTTATAGAAAAAGGATAAAAAAGTGGCTGTGGCCAATCACGGATAAAGGAGAAGAAAAGCAGAAGAGAGCAGGTAGTGTGGAATGAACTATTTCTCTGAAAAGGTAGCTGGAAAAAAAACGCGTTGCTTCAAAGTATTCCCAGACCTAAAAGTCACAGTGCAAAAAAGAGGGCAGGTAATTAACACAACCAAGAAGAATTGAGGCACAAAAGGAAAAGTACACACTAACTGTTCTACTTTGGAAATGAATGCATTTTTACTTACAGATCATAAAGTTTGTTTTTGCATAGATTTATCTGAAAGAAGAGAGCAAATCTTACCAACGAGTTAGTGATATTTACACAGAGAACCTAAGGGAGCCAGCACTGGGTAGAAGCATCCATCAACAGAAAAGTTGCTTTTGATTCTCAGTCCTTCTCCAGCTTCATCAAGCATATTTAAACATTGCATTTTACAGAATACACCAATTAAAATATCCTGTGAAGTTGAGTGCTTTGATAAATTGCCTGATAATGCAGGGCTTATGGAACCTTCATTCCTTCTCTATTTTTGTCACTCATTACCAAGTCAAGAGTTGATAAACATCCTTTTAGTGCCCAATTCTTAAGTGTTTCTCACTGGGTGCATAACAATGAATTCATTACCACTGGTACACAATTTGCATCGTGAGACGGAAAAAAAAAAAAATGGAAAAAGAGAGGACATGTCATGTACAGAACCTGGACAATTTGTCATACAACAACCCAATTTTTCACGTAAACAAGAACTAAGAGAAGATCAGAGGGAGCTGGTTTTTTTCTCCTCTCAATATTGTCCTAGAGGCATACAGTGATAATCTCAGCTGTAGGAAAGCTTCACATCACACATGACAGAAACCCAAAGTCTAGAGCAGAACAATACCATTCATCTGGAACATACAGGTTTAAGCAATTGCAAACTCGGATACAGTTGGGTAGGAGTTTCAAGTTGGGAACAGCAGCCCACAAAGGTAGCAACATAAACTGATCAACACGTAAAGAACTACTGGATCAGAGACCTTCAGCTGACACATATCCTCCAGCAAGCTTTAAAATGTCTTTTTGATGGCTACATGTGTCTCTGGTCACTGGTTATTATTCTCCCATAACTTAAAAGGTCAATAATATCAGCTATGCTGGATTTGGAGTGACAAGAAAGAAATCTGATGCAAGTATGAGACCAACTGATCAATGACTGCTACACACAGTGCAAAGACAACAAAACACTCCCAGAAAAAGACATTTTAAATCGACTACAAATGATTAAGCACAGATTTAACAGCTTTTCAGCTTCTTATTTTTCATTTGCTTCCTGAACTCCACTGTCACAAACAATTAGCTGCACTATACCTTCAGCTGTAAAGATGACAACCCAAGTATTTCTCAGTTTGTTCTCTAAAACCACGATGTGAGTCTGAATACTACACCACTGGCTAAACGCACTATCTATATACATATATATATATAAAAACAACCACAGTTCCTTTTAACTGTTTTCCCTCTCTTTTCCAGAAAAAAAGAAATGTTTTACATAGCTTCCACTCTTAACTGCTTCAAAAGCAAACATCACAAAAATGATTCATAATCACATCAGTTTTATTGACAAGTGAATAAATAGCAAATGAGTTTCTTTCAAATAGCTCCCAGCCACAGTTGCCACCTAGAAATATAACAAAATTGTAATTTCACAAAGACAGAGCCTTACCTTCAATTTTGGCATACTCTGATAGTCGAGTATAATTGACTAGAGCTGCTTGCTCCAAGCATTTACGGATGACTGTTTTTACCTCCTCTTGAGGGACTGGAGTAACTATGTCTTTCATCAGAACCTTGACACAAGAAAATCTGATTTGTTGTGGCATCAGGCACACATAACTGTTTTTTCTCCAAGCCCAACAAACACATCCGTTTCTGCCCCAGTGCTGCGTGGCTCTCGGGGTAAGCACACAATAGGCAGAACCCACGACAGGGTCACCTTGGCCAGACTGAGATGTGGGACCTACTCTTTCCCTAGCATCCCCTGTCTCTATGTATCTCTCTGTATCCTATGGCATGCTCCAAAATCTGCAATTCCCGTTCCTTAGGGCAAGACATTAAGATTTATCCCAACTTCCTTAGGGCTAGACAAAGTTCGTCCTTATGATGACTTGGGCTCACGTCTGGGGTTGGCTGTAGGGGTTAACAACAAGCCACTGCTTGTAAGGGTCTGCAGCATGGATGCTCATCAGTGAGACAGCTTTCCCTTATGCTGGCACAGGTGGTAAGGTCCAGGCTGCACCTGGCCTCCAAGCCCAAGCGGGAAACATCAACAGCCCCACCTAGAATTTCAACTACCAGCATTTCCTCTGTAAAACAACAGTTCCTTAAGCTCTTCTGGATGGAAAGATCTATGTATGCAGGTAATTTTAACAACTCTTTGTCATTCTTATGCTTACCCTTTCCAGCAGTGATAGAGTAGCTTTCAGCGCACCTTCTGGACGGCCAAATGGAAAGCAGTACCTAGAAAAATCATAGCATGTTAACATCAGACCAGGTGTGTCAATAAGCATTTCCAGTGCTCTGAAGATGCTTTCCTCCTTAAGGCCAAGCAATTCTCCAGTCCCAGTGTTCTTCCCACTGGGTAATTTTCAAAAAGGGCTTCATGGTGCAGGTAGAAGAAAGCAAGACAGAATTTGGGACAGCTGGGAAGGTCAGCTAAGTTTCAGTTTATTAAATCTGGGTGTCACCTGGGGAGTTCTTAGGTCTCCTAGGAAAGAGTTAACTATCATTTCCTTGCAAAAATAAAACAAAGATCCAGTTATCTCCAGCTGGAGACCTGGGTTCAAGGGGCCCTGGCACAGACCCTGTGTGCTAGCCCGTGTCACTCACCCGCATGCACAATCCACGCAGAATGAGTCTGGTGTGCTACAGGGGCAGCTTGTCCCTTTTAAGGGGGGTAGGATCCTTCGTTTCTGTAATACTGACATCCCTGAAGAAAGCCCTGCCCTTCTGTATGCTAGTAAATATAAACGGGTAATAACTGAGAACAGAAATCAGGGGTTAAATTTTGGAGGGGGTTAAATTCTAGAAAAAAATCGCAGCCTTATTCTGCCTATGGAAACAAGATGGTCTGAAATACGTGATTAAATGTTACTGCTTTCAAATCACTCCCCAGCTACAAACACACTACAGTGCAGGCGTCACTGCCCTGCTCAGGTCTGAGCCGCTTCTGCAAGATTCCTGCATGCATTCAAAACCTGTCTTCTGGCTTTGCTGATTAAAGGAGGGAGTTTGGAGGAAAGCAGTCCCCTCGCGTTCAGCCTGGAGTCTCTGCCTTTACCTAAAGTGCGTGATCTGATTCTCCAGAAGCACACGCAGTCGCTCCTTGATCTCTTCAAATCGCTCTTTCTCGTCTACGGTTACCGTTCCTATCCCATCCGGCCTGAAGGAGAAATGCCATGAATGACTCAGGCTCCACCTCACGACCCTGGGAAATCATCTGCGCAGCAAAGCACATGCTGCAGGTTGGGACACATGTCACCAGCCATTAGACCCAGGACAGGGCAAGCTGAGATGCAGCAGTCACAGCAGCACGGCTGTGAAGGTATCAGAGAGCAGGAAAGCAAAAAGTACCCCCTCTCACAATGATAATCTGTATGTGGAGACCCCCCTCCACCCTCCCCATTTTTTTTATTTTTATTTTTTTGTGACAGAAAAGCCTGTAAAAGACATGAAAAACCAGAATCCCTTCTTTCATATAGGTATATAACAGAGTGCAATGCCAGCTTTCACAGCAGGATTGGGCTCATTGCTGGCAATACGTGGACTTAATTTCTGCAGAAAAATTCAGCTGTTAATTTAACATAATTCACAGCACAAAAAATATCGACAACAAGTTTCTATATTTACAGAATGTAAAATTCTGCGTTGCTGAATCACCTTATCACAATAATTTCCTGAAGTCAACCATCTTCAATATATTCTGCCAAAATGTACCGAGAAAGTGGTATTTTTTTTTTTACCTGAGAACGCAACGACTTCTCATTCATTTAATTTTGACTGATAAAAACACATTTGATCACAGAATTTCCAGGAAAATTTGCTTCACCCTGGCAATTGCTGCGTGCACAGGACTGCATTGTAAGACCCCAGGCACTGGGTCTGCCTCGGGCACTCCTCATCCATCCGTCACCGAGCACAGTGTGCAACGAGCGCTGCTACGGCTCTCCCAGGCTGGGATGGGTGTCCCCACACTCCCATCCTCCTGCCACAGACCCAGCTATAAGCAGCCATGCCCTCCTTTTCCCTGCTCCCAGACGGCAAATCGCGCGGCACAGCAGCACAGGGAGAGGAGCCTAATCCATCACCAAAGGGCTCGGCGTGCCAGACAATCGGCAGCACCGCTTCCCATCCACAACGAGCAAAGTCTGTGGATTTGTGTACTCCTGGGCAACTCCGCCGGCACAGGAGATCTTTAGGTAATGTAAGACGTCTTAAAATTGAACAAATGTTCTTACTTAAAGGCCTCCTCCAGTGTTCGGCTTAAGCTGCATAAATCCTCAGTACTAGACTGGTTCGGCTATACAAAAGACTTGGCAAGGGATTGCAAAGCTTCTAATGAACCTCCTGTCAGGGGTTAATTGGTTGGCTTTATTTTCCTCTTAAAGAATCAAAGGCCCTAAACTTAAAAAAAAAAATAATAAAAAAATCAACCAAAAAACCCAACATGAGGAAAAAAAAAGCCTATAAAAATGAAAAGCAATAAAATCTGTACCATCTCTTCTCCTTGACCCTATATTTAGAAAGTTCTCAGTACCACAAGTACAAACTCTGATATTCCAGCACAAGTGAATACGATTAAAACATTTCAGGAGATTAACTAGCAAGCCTTACATGACGTCGACCGCATATTCTTAAAGCATTACGTTAAATAAAACTTAAAACATGGAAAGAGAAAAAAAAAAATCAAAACTTGAATATCAGAGGATGTATTTAAATTTAAACAGCATTTCTTCAGAAAACTGTTATTTGACTGTTTGCCAAATCAGTTGTGCATTAAGGAAAAAAAAAAGGGAAAAAGATTAAGGCTAAAACTTGGATGAAATGTCTCATCTGAGGAACACATTTCATAAACATTTTTGGAAGTATAGATCTGGTCTCATTAGTACCTAATTAGGAATAGTTATTTTGAAGAAATGAGCAAGCCACGGGGAAAAAAAAACATAATTAAAAAAAAAAATTAGACATTGAGCAAAAATTAACGCCTGAAGATGCTCAATATATTTTTCTTCCCAAATTCCATAGAGCAGTTAATGCCCTGACAGAGGTAGCCCTGCCTTATGATGCACTGTGCACCTTGCAGTGCCTGGTCTGCTCCCAAGCAAACAATTCGGGGCAGACAGCGATGAATGCTGTACACGAAGGGCAGGGTTGAATCTCTCGTTTGACTTCTGGCACTCCTGTACCCGTAACAACCGGCGGTGTCACTGGGTTAATTGTGTCAGCGCTGACAAACGAGGCAGTGAAAGCCACCCACGCTGGCAGCGATTTGCTGATGGACTGGAAATGGTCTGAAAGTTATGTTACCCTTTGCTGGGTCAACAGCCTCCAAAAGCCAGACTTATCGCCAGGGCACCTGGGTGGGTGTAGGTGAGGTCTGCTTCCCCCAGCAAACAGCAAGGAAGGGCTGCTCTTAAAATCACCACTAGCTCTAAAAGACATATTGAAGGGATTTAACTGGAAGCAAAGCGCAGCAATGTGTGAGAATCAAACCAGCGCTGTATGCAGCGACTGGGCATCCCACTGCCAACGCAGGATCGGCACACGTCTGACAGTGCAGGTGGGCTGCAGCCCTCCCACACGAACTGTACCCTCACTGTATGTGAAGGGGCTGCGTCTCATCAGAAACAAGCATGTTACGAGCACTGTGAACCCACGATGCACCGACATCGTCTGCAGCCTGCTCTCACAGCACCAGACCCACGCGAGGAGGCATGGCGAGCTTTGGGAAACGAAGACCAGGCGCAAACAGCTCTGCCTTCACCCGTGCTGCCCCTCGGCCCACACAGACCACACAGCCCATGGCCAGCAGGTCAGCGTGAGGATGGGGCGGCCATGCCCACTGGTGGGCCCACACAGGATCCACGCGTGGCATCAGTGGCACGCCGCTCTCCTGGATCATGCTCCTGAAAACTTGAGACACGCTACAGGTCAGCCGTAGCCATTTTTGGAGCAGCGCGGATGTCTGGAAGGGCCTGCCAAGAGAGAGCCATCACTACTGCAAGGACTCCCTTTCTCACCCAGCTGTGGACTATATTGCATCTGACATGATGAGCATCTCTTGAATCTACCTTTCAAATTTTCGGCAAACCATTTTCTCACTGTCCTTCACAAAGTTGACATTTTCGGCAGCATGATAGGAAAGATGTCATGTCGGCTGCTTTTCAAGTTGTTGTCACAGTGGTTAGCACCAGTTCTGTCATCTTTGCTTTCCTCACAATCCCCCATCTTGAGCCATGTCACAAATAATAATACTTCCCATGTTTTTGTCAAATTTCAAATACTATAACCCAGCTGCACATCTTCGGATTTACTAGTTATGTTAATCTTGTTGCTCATCTTCTCAGAAGCTGAAGCATTAGGAACTCATTAATTAGTGACAAATGCAGGATATACATAGAACTGGAAAAACACCACCGAAAGCCTTGCACTTAATTTATTAGCTGGATAATTTTGAAACCTAATTAAATATGCAAGTCAAATATACTTTGAAAATGCTATCTTTTTGAGGGAACATATTTATTTTCCCTTTTCAAGAACACAAAGGGTATGTAGCCTGGCATTTAAGATTCACTTCTGTGGCTCTAGACAATTCCATTACGTGGCTGATGAGGCTGAAAAAAAATCCACAAGAGAAGTTTAGGTCTCACCAACTTGTTTCCGATGCTTATTGGTGATTTTATTTTTAACAGTGATCTCCAGCCCGACTTTTACATTTGATATTTTATCTGTGTAACGAATGCACTCACACAATCTTAAACCACATCCTTGTAACACTGGGCTTAGGAGGGATGGGCAACGAGAAAAAAGCAAAATGGTGAAGGATAGATCTGTACGCACATGATTTGTGCAGAGCCACAAATGACAAAATGGGTCTGAACCTGTGGGTTCAGGTCTGCAAACAGAACAAACGTCTCCATCTAAGTGGAGACACCAGTTCATCTGGTTCTCTACAGTTCATGGACTTTTGAGGTGTGCGGCATAAGTTGTGGGCAGAAAGGGAAGCAGAAGGGCAAAAAAGGCAAGAAAAATAAATAAGGAAATTTTTAATTATAAGTAAACAAGCTTCGAATCACTCCTTCTGCTGCATATTCACTATCTTGGCTCAAAACTAGTGAATTCCCAATGTAAATATTTCATACAGAAACTTTTAAATGCCACTTTCCCTATCCCTCATTGTTTTTAAGTTATAAACTATGAAAATAACAACATCAACAAAGCAGGTGGTGAAATTAAAAAAAAAGGGGGTTGCAATTTGTACAGCGAAAACGATAGTCCTTGTTTAGCTTGGATGGTTTGTGCAAATTCCAGGGTTAATTATAAATTATAATTAGGACCTGTGATCCTAAGGCCACTGCTTTATTCTACTAGCCCCGCCTCCCCCCATGCCCTTTTCTAATTATACCCAGTGCCCCCAGGGCTAGTTATGCTGCTAAAACAAATATATCAAAAATGATTTTTAACAAAGACTAATATATGAAGCAATAGCATGCATTTGTATGCAATTATAAATATACAGTATAGCTCTGGTGGGTTAATCTCTTTGACATAAGCCTGTACGAAATACCATGGCGGCTCACGAATGGAAAGACAGATCATCTTTTACACCTTTTATGTTTAACTTGTCTACACTTTTTCTACTGGGGAAAATATTGCTTACACGTAGCAAACAGATCTTTGCACGCACTGTGAGCCCTGGCATTCACAGCCAGCAAAAAAAAATAAAAAATAAAAAAAAAACAATGTCAAAAACTGATGCAAATAATTTGATTTTTTAAGTAACAACTCAAATATAAAACACGTGCTGCCTTCAGCTCCCTTGCCGCTTGCCAGGTGCAGCACATATGAGCCATGCAGTAAACATGGATGATTAGCGCCTTGGACAGCGTGTGTCAGGATGGCTTGGGGAGGCTGCCTGGCAGAAGCTCACAGGGGGAACTGGTGCGGGGCCGCGTTGGGATGCGGGACCACAGCTGGTGTCTTGCCCTCCCTACATCACCCCTAGCAAAGCCGACCTGAAAGAGCCCACCTGGTTACACCCCTTGACAAAGCTTATTCAGCCAACGCCAGTTTGGCCCAATGTCCCTTTCTTCTGGGAATTCAAACCAGCTGAAAGCCCTTTGTTTGGCTCAGTCCGCCGTCCGCTCTCCTTCCCTCCATCCTCCCAACCCTCCTTCCCTCGTGCTCCCGCTCCCCTCCACGCCAGCGCCAAGTCACGGCTCATCGCTTCCCATGTGCCATCCACACCCCCGACGCCGCGTGGCTGAACCGAATGGCTTCTGAGCACTGCCATCCCACACCTATTGCAACGCATCACGTCAGCCCCAGCCGCGTGTCTGCCGGTCGCGGGCGATGCCGGATTGCATCCGACAGACGGCCGCCGCCGCGCCGTGTCATCGCGGGGCGGGTGCGACACGGAGCCGGCACCTAACGAGGGGTTACGGTGTTACGCCCCGCGAGGTCTGCAGGCAGGGCTGCTCATCTGAGCGCAGCGACGTGTTGATGTATTTAGCACTTCTTTAACAGGACCAAAATGCCCCGTTTTGTTGCTGTCGTTTTTTTTTAATTTTTTTTTTTAAAGTAGCGGTAAGGAAAACTTGCCTTTATATGGAATAGCTAGAAAATAACAGAAAAACACACCGAAGTGTCATGCAGACTTTCCAATTCTCCAAGGACTGTGGCAATAAGATTATTTCTGGCTTTGTGCTGCAATAACGGCTCACAGGGGAAAGCACAGGTCACCAGGGTACTTAGCACAGAGACTTGGGGGTCTCCGGACTTTGGGTAGAAGCCACCAGGGAGGATGCTATCAGGCTGCAGCAGATTCAGGTCAGCAGCCTGATTCAGATAAGCTCAGTGTCTGCTTAGCACACACACAGTCCATATTTTACATTTATTTGTAAAAGATTCAGATTAGCAAGGACAGAAAGAGTCCTTTTGGTGCCGATTTGAACATCTAAAAAGAAAGTTAGGCATGGAACTATGTTCTCTTTGAACCACGCCAGTCTATTGCCTGTGCCACTTTTTGGAGGACTGTTGGTAAAGGAAAGTGATGGCCTCAATGCGGTGACGGTCCCAGGAGCACACAGACAGCAGTAACTGCACAGCCTGTGCTGTCCTGCGCTGTCGGTGCCCGAGTGATGCTACGCATTCCTTGCGTTTCAAGCATGCATAGACATCAGAAATCATAACATCTCACATAACAGCAGAATTTTACAAAGCCATCAGCGATACCTGTTGGAGAAAACCCTGTTATGAAATCGCTGGTGGTCACAGCAGTGAAAAGCCTCCAGTTCTCCAGTTTGGGTGTGTAGCAAGTAAGGAGGGACCAGAAAATCGCTTGAGTACTTGGTAGTGTGGGCTTGCTCTCTGCTGGCCCCCGCCCTTCTGACAGCCTGCGCACAGCACACGCAGGTATCTGCAGGAGGTGAAACTCAGGACAAGGAATTAACATTTAGCCACATCTTCTATTCCATAAAGGATGAAATTGACAGAAAAACTAAGGAGACCGCCATGCAAATAGCACAGATTTACAGCCTTCTTTTGGAGAGATTATGTCGGGCTTTCAGGGCTCTGAATAAACTACAGGAGCCCAGGGGAAGCAAAAAAACAAATAAACCCTATCTAAAGCACCAGGGCTCCAAACCAGCCCCCAAAATCTTACTGTGACCGTGTCACCTGCCGTGGCAGCGGGGTCAGCCCGGAGCTGGAGGTGCAATGCCACCCGTTCCGTCCGGGCGCGGCGGTGCCGGACAGGCGAGGCAACGTGCCCACACTGACGCCTGTCATCCTGTCAGCCCCGAGCTCCGGGCTGTCCCCGGCATCCGAGCGCCCCGCACCTCCCCGCTGACTGCGAGCGACTGTTGTCTCGCTGCCTGACCTTACACAAACGCGATGCAAACAGACAACCCACCTCAGCTCCATCACTGTCTGCTGCTAATACAGGAGATTGATAGCCACATGAAATTATCTCCCCACTCGACCTCCAGTGCTGGGTGGCATATTCTGACTGACAGCCAACCTCATTCTGGAGAAAATCAAACTACCCAACTTATCCCTCTCTCTCTCTCTCTTTTTTTTTTTTTCTTTTTTGCTGTCTAAAAAGTGAAGTAACTTCTTTTTATAAAAGAAAATCAAATCAACACTTCCTCGGTTTTGACAGAGAAAAGAAGCCTTTGTTAAACAGAAAGATTCCTCCTAACTTGAATCCACCCCCTGCACTTGTGCACATGGATGGCAGTGGTACCCAGCATACAAGACGCTCCATCAGACACAGTGCTGGGTGCTGCACAGTCCCAAGAATGGGCATGCTCCCACCTCTACCAAATATACATGGGAAATTTTCTTCTATAGGCTTGCTGGGCAAAGTATGCACCCTGGCTAACCCTAGGCAATGGATGGGTATGGTACGTGGGAGGAAGGGATGTAGAAGAAAGGAGAAGCCAGCCCTACACATGCCGCAATTGCCAGTAAGCACTGAGTGGATAAATATCGGCTTCCCTGCGTGCTCTGCCAGCTAGCTCTCAAATGCATGATGCAAGTGGCCTGAACAGCGTTCCGAAAAGAAAATCACGACTCTTCCACTCAGCTACTAAGATTTCTATTAGTAGAAATGAAAGAATGGGAGTCATATTTATTCTTGCAGACCTCCTGTGGTTCTCTGACTCCCTGATAGCAGGCACCACACCGTTCAGTTTCTGTACCAAACTCTTCACCACACGCGCCCACGGTCCTGGCAAGAAGCAAGATGCTGCAGCTCCAGCAGCCCTGAGACAACAAGGAGATGGACCCAACTGAGAGGGAACATATCCCTCAGCCATTTGACTTGGAGTCAGCCATCAGCTAAGACGGAGCAAAGCACACAGTTCTTCTCTTGCAATATTTTAAACAAATCCACCAGGCCAGCTTCACAGAGCTGCATGTTTGGAAGCACCTGATGGTGCCCCAGCAAAGCACAGCAGCCACCCATGTCTCTGGGAACCCACAGACGCACGGCACTGGAGTCTGCTTAAGGCTCAAGGCACCACAACACCTTCAGATACATCCTGCCACTGACCCAAAAAGAGGATGCTGAGGCTCTGGTTGTGCTGAACCCTCAGAAAAGCTAAACTGGATAGCCATGATCGGTAGTCAACTTCCTGTACATTACACAGCTCTGAAAAACAGGATTTGGACCAGGTCCCATCTCCAAACCAAAGGCCCATGTGCCATTCCTTGAACACCTGGCCTGAATCACACCCACCCCCAGTCCCCATTTGCCGCAGCCCCACAACCTGCCCAGTGTGCTCGGTGACCGAGGAGCTCGCTGCCAGCTACAATGCACTGCTGTGCACTGCGTGTTTCGCTTACCTTTTCGGCTCTGGATTCGGCTGGGATTTGGAATCTTTCCTTTTTTTGGACTCCTTTTTGGAATCCCTTTTTGTCTCCACTTCAGCAGCGGAGGGCTGAGACACTTTGCCCCCCTCGCCGTCAGTGCTTGGCTGTGACCCGCCAAGCAACTCTGCCATGTGGTGGCTTTGGGGAGTGATTAGGATGTGCGGGGGGAGGCCAGCAGCACAAGTGGAAGAAACAGAAGAAAACATGAAATAAAAACCACAAAGCAAAAGAAAGGAAAACTAAACTGAAAGCAAATAAGTGAAATCAAAGAACAATTGGCAGAGATGGAACAAACGAGTGAAAGAAACTCATAACTGAGAAAGAAACTAAGGAAGCAAAAACTTGGTTTCCATGACAAGATGTATGGAACTAACTGCAAAGCAAGCGGCAGACTTGCAATGTGAAACCTGGGCAATATGTGTCATAATTCAGGATGTTATTTACCAGAGGGTTTATGAAAACATGTTATTACTTTATAACACTCCTTTTCTTCAGCAGCATGTGCAGGATAGATATCAATATCTCCAAGTATATAATGCAATTTAACAGGGAAAAAAAAAAAAAAACAAAAAAAAAAAAAAAAAAAAAAAAGAAAAAAAAAAACAGAAAAAGAAGCTGCAATACAGACTGCAACCAAATAAACAGAAATGGAAAAAGCATAGCTCCACTCCCTGCCATCAAAGATTTTCCACATCTGTGAGAAAGGAAAGGGCTACTGCTTAAACCGAAATTCCTTTGCAATAGCAGCAAGATAAAATTCCCAATTCTGCCTGAGCAATTCAAGGGCTGACGTCACTCTGCTTGCCATCAGACAGAGGTGCCTGAGGGCTCTGAGCACTTCTGAACACTGATGTTTGATACTGCTGAAAATTTCATTGCTGCACCTTGTCAGATCCCCTTGTGCAGCAATTAAATCAGTGCAGGATATTGCTTACACCCATTATATTGTATTCAACCCATGACTGTCACGTGTGCTTCAACACTATCCTGTCCAGAACTGCATCCAGCAGCTGTCTGGGTAAGAAAGTAACCAACCTTCTTCTCTGGATCCTCTATGTGCATTTTTAATGCTTATATTAAACAAGCAATGAAACAAACAAACAGACTGACTATGCCACTAGAAGTGCTGCTGCCAAACATCCAGCGTGAAAACATATCCAAGGAAACCTATATCTGACAAAGTCATCCCTTGCTGGCAGGGAGCTGCTAGCCAAGAATAATTCCTTACCTGTTGCCATGAACATGTGATGCACAAAAGGCAAAGCTGTAGTGAAGTAAGGTGGGGTCAATCATAGCTCCGTTTTCTGCGCGCTCTAGCAAATCTCTGAGGTAGCAGAGATGTCTGTGACAGCCTCTCACTCCATTACGTGCACAATACTCATCTAGCACAAAGACCTGGCCAGGACTAAACCAGCCCTGTTTAGAAATAAAGAGACTTGATTTTAAATATAAGTTATTAAATACAAATGCTATCAGATTTGGAGGTGTAGTGGTCAACTGCTCTAATAAAAGAAATACAAACCTAAGGCTACATTAAGAAAAAAGGAGAGAGGTCACTCTTAAACAATACAGTCTGCATACCATC
This sequence comes from Odontophorus gujanensis, assembly GCA_013399175.1. Taxonomy (NCBI): domain Eukaryota; kingdom Metazoa; phylum Chordata; class Aves; order Galliformes; family Odontophoridae; genus Odontophorus; species Odontophorus gujanensis. The sequence goes on from VXAB01003991.1 coordinate 78,144, forward strand.
ACCTATCACAGCTCATATTCAGTGCAACTGTTAACAAAAAGATATTACACTACCATTAACAGGAAACGTCATTTAAAATGCTGAAAAGTGAGGCCAGTTCATCTCAGTGCCTAGCAAAAAGAAAGAAAGAAAGAAAGAAAGAAAGAAAGAAAGAAAAGATTCACACCTTTAAAGAGATGACAAAGATTAGATTATTTAAGCTACATGAACCAGCAATCTCATTTTGGGGAAGAGACTGCACATTTGGCGGGGAGCGAGAAGAGTGATCTTGGGGAGAACATGGAGGATTACACTGAACAACGACTTCTCCTGCATCCGGCACGTAGGAACGTCCTGATGAAGATGGAGGAAAGCAGATCCACAGCATCAGAAAAGGACATTTTGCGCCGTTCTCGTTGCGTACCCTTGGAGACGCGCTGAGTTCGCCCACCACCTGGCAGGCCAGCGCTCCTCGGCATCGCAGCAAACACAGCTCTTTCAGCTTTCTTTGAGCAACCAGAAGCCTCCAACAGTTGTTGCCCGTCAGTCCTAAGGGCTCGGTGACACAGGTCCACGCTCCTGTTGAGGACACTCTGCCCTGCCCAGTGCCCGGCGAATGTCCCGGGACGGCAGAAGTGTGCCTCTGCCTTCAGCGAAGGCGCTAGCAAGAACGAGAATATTCTTGTAGATTGCTTTTCAAAACGCTGCAAAACCGTCAATATTTACATGGAAATTTGGGTGCTAAACAATTGCTAAGACGCAGCTCTGGAATGCATCAAGCTGCAAAATCTTTCATCGTTTAATTGAAAAGTTCCTGCAGCGGGCGGGAGAGTAGTTGAGGCAGAGCACTGCCCCTATAGGCAACTTCTTTGCCACCCCATCTGTTACCCCAAATGCTACATCTTAGAAACAACACTGCTGTGAAAGATTAAAATATATTTTCTACCACTCAGATGACACCAAATCTTTTCTAGATGCCAAAATAGCTGCTTTGAAAAGAGTTGAAGAAATATCAATTAAGAGCTCAAAGACATAGAGAAGGATTTGCTCATCCTTATTGGGCCAACTCCAAAACAGATTGAGAAAAGAATTAAAATAATGAGGGGAAAATGATAGATATAGGGAGTAGCTACAATTCTGGGATCACTGGAAGTGCACATTTCAAAATGAAGACACAGAACAATGCAGATGGGACAGCACTCTGGAAGGCTATTTTTTTGGGAGGGGTATATTTGCTTTCACTGCTTTTTACTGATATTTTTGTTGGCTTTTTGGTTAGAGGTATTGTGCTCAATTCAGGATTTCTTTATGTGGCCTGTTTGTTACATCCTTGGACCATCTCTTCACCTTGCCTCTTTTCCCTTTAGTCTTTGATAATCAGGTATGGGGAAAAATATAGAAATGCCATAAGTGCACTGAAATAGACAGATGTGTGGATTTTAGTTTAAATTGCTATGTTCACCTGATATACAGAAAGGACTCAATCCTTCCTACAGGGTGAAATCTTAGCACCACTGACATCAATGGGAAGGATGGCACTGATTTCCCTGGAGTTGGGTATCAAGTCCATAGCTAGGGGTGAAGGAAGCAGGAAGTAGGACCTGGTGTATTTCACACCGCTCCCCTGCACCGGAGCCCAAGAAGTGCCAGCACTTAGACAGACAGGAGAGATGGGGCAAACCCTCAAGATCACTCCCCTGGCACAACGTAAAGCCTGAGCAGAAGCTCAGAGGTTTGGTAATGAGCCTCACACCTTGACACCTCACAAGAGCACATCCAAGGAAGCCATGGGAGGATCCAGAGCCTATGAAGATCAGAAGGTTTCCTTTTTATGGCAGAATTATGAAATAAAAAACAGCCTGAATGGAGGTGCAGCAAATGCTTCTCCTCATGGCTGTATTTAGACAAATCCCCCACATCTTCATGCAGATCCTGGCTGTTGATGAGGATTTCCCTGGCACAACCAATGGGTAGTGACACACAAGGTGTTTCTCCCAAAGCAGCTAGGTGTAGCTCAGTTTGGACTCCCAGATGGTCTTCAGTAGCATGGAGAAAGGCAGAGGGGACACTGGAAGAGGGCTGTAGAGCACAGGGATGCCATGCATCCCTGGCACCAGCAGGGAGTGCAGCAGCAGCTTCCAAGTTAGCCCTGTCAGGTTTGGTGAATCACTGGAAAGTTTTCAGAATAGTCAAGTGCAGTTTCTGTGAAAATCAGGATTTTTCAGGGAAAACTTCCACTTGCTCATAGCTGCATTTTGCCATTTACTGTAGGGAAAAAAAACCAGATCATTTCATTTTGGTGGCATCCTTTATGGGCCTTTTCATCCGACACCTTCACGCATCATCTCCGCTACACTGAGCACTCTGGAAAACTGCATCTTACTGTAAGCTGGATGTTATGATGTGAATTCCATGAATCCTGATGCAATGTGGGAAATATTGCTCCAGCAGGGATCCAGCTGCATGAGCTGAATGCTCGCAGTAGGTTAGGAAGTCTTCAGAAGAGTAGAAGGGCAGACTCAGAAATACTGTGTCCATGCGAAAAAGAATGAAGATCCACGCATGTGTGGGGTCAATATAAGGCTGGAAGAGTTGCACACTCTTTTCCTATCAGGAAGTCCAGGAAGAGCTGTGAAAGCAATTGTGCATTCAGCTTGTGGACGATGGGCAAGAGCCTCAGTAAGCAATGCCGACAACGCTCTTCCCCTTTCCCAGCACAGTGCTCTCTGCCAGCAAACATCACTTCTGCCATAGCTGAGATTAGTCAGACAGCCTGTTTGTTTTCATAGGGATGCCTGGCTCAGCCAGCGAGTGGGCTCGCATTAACATTGTTTAACCTGGTTCCATGGAAGGGAGGCAAAGCTGAGCTATTCTCTGTGTCAGGGTAAGTCACTGTGTCTGGGTAAGTCTTCAATGGTACCTCCAAGTTGACATTGGAAAATAAGGTGTAGGACAAGGCAAAACTCTTTGGGACTTGCACATGAACATCCTGTAGGAAGAACAATTGCTCAGGCTCACAGCTCCTACAGGCAAGCCAGCACAATGGGATCATCAGCTTCCCACAAACACCTCAAGAGCAATGGGAGCTCCTGGCAGTGGAACTCAAATTTTGAAGCCAGACTGATTTAACTTTACAATCAGGACAAAATCATATTAAAATAAAGAAGCATGTGAAAATCCAAGCGTAGGTGAACACAGCCCATTATTCTTTTCTTCGTAACACTCTGTAATGGGTGATTTGAAAGAAGATGGTTAATTGGTGATGCTCTGCTCTGAAGAGGCACAAGTCTTGGTGCTGAGAGGGGTTCCATCATTCCAGTAGCTTCTACCAAGAGACCTAAACATCTCAACAACAAGTAGATGTACGGCTGGCAGGTGTCTTGAAGAGAAACATTATTAATAATTTTCAGCGATGGCCTTGTGACTGTCCTTCAGCCACGAATTTAATTAAAAGGCTGCAGCTTCCTCACTGGGCCCGAGGCTGCACAGAGACAAACCAGCTGCAAGCCAACCTGTCAGACATGCATGGATGGGGATGGTCTTCCTAGAGCCAGCCATGCGTGGGGAGCAGAAGCTGCATGCCAAACCTACTGCCTGCTGTAGCAAAGACTTGGATGGAGCCGGTGAGAAACCTGCTGCAGGTTAGACAGTTCTCCCACCAAGCCTACTCACACCACTTGGGTACCCAGAGCCTTCCCCCAGCCCATCCTTACCTCAGGGTATGTCCACAACTGTTCTTCCTAGCCCTGCCTCTCCTTAGTATGGTGATAACTTACTACTGCTAATGGTGTTTATTGGATCTCAGTCGTCTTGAGATCAACCAGTGTGTGTGGTGTTGGGAGCTGAGCAGATGAGAGAGTCACCATGATGGAGGGGCACTTGGAGAGGATCTGATCCAGACAGGCCTGCTGGAAGCTGCTCAGCTGTGTTCCCAGTTTATTGCTTTTAAAAGAAAGCCACTCAACAGTGCCAGATTCGTGGACTGCACAGCTGGCAAAAGGTGAAGACTGTCAGGGTGGTCCTTCTGCAGGAAAAGCCATCAACAAAACCCCAGAGTGGAGATTTGCATGCAGCATGAGGAGGGTAGCAGGTCAGGGTCTGTGTCACACCTTTCAGGACAGGTCCTGCATTTCAGGCCTCATCCATACCCTCTAGAGAGGCTTCATCCTGTTGTTTTCTCAAAAACTAAGGGCCTCTTCACCCCCCTCAGCAAAACCACTAGAAACTCATTGTTCATGCTGTATTGGTAAAGGTTATTTGTCATGTAAGTTCTCACTAACAGCTAGCAAGCACTGCACTCAGCCAAAGATTACAAGCTGCCATGGTGCATCTCAGTGCCACTGCCACACAGACAATGTTATACAGCAGTGGCCTGAGAGCTGCAATCTTTGCTAATGGAACAAACATAATGGGCATGCGACCACATGAGCAAGGGCTGACTGCAGGATCCCTGCAGCTCTTCATCTAGTCCCACCTGTTACCTGCTTGGGATCCCTGCTCATACTGAGACACAGAGCTGAGCAACAGTTATTCCTGGTGTGACTCCATTGACATGGGAGGTGGTACCAGACCGTCATCCTTCCCCTGCTCTTTCATCCATAACACTCTGGAAGGCAGTGTGGGAGGCTGCAAAACACTGCTTCTGCTCTCTACTGCACATCCCCACACGGGATTTTGTCTTTGCAGGAAGAAACATTTTAAACATTGCAAACAGAAATGATAAAGACAGTGCTACTGGAGAAGAACAGCAGTCAGTTCACTGAAGGTAGCCTCTCAAAAGAAAATACATCTGGCCCAAATTCAAACCTGGTGCAAACAGAAGTCAATCTTCCAGCAACAGGGGATTAGCCCCCAGTTGCACTAGCTTTGATTTTGCTGCTTGGTGTTTATATCACTAGAGACCAAAGAATATACTTGCCAGACAAGAATAGGAATCATTAAGTCTGTGGTCCAAAGTGAGGCGCTGAACCATCTCAAAGAGTGAAGCGTGGTCAAAGTTACAGGGATTGGAAGAGATAAATTCATCCATGCCATGCTTTTGAGCTCTATCTGCATCTGTTCATTTATACATATAGAGAAAGACACCATTTAGAGAGATATAACATATTTTAGTTGACAAACACAACAGAAAAATATACAGTATGAAGCATGAAAGCTAAATATCTCCTCTTCTCTACATTGCCATTAACTTTTCTCTTTGCAGGCTACACAGTACACTCTTCACCTCCCATTGTCAACTTGCATCATTTACGGACAATCTTATTGCATTTAGGCAAAAGACTTTAGAGTTAACATCCTGTCAATGGTTCATTATAGTCCATTTATTCTGTACTTCAAAACAGAACACAAACCCAATAACTTACTCTATATCTTACAATAAGCTACGAATTAACAGTTTTGGCTCAGATAGGTAAATTAGCTCCTATTTAGTTAGTTGCGGTTAATTAGAATAGATTCTGCCATTCTAATGAAGTTATAGCCGTAGCATTTTTCTCTACATTTACTAAGTTTTCTAGGTATCAAACCAGTTACATTGCTCTTTATTCAAATGCCAACGTTTGTCTCCCCATGGCAATTTTTGCTAATGGCAACTTTAAATGCTACCTCAAAGAAATAAAAAGATGCTCTTTTAAAACACTGCTAATAAGTTAAATTGATGTGTAGTTTGTTAGCACCGAGAAAGCAACCTGATAGTGTGCTGGAGCTGCCAGTCATCCTGACAGGGACAGAATTCCCTCTGCTCGGATTCCCAGCTGCCATTTTTTGGGTGAATTAACAACCTCACCGTACTCACACTTCTCCGCTTTGGTGACGTTTATGGGCACTAACTCCTAGGGGATAATTAATTAAACTCAACGTAGTTAACTAAAAGTACACCGGTTGAAATGAAGCCACTGATCCAGCCTGGGTGCGGCCAGCCAGGACCCCGCTGGGAGCAGCCTTTGTTCTACCAGTGACCGGGGAATTAAAAGACACCTTTCACTCGGTTTTGTCTGTGCTCAGCTTCCTACTATATGGGTTCTTGCCAAATCCTCCACGAATAGAATGGGGTTTAAATCCTTCCCCTGTTTATAGCCTCCTAAGGGAACTGGGTGGCCTGGAAACAATGTGGCTGAAAGGACACAAAAATGCAGTTTTCCGCAGTAGTACTATAAGGTAACTGTATTTGTTTCAAAACAAAATTGCTCTTTACCAGAAGAAACAAAAATCCTTAATTAAAAAGAAAAAAAAAATGAATAAAAGGAGCTTTAAATGATAATGAGATAGTATTCTTTTATGTATGTTTTATTTAACTATTTATATTAATCTGGGAAGGATGGCATGCATTCCTGACTGCCTCGCTCGTGTCTGTGCTCTCAGATATTGCTGATCATTGGAAGCAATCTTTGCATTTTCTGTATAGTCTGTCGTTAGCTATATACAAACTATATAAATAACATCACCCACTGGAAGGAAATCAGACAAATTAAAACATGTAACATTTCAATTAGCTGCTAGCAATACTTAATTCAGCAGTAGCTGGCAATTTTCCTCACTGAAACCTTGCTGAATAAATGCAGATTTCAATTTTTCCCCCCCCTTTTTTTTTTTTAATACAGTCAGTTCTCTGCTTTTTGCTGGTCCATTCCTCTATTCCATCTCATGCACTGACTCCTGCCTGCCTTCCTTTTGCCTCTCCTTGCTCCCAAGTCCCCTCTCTGCCTCCTGGCAGCTCTGTGCCTTCAGCGCAGGGACAGAGGAAGCAGCACTGAGGTGGCAGCAGCAGGGCTGGCTCTGGGGACAGGGACAACCTCCTCAGTCAGAGCATCACTGCCACAGCAAAGCCAATCTCCATCTTTCTGCCCCATCATCTGTCCCTTTGGGCCAAGATCCATCTGACAGAGCTCACTCCTGAAGAGTTCCCCCGTGTGCTGGTTTTGACCTATCCCTAGCGCCCACAAAATGCTCTAGCAGACATTATCAGACTATTTTTAATGGATTGTTGCTCTCCCGGGTTCCTCGGAGTTGACTGCAAGCTGACAAACTGGCTGGAGGCTTTAATTTGCCAGCTTCACTCAGAGATTTTATTACTTTTCAATTAGGAGCCCTGCTACACTGTCAATCCTCTTGCTCTGCAAGCAAGGCCCTGAGATTTGAGTAAATCAACTGGAAATGTGAAGAGTCCCCTAGCCCTTTAGCTGGTGAACTTTCCTGAGCAGATGTGCGAGAAAACATGTTGGAAATGAATTTTTTTACTCCAGCTAATCAAATTTTCACCACTTTGTGTTCTCTGAGCAATTTCTTGTCAATTGCTGAGAACTGGTGTGGCACCTGAATGGCTCATGACCATCCATGCTCAGGGACAATGGTACTCGTGCTTATCAATGGAACTGGTGTTCATTACTGCGTTGGGCACCCATTGGTGCCCACCCAATGGACAGCCCATTCCCACAAACCTCCCCAGCTCAGAGCAACCATGGGAGAGGGAGGAGCTGAGCATGGCACTGCATGAGCCTGCATGATCAAGATGCACTTCAAGGAAGTATGAGCGTGAGTTCTGCTGGGCCAGTGATTCAAAGCCTGGTCCTCTGACATGGAAAAAAAGATGAGCAGCTCCCCACACACCGGCCCAGAGCTGCAGGTCCCACATCCCAACTTCCCTGGTGCTGGGCTGGGTGTGCACCCACTGTGGGGCTGCAGGAGGTGTGGTGGAATAAGAGATGTCTGGAGAATGATCAGACACAGATGGAACTCATTCAAATGTCACATTTGTACTACTCTATAGGTTTAGAAGTCTTAAGAATATCCAGGAGCAGGTTTCAAAGGAGAGTTGTACTCTAAACTCAGCATCCTTTAATTATTAGGAAAAAAAAATGCGCAATCTGCAATTTGGTTTTCATTTTGATTTCTCCAGGGGACTCAATTTAAAATGAAATTCAGGAATCAAACTTTACCGAGAGCATTAAATCCCAAGAAAAGACAAAAAGACAAGGAGAGATCTAAATATATTGCTCCTCGACTCCACAGAGCTGAGCTAATTTAAAATAACATCAGCATCTGCCTATAAAGTTTCATATATAATCCAACCTTGTTCAAAACCCCTTGCTCAGTTTAAATGAGATTTTTAACAAAATGGGAATGGCTAATATCCGTACCCAAACTGTACAGCTAATTTGTAAGTACTTTAAATTAATTGTTTCACTCAAATACAGCTGCTTTTTTGACCCTCCTCTGTTATTCCAATGAAAAAGAAAGGAGAAACCAAAGAAAGATAGTTATATGATGGTCCAGTAACTTACAATCCCTTTCCAAGGTGCTGTGCCAAGCTAGCTGGTGCTCCTTTGTTCGGGTCCCAGATAAAATGCTGCTGCAGGCTCACAGAAGTTATCTTACATATTTAGACAAGCTGCACACAAGTGCAACTGAAAGGTGTCTGATGGTGGTCTCAGAAGAAAGGCTGCGAGGAGAGGTAAATTGGCAGCACAGCCTCCACAAACCTTTCTTCTTCTGAACTACAGACCCCGGCTTTTGTGTTACACTTGGGAGCTTACATTATTGTCTCTTCTTAACTACTGCCTTTTTCATTTTGTCCATCTTTATCCAGTTTGCATCTTACACTGAGGCCATTAACTAGCCTTCCACCAAACACACACCCTGAGCAAGTGTTTGAAATCAGAGCCGCCGGGATTTGCCAGCGCCAGGAACACAAAGATTTAAACAACAGCAATAATGAAAAACAAAGGACTGTCCCACCATTTTGTCCTGCGAGGGCTCTCTTCCTCTTTATCTAACTGTTGTTTGTAAAGGAAGAGACAAAATAGTCAAATCTCTCATCCTTGGCATTTTTTTTGTAATGTATTTCACTGCCCTCTGCATTTCTTTGGCTGTAGTGATAATTTTGGCAGATTTTGCTCTGAGAGCGGTGAATTTAATAACGGGGGACAAGCTCCATAAAAGAATTCTTGTTATAAAAGGCTGTAGGTAGCCATTTTATTGTAAGAATTTTTTACTCCAGGTTTCTTTCTTTTCATTAATGAATGACTTTTAGTACCAAAGGCAACTTAAAAATCCAGTAAATTTAAGACACGTTTGTTTGTTAAAAAAAAAAAAAAAGACAACAAAAAAAACCAACCAAAGAACTGCAAATTAAAAGGTGACTTTGTATCTTACTCATCTGGAAAATGTGTGCTTGTCATATCTGCTTGACATTACAAGAATGAAGATGTGGTTTGGACAGTAACAAACAATGACACTAGTCAACCTCATCAGGAGACATGAAATAAAGGAATGACAATGATTGATGGCAGCTATTCATTTACAGATACGTCTGGAAAAGTCTTCACTGGCACAGTCGGGCAAGTGGGAGAAGTTCTCCGGGCTTGGGGGCTCAGGAGCAAAGAGGTGCTCCTATGAACCGCCAGAGCGTGGGCTTGCAACTTGGGATGGATGCACCGAGCAGAGCAAGGGGCTTCCTTATCCAGTATCTGTGTTCTGGTGGAAAATCCACACGCTGGGCTTAAAAATGCCCGTTAAATGGTGAGGAGCCAGCTGCTGGCAGTGAGGCCGGTGACTTACCCGTCCCCTCTCGGCAGCACCACGGTACTGCTACTCCCAAAGAGCCCCCGCACCCCGCGCTGCGTGCAGCCTCCCTGAGCTCGCCCCCTCCTCTCAGTTTATCCCGTCTCAGAAGATAGCTTGGCGTTTAATCGGCTGTTTAGTCTTTTGTTTTACGGCATTTTGCTGCAAACAAATTCTCCCCTGCTCGAGTTAGGATTTTAAGAAACGATTAAGAATGACCCTCTAAGTCACCAGGCACACTGTGTGCCCAACTGCAATCTAAGTTACCTGATGCTTGGTAGTTAAGTGAAAGGGAATTCGTACTCTGCACTGACATCATTCCTTGTGCACTAAGTTTTTAGAAGAGCTATTTACAATGCAATCTTTCACAGCATTTTTATAACTATTTAAAGATATTTTGAATTGGATGACTGCGGAACCCTGTGAATTTATATTTTATCAGTTAGAGCCTCATGCTTCTTAAAGCATGTAAAAGTGATTTGCAGGCTATCTTTGAATTCATGCAAGTTACGTGAGAACTGAATTAACATTTTAATTCTGCATTCCTGCAATGAAGCATCTGCAAGTTGACAATACAGAAGACACAGTAGCGTTCTCATGATATCTCTATCTATCTAACAAAAATAAAGCAATTAAAGCACAAAACTAATAAAATAATCTAATAGGATAGCAATGCATTGTAGTGCAAATACACGTAATGTTGCCAGACCCAAGTTCATTCATTCATTCACTCTTTCTTTCTTTCTTTCAAAGTGGCAAAAATCTGTATTTCCATCAAATTGAACTTTTTGCGATACAGTCTGGTAAAAATCCTCTTTGGAAATCCAAACATTTAGAAAAGAAAAAAGAAAGAAAAAAGAAAGTGTCTGCTGAGAAGGAATTCTGCCTGCTACCCAGGGGTATAGTTAACACACACGCACATACTTGCACACAGAAAAGAAGAAGAAAAAGAAACAAAAGGAGGAAGGAGAAAAAAGGAATCTCGTTGGATGGCCAGGAGGGATGACACCGCCTGTTCCTTCTCATAATTGCATTCAGATACTCCGGATACATATTTGCCAGCTCTCATGACCCACTGATGCTATTCCCTCCTAAGGAAAGCAGGCACTCACCAGGTATTAGAGGAGCAAGCTTTTGGCACCAGTAAAGGAATTGCACAGTGCATACTTAAGCCTGAACAAAGACTAAGGAGAAGCTCTTTTATAGCACAACTTTGCGCTTTTATCTTTTTCAGAGCAGGTGTTCCAGTCGGAAAAGTTAATGACTGAGGACAAATTAACAATTCCCCTGGCTTACCCTTCAGTGTTGGTAGGTGGTTGAGACCCCCGCTAACATATTTGGTTATGATAATTTAGGGGAAGCAGCAGTCCCTCCGTGTCTGACACGTTTAAGTCAGAGCGGGTTGGGGTCCTCGCCAAAATAATCCCCCGCTGTGTTGGTGTGGGAGGGAACTACCAAACCTGGAAGACTCGGGCTCGTGCGTGGAGGTGGAGGGGTGGGTTTTGGCTCCTTGGAGTCCTGCACCTCGTCTAGAGCTGGCTGGGCTCCTGCCCTACCTTTCTAGGCTCTGAGCAGTCCGTGGTTAGCCCCGCACGCTGGTGCGCTGCACCAAGCTCGGCATCAGAACGGAAAGAAAGGATATTGTCAGAGTGCAAAATGATCTGTTTTCAGGCAGTAAGCAGTCAACTAGATGTAAATTCCATGAAACAAAAGAAGGTATTATTTACAGTTTTATTGTGATGTTAATTAATATTTACATCTTGGAATGAAAAATAGAGATGTTAATGATTGGCTTTACTAAGAGGATCACTTGATGCCAATGTGAAAGCCAGGGAGAGAAGGCAATTATGCAAACATCACATGCATCCTAATTTCAGTATGGAAACTTACATTTCAAACCTAAATTCAGGAAAATAACATGGAAAGTTTGTACTACAAAATCTAAACATGAAAAAGATTTAAGAGAAAAAAAAGCACATTGCATACGTCAGATAATCTAGTCTGATTATCTGAGCTGTGCTAGCTACAGGGAAGCACTTACCCTTGAGTCCAGCTAGAAGTTAGCAGGGTAAGAAGGAACAAACCAGAATAACATAAAGACTAGCAACAAGGCTCAGGAAAGCAGACAGGAGCCCTAACCTAGCAGCTAAATATTTGGGTTCAAGCAAAGAATGAAAAAGAAACTTAAAGAAAACATAATCAACCAAAAAAAAAAACCAACAAAAAAACAACACTTACAGCTGAAAATTTCTTATGAAGCTCAACAAACCTAGCTACGGATCGTGGGGGAACAAATCATTACAAATTCTCAAAACAACCAACTCTTTGCATATGGCGTGATTAACAGTCATTAAATATAAACAGACATTGAAAATGAAATATAAGCACAAGTGATATGTAAGACAATTATTGACCAATCTTCCATGTTGAAAAGAAAAAGGGTTCTGAAAAAAAATGAACGTTGAGCATGTTTGGGAATTTTGTTCAATGCATCACTAACACAGAACGAACAAAGATTGGTGCTTTCAGACAAGTGACCACTTTTATGAAGCTTAAATATTACCAAAAGGTATAATATGTATTGGCAGCATTATTAACTATAATACTGTGCATGATTTCGACATTAAACAAGAACAGTTTTGTTTTCTTTCTTTTGTAATGCAACTACTGGAGAAAAGCACAGCTTTGCGGTAATGGATTTTTTCTTTTAAATTATAGCAAAACAAAAAAAGCAAAACTTTTCACTCTAACGGGCATTGTTCACCCACATAAAAGGGACTGTAGAGTCATACGAAAATTAATGAATAGCAGGATCTATTTTTTCAGTACTTAAAATGCAAATAAAATATATTCCGCCCTTGTTTGGAGCTGTCTGTTTGCTTCCTAGTCAAGTGCTGCTATCGAACGGTGGATGAGAATTTAAGTAGTGCTCTGAGTTTGTATTTACTCACTTAAATGAGGTGGGAACCAAATGAATTCGCTATTGCTCCCAAGTTTTCCCAACAGCAAAATGTGCTCCTCCCGGGTTTCTGCTTAACAGACAGCTCCAGCACAGGAGTGGAGGGCTGGATTTTCTCTGCATGTGCATGCATGTGCATGTGCCATTTCGGACTGCTACGACATGAGCGCTACAACAACAGTTATTCATCAAACTGCTTAACATTTGCTTCTTTGCAAATCCTTCATTTACCGTAGCCTTAATAAGCACAAAAACATGACAGCTATAAAGATAAATGTACAGGAATCAAATGCCTCGCAAAAATCCTTACCTTTCTGCAGGCCAAAAAATAAAAAAAACCCAAACAAACCAAAAACAGCTGATAACAAACCAAGACCCTTTTAAAAATGCAGTACTTGATAGGATCAAATTTAAAGACTGAAGGAGCTGAGATGTGTATTTGTGTATTTAAGACTCGTGATAAGCCATCATGTGCAGCATGCATGATTCACTTCCGCCTCTCATCATTAAACTGCTGCACCCATTGACTATTCCAATGAGCACTGCTGTGTACAAACATGAAAATATGAAAACTGAGCAGAACTTGCTCTTGAGGTGAAGGGTTTCTACAGCGTGCTTCCTTCCTCCTCCTGAAGAACAAAGACCTTATGCACAAAAAGGTTTGAAAGGCAGGTCCAAGGCAGGAGGAGGAAGGAATACTGAGGAGGGAAGGAGCAAGGTGCCCAGTCAGGAGGATGCTGAAGAAGCAAGTTATCACTGCCATGAGGAGCTGACTGGCTTCCGTGCCACGGCACAATGCAACACTACACAGCATAGGAGAGGTTGGATGATCTGGATTTGGAGCTGGTACAAGTGAGAGAAGTTGAGGTCAGATCCTGCAGGTGCAGGGGTGAGATCTCCCAGGAACCCAAGCACAGTTTGGCTTTCCCTCACGTGGCTGTGAATGGGGACAATGCACCTAATGGCTCATGGCCCTGAGTGTCTCCTCTCCCTCCTCAAGAACTTTTTGATTAAATGCTCTGGGTAGAGGTAAATGCAACTCACTTGCAGAAGGCCAACTCCCACCTCCCATCTTAGCATTCTGAGAGGCGCTTTTCCTTCTCACTCCCAACCCTTTAAACCTTTTGCCCTCCAAATCATTTTCATGAGTGGGTTGAGTAGGATGAGGGGCACTGAGATGAAAATACTGCGTTTACCAAGCTGCATCATGCTACATCCTCGTTCACAGCAGCAGCAATGCAAGACAGCAGGGAGCCCAAAATATGCAGGCACGTGGAGGGCACACACACAAAAAAAGGTGAGCAGTGGTTTTCTGTTGTAAAATGAGTCATTGAGACGTATATCTTGCACTATTATTTTTTATAAATACTGACATGAAGTTAAAATGATATAAAAGATGCCCAAATTGGTAAGCAAGGGGTGGATTTTCTGAGTTGCTGACAATGAAGTACTCAAAATCTTAACAGCTTTACAATTTTAACTGCTAAAATCTGGTGTAATTGGGTGAATTTGCTAATATTTACTACTTTTTCTTATTTTACTTGTACTCAGTTTTGCTGAAATGAGCAAGAAGTGCTTCATGTTACACAACAAAAGGATTCAAGACACGCTACTGAGGTACCGTCCAGAAAAATGAGCAAGGAGGGATTTATCTGCTTTATAATCAAATGTCATTTGGAAGACAAAAGAAATTGCTCTAAATTTCAAATCAACTGAATTGGGTATAACGGCACAGGACACACTGCACAGCTACAACTTAAAAGATGATTGCTTTAAATTCACATCTAACTGGCCTGCAAAGCAACCTGTTAAAAATACCATATGTTTTCTCACAGTTGAATATTCAACAGGAGACCTCTTTTTGTGTGTGCATTTCATACTTGCAAGATTTGCACCTGTAGTTCCGAGCACGTGATACATTTGACAGACAGCTAATGGCACTAATGTATTGCTCTGATCTGGGTCTGCAGTTTACTGTGTGTGGGGGTAAGATGAGTGTGTGCAGAAAGCAAGCTGGGTTGCAGGCTCTCAGATCACAGTCTCTTCTCCATCAAGTATTGCACTTTCAACTACTCAGTGACAATTTCCCCAAGGAATTTGGTTTCTTGGGCTTGGTTGTGTTAAACAGACAGGTTAAGTGGTTCTGGATCCACTGATGTAAAAAGCAGCTTAATGACAATGAAAAAGATTTGTTTTGGAGCCAGAAACATGTGCGTGAATATTGATTTACATCAGTGCTGAAAAATCTTTCCGTCAAAGACTTCTGCTGTCTAGGAAAACTTATTTACTTACAAAATTGAGAGATTGGGGCGTCTAGCTGGGGAACATTTCCTCCTTTAGCATTTAGCTTTTGCACTTGGGTAGGTGGCACAGGTTTGTGAGACTGGCCGGTGGCTCGGTACATGGCTTGGACCCACAGGATGCGGTCCTGCTCATCGTCACTTGCAAAAATCACCGTGTCTCCTTCTTTCACGGCGTTGAAGAATGCTCTGCCACCTTCCAAACCTGGCAGGAGAGAAAGGCAGGCTTTGAAAATGGCAACAGACATCTGAAGACTTTGAGGCTGATGACAGGCTCCTCCCAGCCACCCTCAGCCCTCATGTTCTGGGTGCCCCAAGCAAAGCAAGTTCTCTCCCTGCTTGGCTGGATTCTTGCTTCTATCCCTGCCTTGATTCAGTGCCTATCTTCCCATGTTCCCAACACAAGAATAAGCCTGGGAGCAAGGTCTTGACCACAAACCTACTGTGTCTTTTGTCACCTCCTCTGAGGGACATTTATCCACAGCATGATGATAGGTAAACATCTAATTCTAACACGACTCTTCCTTTCCCCTTGTGCAACTCTGCTCAACTCCTTCCCATCTATTTATAGCAGAGTCATGCACAGCTAATGATCAGCCTAAACACAAACATATTTACAATGATGCTGATCACAGTTCAGCTGCAAGCAGAGGGAGAGCATCTCAGCCAGGGGCTGTTTGGTGTTGGAAGCACCAGAGGTGCTGATGCCATACCTGGCTGCGGGTCGGTGTAGTCCACAGTGTATCCGTCGAGCTGCAGCAGCTCTTGAGGTTCAGCTTTTTTCTCCCGGTAGCTGCACATAGCAAATGTATATTGACTAACCTGAAGAAAATCACAAAGTTAAGTTGGCATCGGGCAATCACAACAAGGAATCCAAATTGTGCACTTATATGTTGACAGGGATTGGGGTGTCATGGGATCAACGCTCATGAGGCTGAAATTTCACCACACATTCTCAAAGTGCCCTCTTAACATACCCTCATTCTCCATGCCGGGTACACACAGTGCTTTGATTTCCTCCCAGTGAGGAAGAACCACACGTTAGAAAACTCTATCACTCATCCCCAGACAAGTGCAAGAGTGACACCCTGTCACAAACAATGCGAGCTAAATTGCTAGGTGCCAGTCATATTAAAGCAATCTTAAGATCCCACTGATCTCGGCAGTTGTTGTCATCAGTGCTGTAAATGGCAGCTCTCACTCCTCTGAGGTACCATCTGCATGACACGATACATTCAATGTCAAGCTCTTGACGGAAGCCGACTGAGCTGCGGGGCTCGGCCGGGCTCTCCCATCGCCGCTGGGGGGCCATCAGCCCGCATCAAGGCCCCGCGCGTGCTCCCCACGCCACGATCTGCATGGGCAGTGAGAAGCCCGGCCAGAGAGGAGAGGATTCTCCGTGCTCCAGGCTAGGAACTCACGGGGAAATTTACTGTCAAATGATTTCAAATGACTTTGGTAAGGTTGTGTCACATCCTGGATGCCTTACGTAATTTTATTAGTGTGGACGTTTTCTTGACCTCTGGAGGAAACTTTGACTTCCGAGGGATCTTTCAAACTCTGGTGGGTGGCAATGGATCATGCTTGTCATTTTTGGGAAGTCAGGAGAGATCCCAAAAGACAGGCTCCACGTGAGTGGCTGCACTCTGCAGCACACGAGCAGCTGGGGGATTTTGCCTCTGAACCGTACTGTTATACATCTACAAACAGCATATATTTCAGTGGCACCTTTTGCTACTAAATGCCATTTATTTAAGCCAGGGGACCTGGCTGAGCATCCCCAGCCAGCGCTTGGTGTCTTGCTGCCCTCTGCGGGCTCCCCTAGCTGCCAGCCTGCCTGCACCGAGCCTTCCTCCAGGAACAGCTCCAGCATCCACCTAAGAATAAACCCTATCATTAACACATTTGTGGGAGGAAGGCTGAAAGTGATGCTTTAAGCATCTTGCAACTTCCTTAAAGCTACCAGCACCAAGGGAAGATTGACAAGTAACAGACCAATAGCAGGAGCACCCCAGTGCATTTTATATGCTATGAACTTTGAATGCAAACCGTCGTACCGGCAACACGAAAACTAAAAAGATTAACACGAAGAAATCTAAAAATAACCAAGTGCCCCTCAGCGCAATATTCAGACGACTCCTGCAGCGTTCATTCAGTTAGATTAGCAGTATACTGCTGCCATCTCCTGGACAAACTCCTGAATGCGCTTTATTCGCGGTACGATCCTGGGGACTTCATCTGAATGGCAAGGATTTGGTTCCTCTGCCTCAGACAGCTTGAACTTCAGGGACTGCATGACAAATCCAATTCCTGAAATGAGTCAGTGCTAATCTACGCTGACACGATTGAAAACACTGAAACAAATCATGTTTCCTTTTTATCCTGCAAGCAATAAGCAACAGGTAAAACCCATTCAGTAGTCAAGAGTTTCTTCTGTTCTAACCTTGAACTTGAGGCCTGAATGTCAAGTTCTTCACATTCAAATAATTCACCTCATCTTTGGCTCCAGCAAATACTGTTGATCTCTATCAATAAAGCAACCATACCAACACAACCATAAAAGATGGAAACATGTACAGGCACTTCAAAGCTTGTACTCCTGTAACTTTTGACATGAGAAGAGAGATTATAGAGCCACAGGATGGCTTAGGTTGGAAGGGACCTTCAATATCAACAGGCTCCAGCCCCATGCTGTGGGCAGGCGTGGACAAAAGATTTGATGGAGCCATACTAGGAGAAGAGCAATGCAAACTGCTCTCTTGTTCGTATGGTTTCCTCGGAAGAAGCTGCTCTACATCCTTATCACAAGAGATCTCTTAGAGAAACCTACAGGTCAGTCTATAACATGCAAAGAGCCAGGATTGTTACCAATGTCCTCTGGAAAAGGAGCCAATGGTGCCATGCAGAGTGGCTGCATGAACACAACTCCAGCTAGCACCTTCAAGGATTGTGTGCAAGATGTGGTATGCCAGCATACTGCCTGGGGTCAGAAACAAGCTGTGCCCTGGCTACCAGCAAAATGTGGTTCTTTCCCTTTATGAGTGGTGGTAAAGACAAATCTTAAGAGATTCTAGAAAGCTTGATACAACACTACCATGTTTCACTGCTGAACAGTGCTGCAGAGTCAAGTGGAGATTGCAGTTAGCCTCTCATCAGTCCTTTAAAATACTGTGCTTTACAGAGCCTGCCTTCTGCAGAAGCTCATAAGTGGCCAGACCAGAGAAACAGTTAACAGCAGAAATTAATCTTGCAGCCTGCTGAGTTCACGCTGAACCATAGCTGAGTATGAGAGCGAGCGAGCAGATGGGATGGGCAAGATGAATGGTTTGAGTAATTGAAAAAAGCATGGATAGAGAGGAAACTGAAGGAAGACTGAGGGGAAATCTCTGCACAGTGAGGGACAAAGTCTCAAAGCAACTGGGATTTGATCCAGGGACCAGACGAGGGCCAGGAAAGGAGCAGCTAAGGAAGCTGAACTGAGTGCAGCTCAAAGAAGAGAAATAATCCAAGGCTGTTCTGGCTGGTTCCTCATGAAAAACAGAAAATCGTTTAGAAAATAATTTGAGACAGAAGAACAGAAGGAACAAAGTGGGGAAAAAAAAAAAAAAAAGAGAGAGAACGGCAAAGAAATTGAGAAAAGAAGAAAGAGACAGCAGGAGACAAATGCCAAAGTTCACAATTCCCAGGCTGCTAAATTAGAACTGACTTTCTTGGCACTTGACCATGTTCTGTCACCAGCTATATAACCCGAGTGATTAATAAATACAGTAGATATGTATTAACCAGTACTGATTTCATCCTTGTTTTTCCACCAAATACTCCTGCTCTAGCCAGCAACACTTGCCTGAGAATCCTGCTCAAACCTGTTAATTGTCGTCCCTCGCACTCTGAGCACAACACAGCTCAGTCATCCGCTTCTCTCTTTCCCAGTGTTGACATAACACCGCCCCACTTGGGTTAAATTCTTAAACGGACCTTTCCTGGATTAACAGCACGCATTTTGTCCCAAGGGAGAGAAACTGTGCTAAGATACTGCCAGCTGTAATACAGCTTTCCACTTTGATGGGAGACTCTTGTCCTCTGGTTGTAGCTGTACGTTGCCTCCCAAGCCCTTTACTGACACAAATGAGCAGAGGAAATGATCTAGCTTTAAGAAACAAATGTGAAAACAACAGTTTTCACATCCCAGCACATCCATTCATCCCTAAACAATTGCACATAGCAGTTGTTCTAGCTTCTCCCTCCAAGCACGTGTGTTTTCTTCGGGCGGGTCTGCATGATGGGAAGCCATGCCCACGCCACCAGCTTGTCTGTGTACATCCAGGTGCAAGCACACACGCAGCTGCTTATCTAACAGCTCCCAAATGCTTTGTATCAGTCACCAGCACTCAAGGGTTTCTCAGGACTTCTGCATGGTTCCCAGTGAAGGTCTGACTGAAAACATGATTGAATACGGTTGTGGGGACCAGCTGTAGGCCACTCTCCCTGATTTGAGGACCACAGGCCAGGACTGCGGGTGTAGCACACCGCCACATTGTAGAATTATTTCCCAGTTCAGTTGGTTATGCAGAGTTACTGAACACTGCCTTCGTTTCATTTCATCCCAAGTCAACTGAGTTTTGCTAAAAGCAGGAGCTGTCACCATTAGTCTAAGTTATAATGAGTGCGGGGAGTCTGTCACTGGAACAATAGATCCAGGCGTAGACACTGCAACTGGTTTTAATCTGCAGAGAGTTGATCTGTGTCCAACAACATTCTGCAAACACCATCAGACACAATCAGACGAAAATTGCTTCCAGCTACTCAGCAGACATGTCATCCAGGTACCATGGAGTGTTACTTCCCATATGCTGCCAGCGCACAGAAACAGGGTTATGACATGAGGAAAACAGATTCAGTCTGAAATCTCAATGTAATTAATTCACTTGCCCTTAAGAATCATTAGAGGAGATTTCCTTTCGCAGAGCTGGCACGCCCACCAAAACCAGCAGCAGTGTTATTGCCAATGGAGCATATCAGACCACGCAAAGAATTAATGCAAGCTCTGTCAGTTACCAAAAATCCCAGCTTCTGCGTGATCAAGGGTCCAATTGACAAACTGGCTGCAATTTGTATGCTGTGCTCAGTTAGCTGATATAGCAACTTATGAAACACAACATCTGTGCTGGATAGACATTTTCTTTCCCAACCAGTCACAGAGAATGTTGCCCTAAATCATCCCATTGCTTTCTCCTACCACTGCCATTGGCATGACTGCAGCCTTTACGAAGCATTTTCCTCACTTGTGATGCTGCGGACCATTTCCATCCAAGCTCAGGGCCATATTCTGCCATCACTTTCACACTGCATATCTCAGGATTTAAAATTAGGCAAGTAACGAGTCTCTGCCATGTAATTTACATCTAATCAGTATTCTGCTCTTCTGCTGCTCATCTCAAAGGGTGTCTACGAGAAGGGTGGGCAGTGTGCGGAGAGGACTGCGATTCATTCGGAAGAGAAAACTCTCCCCTGTGTTACACGGGTGCCTGCAGAAGAAACGCACCTGAGCTCCCCAGGCTGCACCACGTTGCTCTCCCTCACCAAGAGGGGGACGAGGGCTGCCCAGCCGTGCATGTGCTGAAGGGGTGAGGCCCAGCTACAGAAGCAGCACAAAAGAGCTGCTCTCACCCGTTGCACCCAAACAAACCATCTCCTGTACAGCTTTCACAGACACAGAAGGTGCGAGGGATTATTCCGCCCAAATTGCAAGAGAGTTATTGCTCCTTTCCCCTTCTCTGCAGGGCTTACAGGAGCCAAGTAGCAATGGGAACACTCCCCGTAGAGCTCCTTTTAATCCATACATGTGCAAAGCCTCCGTTCATACTGGCGAGGCATCGCTGACAGGAAAGAGCCAAACTGCCATCAACACCTTCCTCCACAGTGCTGCCTATGCAGCTTGGCACCTTTGTGCCTTGTTTAGATGGGTATGAGGAGTCTGAGTATTTATTACCATGAATTTCTTAACCTCTGGTAGTACCAGACACCACTGCAGAGTACTGAAGGAACTAGGGTTGGGCTATCTGCCTCCATCTGAAATGGGGTAAGGGGGGCAGGAGAGGATGTGGGACTGGGGGTGGTAAGAGGTTACACTGCAAGAGAGGTGCAGCAGAAGATGTTACAGGTAAGGGACAGAGGTGAGGGATGAGAAAGGAAATATTTATTCACCCAAACTTACAGCCCTGACCTCTCAGCAGTGTCACATGCTGATCACACTACAATATCCCAAAGGGATTTTACACTTTGGACTCTGGCTCTTGGTGCTGGTGCCAGCAGGAACCTGGTGCAGCTGACTGAGCCCCCAAAACACAGTCTGATCCTTGTCCACTCTTCCTGTAGCCAGGCCAGCTCACCGTCCTGCTGGGGCTACTCCCTGTCTGTGCTCAGCAGAGTTCGGAGCATTCTGGACATCAACACCTTTACTGCCAATCCCTGTTCGCATCAGCACCCATACTTTGCATTGCATGAAAAGCAAATGACAAACATACGGACAGCAAAGTATTTTTATTCCATCTTTATTGCCTGCTGACATGTTCAATATGCTCGAACTACATCTGAGGGACTGCATAGAGAGTGTTTCTTGTTTATATTTGATGTACGGCAGAACACTTTACATTGCACCAAATGTTGAGCAAACGGTAACGTAACAGAGGAGCTGCAGCGGCAGCTGGAATTTCTGAGGTGGGCTACAGAGACTCTCTGGGGGCAAAAGTCTGCTCATCTTATTCAAATGAACTGCTTTTCTGGCCAAATTCTACTTGCATATGCCAACTGACGAATACAGACCTAGTAACAGAAGAAAACATGGAATAACTGAGCGCTTCAGTTCCACTGAAAGCTGAGAAATATATAGCAACTGAAAATGAGAGAAAGAACTGCAGTCCCAGTGAAAGGCCTGAGGAAGGCTCCTGAGAGAGACATGGGGATCAGTGGTCACATCTGCAGAGCCTCGCACACTGAAGTACTGATAAACTTTGGTATGGGAGAAGCTGCTTTAGGAAAGAGGAATTGTCCTGTCATACACAGGTGCACACTGAAAATGGATCCTGCCTTGGAGAACCCCTGCTCACAGGGAAAATGCTCCTGAGAAATGAGCTGCCTCTCATGGACAAGCTGCTTTACAGGTGATCACACACTACCACAGCACTTTTAACCTCATCACAGAACACAGTCAAGAAAACGCACAGAGAAAAGCAATCCCTGAACCCACGCACAAAAACAGGGTCATTGTGCAGCATTCCCCAAAGGCTTTTCCTTAATCATGGCCTCTTCTGACTCTTTGGGACCCCCACTCAGTGGTGGGACCCCCTTCCACCTGGCCAATCCCTGCATGGAGGGTACATCTGCAAATGAGATGTTGCTGAGAATGGTTTACAAATGCACTAAAATCCATCATCAGGAAGGTGAGGGAAGATCTAACATGTCAAGTACTGACCACATCCTCTTAGTTTGTATAAGACACCTTCTGTCTGTTTACTTGAAATTATTAAACAGTAATACACAGGTCTACTGAAATTGGGAGGGTAGAAGGTAGAAAAGAAAAATAAAAAGAATGAGAACGAGCAATGAATTTGAAGCTGAGATGAGCATCAGGAATGAAATACTGACTCTGATGCAGCCAATGATGGAATTCCTGCAGATTTCCAGAGCCTCGAAACTTTACCCAGAGGCTGAAAAGGGAGCATTTGCACTCAAGAACCTCCAGCCAGCACAGACTGAGCTTCCTTCCCATCTCCCTAAATTCCTCACTAAAATTGTTTCTCCATTTCACCAAGCATTCAGTTGCACTGCAGAACTCCTAGCTAGTGATTTGCAACCGAGCTGTCCGAGAAGATTTCCACAATTTAAACAAACAAACAAAAAAAAAGACCCAGGACTTAACAAAGAATGTATGCAGAACCACAGTTTTGCACTGTAAAAGGTCAGAATAAATCCTTCGTGTTGTAATTTAAGGTCACTTCAATATAAATCTGTTACCTGCACCAGGACAAAGAATCGTTTCTTCCATCTCTTCCAAACATTTTTACCAATGGCCCATAAATATCTAGAAGAAAAGAATAAGTGAATTCAGTACACAAATGACAAGCTGTTGTTTACAGTATCTTTTCTTCACAGCTAGAAACTGAAGTTAATGCAGAAGAAGGAGTAATTACAAGACTCTCAAGTTTGGCAGCATTACTGAATGTGATTATTTCTAGCCTGAACGAATAACCTGTAAAGAAAGAGACACAAAAAGCTCCCAGAGTCTCGATGTTACACAGTATTATTCCTTTCTTCCTTTCTGTTTTTTTACAACTTGCTCAGAATGCAGAAGCCCTTTAATGCCAGTGAATAGCTGCGATGTGGTCAGATGGGTGAATACATTTGCAATGGCAGAATTAAGAGAAAGAAACCCTAAGTGTTGCTTTAAGCCTTCACAAAACCATTTGGCTGAGGGGAAGTGTCAATGAGAGGGCACCTTACTGCATCAAAGGCAGCATGGGGGACCCCACCATACACTGGACTGACAAACCAGGTCTCTGTGCTGAACAGCTGAAGATGAATTCCTTGAAATTGCTTGGCTATGAGCGATCTGAATAATTTCTAAGAAGGAGTGAATTTACTGCGTTTCACAAAGGAAGAATTAACTTTCAAAATTAATGTCAAAATTAGCATTTAATCTCTGTGATGAAGCAGCTGCTGTGACACTGTAATACAAACACTGGCAAAAATAGCAGCAGCACCAGACTAGGAGTAATTACAAAGACATTGTTCAGGACTAATATGTTTTATGTATCATTATAATTACTTTGGTTCTGGCTCTATAAATAGAAAAACAATTCCTTTTTGGTTATGCTGGTGGTTTCTTATGCTAGAAGAGATTCAACATTTGTACACGGTGAATGCTTGAGCCACAAAATTCCAAGTACTGTGCTAACGAGAGCGTCGAGTGGGCTATGAGCTCAAGAACAGAATTGCCCTGCTTGCTGTTGCCACTAAAATAAGCAGAAAAATCTCAGTTATGATAGCAAGCTAATATTGCAAATCACATTGTTTCCAGCACCATCTTGTACATTAAATCTTACTTGTAAAGACCGTGAGAAAAGCCAGGACTGCTCAGCCCTGTTGCCATCAGACCTGATCAAGGAAACAAGCATGACAGGAGAACTGTTCTTTTTGCTTTTGGTGCTGTGTTCACAGTGGATAAATTAAACTCCACATCTGGCTATTGGCTCTGATCTCATTAACAGAGAAGACAGGAGAATGAGGAAAAGGAATTAAAAGAAAGAAGTGTGATTTAATCCATTTAATGGATTGAAGCTAACAAAACATGACGAAAAGAAAAATGAAGCAAAGTTACTTTTACAGCCTCAAAATAGCACTGGATAAAGAGTTAATCAAGGCAGTGATTCTCCTAGATAATTTCTACTTTTTATCACATCCTTAGCTCTGAAGAGCAAACAGAGGAAAGCCTTGCCAACAACATTAGCTAGATCTTCCCGAAGATGATCTAATTTGTAATTGCATTACCAGAGAAAAGCATGCAACAGTGTTCTCTTCTAGGCATCAGGAAAAGACAGGAACAATCCCCTTTTGGCCAGCTCAGGTCATGTTACAGTGCACAGGAATTACATGATCTTGATTTAAAAATATTCCTTTCTGCCCTACAGTGTCACAACCTCTTCTGTCCCTGTGTGGGACACGAGGAAGCTTGGTGAGGAAGACGGGGATCCTCTTGGCCCCAAATCCTCTGATACTGACACGTGAAAGGGAGAGATTTCCCTTTTAACACCCTGCTTTGTTAATCCTACTTACACTCTTCTGCCTTCCTCCAGGCAACTGCTGTTTAGTTGTACTGTGCATCTCTGTATAAATAATGATGATCACACTGGAGTTTATTTCAAGCGGAAGGTGCACTGTTTTTTAGGTCGTGAGAATTCAACACGGAGAAACACAGAATAAATTAGGAAATTATAACAACCTACCAGTAAGAGAGTTAAGCAGTTCATTTCTTATTTCCTTACAGCAAGAAAGCAATCTAGCAATTTCCCAGGGAATACTGTTTAAAATTTAAATTGTTTGGCTGATACGTATTAAGAATGCGTGTCCACACTAAGAAAAATGCCTTACAAATGACCAAACTAATGCCATTTCTATAATTACATTTCGTTTGATCTCCTGTGAACTTGAGAAAAAGGTTCACTTACACCGTTTTAAGAAAGAGAAATTTTCTAATGCTCATGCAAAACAAGTGGAGTTGAGATAATGACACTCACCCGGAGTGCTTCATGTTTTGGGGCTTATCCATTCGTACAGCAAGCTTGATCTTCAGGTCTTGATCCGGGCAGTTTTTGGAAACTGCCATTTTGTGCCACTCTGATTGCTTTGGACTGTTGGGAGTGGGATGGAGAACAACCTGCAAGTATCAAAATCAAGAATGTTAAAAATCATTCACAACGTAGGTTTTACAAGAGCACAGCAGAAGAGCTCTGAAAGTCAGCTGGAAATTTCTATTCCCATCACCAAGACTAACTTTCCTTAGTTGTTTTAAGATGCAGCTTATTGTTTTGAGATTAGTTCATATATATTCTGGCTCCTCTATGTGTCATCATTGATAGGGTTGGGCAGAACGGAACTGCATTTATCAGTTCCCATCTCACAGCTGTTTAAGGAAAAAGTACAGTGAAGAAGCTTGCAGCTGTCCAGCTAAATCAGACTAGAAGTGACCCTGGATTGACATTACTATCAAACCACCAATAAGTTTTTGCTGAGGTTGCCTGCTGCAGTGTTCCACTTTCAGAGCCATACAACTTTGCCAGCCTCTAACCTTCCTGACATTTCCAAGTGAAGTTCACCACCTCGAGAGTACAGAACATTATACCTAAAATAGTTTATCAATCACTACTATCAAGTTGTGATAAAGTTGCTCTGTTATTTTGCTTACTGGTAAGGCTGAACGCAGTAGACAGCCTTACAGGGAGGTCAGTGTGTCTGACTGTGCTACAACAGCAGGTCATATATGCAGCACGCATCATGACAGCAGTGGCTGCAGCACTTTCTGCTTCCATTTCAAGCACAGAGGAAATGATGGGGCAATCTCCAGCTGGGGTAAATCAGTGCAACACCAGGGATTTCAGTGGAGCTGTGCAGATGAATACCAGGGGTAGCGCTTGGATAATCAAAGAAACTGAAATGCTCCAAGAGGCAAGTAATCCCTTCTGATCATAGCTGTGCTTTTCCACTCATTCATCATCCCATGAAGCACAGAATCTTACTCTGTCAGCAAGTCACATAACTACGTGGCATTCACTGTTTTCTCCTCATGCTTCCATGTATCCTCTAAAGTGGCTTAACCGTGTGGCTGTAAAATGTCTATCTGCAAACTGAATGGAAGCACAGCAGAGCTACTGCTGCCTTCACACTGAAATGATGCCCTCTCTGATGCTCTCTGCCTCCCACGCCCCTTCCTCTTCCAACATTTTCCTCTCTCAGAGGTGACTTAGCTGGATGCAAATTCATTAGTCTCCGCTGTACTGCAGTGAGATGACTCTCCTTTTAATTCATTAACATTTATGCAAGCACACTCCTTTACAAATGGCAGCATTCACCCTCGTTATTTGCTGTGCTTCCATCACTCATTCCTCACTCATGCTTTGTCTGAGCTTCTGCCAAACTCCAGCCAGGCTATACTCTGAGATACTCACCTTCACTGCTGAGCCAACACTGGAGGCCTTTTCCTCCCACTAAAATACACCTGATGTTATCACCCTCTGATGATTTGAGTTTAAAAATTATTTGTCTCCTCCAAAGCCTAAGGTTAACACCATCAGATTTTGGAGTTCACCCTTTTACATAAACATTATTTCACACTTTACTGAATTACATTCATGCCTTCTCTGGCAAGAATCCATTTATGAGTCACCTAGATTAACTGAACAACATCAGTTTCTAATTTACCTCTCTTGGAAAAAATACATGTATTTCAGCAAAAGCTGAAGAAAAGCACTGAGTCCTGCACGTGGGTGTTGTTAGAAATGGATGGACCCAAGCTCTGAGCACCACTCAACACCAAGGCCTTGCATTAAACTGCACCTTGCTGCAAGGCAGGAACCACTCAGGGTGTTTGGGATAGTTTCTACTTTGATTTCTAACTCTTCTTCATCAAAAGGCGCATAAATATTGTGCAGCGTTGCTGCAGTTCATGGCTCCTTGCTCTCAGTGGATGAACCCTTGGCTGAGGTCTGCAGGTGCTTTGCCACTGGTTTCAATAGGGCCAGGACGGATTCCCATGGCTTCAGCTGCCCATCCAGCAGCTTGGGGCTTGGGAGCACTTCCCAGCTCTCCTTCTGACACAAGCGGTGCAATGAAGAGCACCGGCTGGCTGCCAGCTCAGTGCTCGCAATAGAAAGTGAGCATTGTGCCGGCCTGGCAGAGCACAAAGCCTCTTCTCAAAGGGCAGCTAAGCATGGGTGTTTTTGTGTAGAAAACTGCTCTACGGAGACATTGCTTCCCTTCTCTCTTCGTAGACAGGTTCATGCCCATTCAAACAGCTAAATCAGGGGCTTAGCACGCTCCCGGTTTCATTATTGTGTTAGAAAGAAATCCTGACGTGGCCCGGTCGGACACGCGTCATCTCGGCCGCTCCAGGCACCCGCGCGTCCCTTTGAAGCTCGTCCTGCTCAAAGCACCGGTGGCCACCAGCCAGAGGAAATCGCCCCGTGCCCGCTGCTGCTGGCCTGCATTCTTGGGATTTCAGGAGCTCACTGGGGGTGATGGCTTCCCGCCGGACGGGGGCTCACGTGCGTTGGCACGGGCACTTCTTCCGTACCTCAGGGCAGCAGGGCCGTGCTGGGGGCTGACATCTTTCTCACAACAAGGCGCAGGGCTAATTGCTTCCCCAGAGCGGCAAAGTCAGCGCTGCTCATGGCCGCCAGTGGAAACAAGGCCTACAAAGCAGGTCCACAGCGAGCGTAGCCACTCAGGGGAAAAAGCCCTCAGTGGCACTGCGGCCAGCTGGGTGAAAAGCTTTGCTCAGCAGGCTGTGGCAGACAAAGGGCTGTTTGAAGAATGTGGTTTAGAAAATAATCCTGAAAACGTTATGATGCTGTGCCTCAAAGCAAGCTTAGGTCTTCAGCTGGAGTGTTGCAGCCTGCTGGGGTCACCTTTCTTTAGAAAAAAAAAAAGAAAAGGGACAGTGAGAAAGAAAGGATTGAGTTGTGGATGAGGAAAGCCTGGAGAGGTCATGACCGTCCTTGGAGAGAAAAATAAGATGAGGAAAGCAAGAGAAACTCTGCTTTTCTCTCTCTCAAGTGCAAGAACAAAGGGTGTCATGACAATGTGAAAAGACAAACGGTCAAAATGGATGCAGATTATACAAGACAAAATCATCTGTGGTACTCTCTGCTGTAAAGATATAAATTAGAGCATCAACTAACTGCGACCTGAAAGAACCTTCGGCACTTGCATGAACAGCATGAGTGAAAAATCTTGTTAGTGCTTCTAAGCCACAACGTGGCTGTGGGGCCTCACTGGTGATGCCAGCCCCAGTGAACCCACATCAGACTCGGTGAGGTTCCTACCAGCTGTGACTTCAAGGTCAGACCATGGGTTCTTTCACAGCTTCCAGCTTTCCATACCCAGACTGTGGGATGCCTCTGGACTGGGATTTTCTCTCTTGGTAGGATTAAAAGGCTTCACCTTGAGTATGTAACGCAGACTTCTCAATGTTGCCTTTTTCTCCCTGACTTTTGGGTACAGCTAAGGAGCAAGAGACACCAGCCCATGACACCAAGGAGGCCTCCCTGGCCAAGGCAGCTGAGAAAGGGGGTGCCAGAGAGTTTACTTAAGCATGGGACTTCGACAAATTTACAGCTGCAAGATGCAAAAATCCCATGGAGACTAATTAAAGTGCCTTAAAACCCCAGAAAAGTATTGTCCACACATACAGTGGGCTGTGGTGCTGGAGGGACATCATTTCCAGAGCCCTGGTGTAGGGACCACAGGTGAGGGGCAGTGATGAGGTGAGAAGGGTGGCTTTGACATTCTGTGGCTGGTGCCACGGCAATGCAAGCTCTCTGCTATTAACACCACTGACAGGGGCTCTGGACCCTGACTTTCCTTCCTTAGCCCAGCCCAACTGAAGCCAGCAGCTGAGCCACAGTCCCTAGGGGCGTAAGGACCTCAAGCCTTTTGCCATAAGTACTGCCATTAGTGCTTTCAGATACTCAAGCTGTGCACTGGCTGTTCAGTAGATATGAGAGCAGCTTAACACACTCCTGCCAAACTCAAATCCTCTCTTTTTGCTACAGCATAATCCCCTTTTCTGCCTCAGGAATGTCCATTTCCGTAAGCAACTTCTAAAGCTTTCCGGACTGCCAATATTGCACACAAGATCCTCTGCCTTTGCTCAGTGCAGGCACAGCCAGCTGAAATGCTGCCATTAAAAAATAACAACAAAGACAGCATGCGAGGTGCATTACTTTCCAGCAGTGGAGAGCTTGCTTTCTTTCTCTCCTGAAGCTTGGCAAAAAAGCAGAGCATGTTGTCCTCCAAAGATATTTCTGTACAGGAGAGATTTCTCTAGAAAAGCGGGACTAGAAGGAAAAATTGTTAAGCTCAAAATGTCCTTACCCTCCCAAGCTCTTTGTCCTCCAGTGCCAGCACACCTGTGCTCTCTGTGAACAGCTTCACCTTCACTGCAGGAAGTGCGTGGGTTGTCGTGAAGTCTCCTTGGGTGCCCCAGCTGCAAAAACAGAGACATGCTGAGCTCCACTGCCAGGACAGCAGCACTGCTGCTTGGGTGGGCAATGGTTAACCACAAACATCGTGCCTGGCACAAGCTGAAGTGGTTGGGCTGATGAGTGACAAGGACATTAATTATCTTCTTAGGAAACTGGGGGACAGATGTTTGGAAAAACCATGATGGTTCTTTTGGGAGAAAAGATGGTATTTGGAAGCAGCATGAAACCAAAATTAAGAGAACTGATTCAGAAAGAAAGAACAATATGTCTCTGGCAGTGACAGCCTGTATAGTTCCAGCAGAATCTGCGGATGGAGAACACCTGCACCTAGGACATCTGTAATCACTCATGCCTCTGCTCTTCTCTTGGCTAACTCACCTCTCATTTCCAAGTTCACAGTGAAGATCTCTTTTTCTAAAGAAACACAACATTTAACCTGGATCCACTTCTGAGGATAGCTCCAAGAGTTATCCTCCTGGTAGGTACTGTGGCGTGGAAAGCAGTGCTAGGGAAGCTGAATGAACCACAGGGTGGTGCACAATAGTGCATTCTAGGACCCCTTCCTGAAAAGTCTGGTTCAGTTAAGGCTGTTAGTTTTAAGCTGCAGCATGGTAGGAAAATACGTGCAACTAGCAGTTCCTTGGGGAGTACAATGCCATGAGCTCCAGGCACAGGGTCGGAGCCTCAGCCTGCTGACATGGATGACCAAAGTTGCCTTAAAATGGGGGCTCCCCCTGCAGCTGACCTTCCTTGTGTAAGCCTATGGAGGCTTGCAGCCTGGCAGGGGAAAGTTCAGTGATAGCCATAAAGAAGTCTTCCAATCAGTCACATAAGACGTTTCCTCTCTGAACCAGGACATCAGTGAACACACAGAGACAAGTTCATTGCATTTTGTTGCAGAGACTTTCCCTTAGGCCCTGTTCTCACCAGATAAGACAGACCTAGCTGATCCTGGCTTGTCCTTGTCCTGCTGCAGAGATCTGGGAAAGCAGTGCCTCAAATCCCCAGTGAGCAGCTTGCTGCAACTGGAGCTGCTGCCTGGTGAGCCAGAAGGGCTCAACTGCACTCTGGTGGTGACCATCCTCACGAGATGCAGGAGGTGGCAGCAGCTGCACACTGGTACCTGACAGATCCATGTGCTCCCATAAGTGCCACTCCATCCTCCCCGCTGCACTACACCACCCAGTGCTCCTCACTCACAGCCCAGCACATGCTGCAGACAGAGGTGTCACTTGTGCCAAGCCTAGCCCTGGACAACAGCATGCTGCTGTATTGGGAAAATCAGAGCACAGGGTTTTCTGTGCTCATACCCACAGCGTGTGGCAGGGAAAGGTCGCCTCCTTCCGCCCTGCCCGGATTAGTAGCTTTCCTGCTATGATTCCTAAAAGGATCCCTCTAGTTCGCTTACTCCCTTCCTTCAGCTAATCAGCAGTGACAACCTGCCAGTCTCTAGGGAGCACTGCCAATCCCTGGGACCCATTACGAATTCTTGTTGCAACTTCTGGAGATTTCACGTGCCCAGCAGACCCCTCCAGACTTGCAGGATGTGTGTGTGAACTTCAGAGGCCTCTTCTCATGAATCAATACATTAATTTCATCATGGGTTGCTTCTACTCATTACCACCTCCAGTTGAGCTCTATTTCAGCTGAAGGAAGACTACTCTGAAAGTTACCCAGAACTTACACAACAGTCAGCTTTGATTCAGAAAGATCATAGGCAAAGGTGATCTGCGAAACACCAAGTCAGCTCAACATCCCAAAGGCCAAAGCTTCTCAACAGGCTGAGCTGTGGTACCATTCACACCAACATGACAAACCATTCACCTGTGCAGGGGTTTTGAGATTCAGGAAAAGTCTCCCTCCAGCAAAGAAGAACAGACTGAACACTCTCTTGGAAGAAAAATTAAGAGAAACTCGAACTGATGTCTATTTGGAAGCTTTAAACAAGTTTAAAAGTAGCAGAGAAAGGGGAAAAAAAATGCTTTCTACACTAAGAGGTGAGGAACCACGCTGCTTTTATGTTTGAGAGTTTGCAGACACATTTTGTGATTTCTACATCTCAGAGAGTTAGGAAGTTATTAAAATAAAGCAAGACACAAACTTCCAGACAGAGCTAAGCAAAGTGCTCCTAACTCAGCACTTGTCCTTGTTAGAAAAGAACAGCTCAGCTGAAGGTGAAGGGCATAGGGATGGCTGGGAGGAGGGCTCTGCTGCAAAGAGGATGCTCCTCCACACCTGACCATGCCGAAACCCAGCATGAAGCTAGCAGACAAGAACTGCTCTCTCTCTCTTCTTTTAGTTCATCATGAGCTAGATTTCCATGCTGCTCCCAGAGACCTTGAATATTCATTGCACTTCAAAACTCATGCGAAGTGTACAAGCAAGCTTGAAGGCAAATCACAGAGGAGGCGTTTTTTACAGACTAAAAGAAACAAACAATATGCATCAAACACATCAGAGTGATGTCAAAGAATACACAATGCGACCTAAAATACTGCAAGTCAGATGAGAGATACAGCCTCTCACTAACCACTCCTATTCATCCTCCTTCTATTAATGACTTGCATTGCCCACCATTCTCAAACTAGATCTTCTGCTGAGAGTAAAATGACTCTTCCCTTAAAACATCAAGAAAAGGCTAAGATTGTGTGTTCTTCAGGCACAATATTGAACAGCAGCTTCTGTGTTTGAAAAGTTATTCGGAAAAATAATTGTTTTCTTATGTGTACAAGGAATGTGGCTTGATGCTTTGCTCTCTGAGCCTATCTAGTCCAACAAAGTTTAGCAGATGAGCATGTTCAGTGCAGAGCTGATTAACAAACTTGGTTCCCTCATCAGTTTTGCTCTGATGTTTTCTCTTCCAGTGTCCTGTTCTACGTTTCATCTCTTAGGAGGATGCATCAAAGTGCCAGGGAGCAGGGGTTTGGCAGAAATTACATACAGTACCTCAGTTCCAGTCAGATGCCAATATTACATCTTATTCATACATGATATATCAGCTTCCTAGCATACGTTTTAAACCTGAGAACCAAGGAACAGTCTTATTTTCTAACTGTAGATCATGATTTCTCTCTTGGGAAGATAATCTTGATTTGGATAAGAGGAGAAAGTAATAAAATATCCAACCTTACACTGTGTATTTTGACAGCAGCTGCTTTATAGAACTCATATCTCTGTTTACTATTAAAAAGCTCTTATTTGCTGAAGCACTCCCAGACCATATGCTATCAACAAATGTTACTAACCAAATACAAACAGTAATTTTCATTAGGTTTCCTTCACAAGAACAACATTAACCACAAAGGGAATAAATCTTTCCAATGACAGTAAACATACATAGCAACCCTTGACAACACTGTGGTGCTTACACATTTATACCCCCAATTGCCATGAAAAGATTCACACCAGCAAACAGAGACTCTCAGAAGTTGGGTTTTGTGCTGGTTGAAGCCTGCAGTGATGTCATTAGTTGCCATAGTGACGCTCAGCATACGGCCATAATTCATGTCATCAAAACACGATTTGTATTCAATCTTAGTATGCAGTTTATCTGTGCTCTGCATTAAGTTACTGTACACAAAACTAGTTCTGGATAATGGGTATTACAATATTTTGAGGGAATAACAATGTACTGCTTCCATTTTCACGTTATAACTAAGCAAGTTATTACTGCAGGAATTGATTTGTTAGGAAAGTGCCTTGGAACCCATTCTGGGCAAATTCTATCAAGAAATAGCCACAACATCTCCTCCTTATGTCAGAGTCCATGCTTACACTTGAAAGCAATAACAATACTATGGCCAAAAGGATACAAGCAGTATGCAAGAAGTATGCAACCATCAAAATCCTGACAATGCTTTCTCAGGTAGGAGCATATTAATTGCCTTAATCCCACCTGATACCTTCAACCCAGCACATCTTACTCCCTAATGTATCTCAAACCCTGAAGTTAGCCAGGAATTAACGCCACGCATAAGGACTGTGCTAGAATTATAGTCCTATTTGTGCCATCTGTGGTGTTCCAGTGATATCATTTGGATCTACTTGTGTCAACAGGGTTTCTAGTCAGACATCAAACTTGGTATGAGCAGCTAACCTCTTCTGGCTGCCAAAAGCCAGAGGGTGAGATACACCCCAGCTGCTAACCTGACAACTTGTTTTACCTTTCAAGAGCTTAACTTGCTTTACTTCTTACAAGCAAAATAAGTAGATCATCACTGTAGTTGACTAGCTTTAGGAACAAACATTTTCCTAAATGTACCATCAACATTATTAACAAGTCTGCCTAAAAGATTGATTGTATTTTTGTGAATGAAACAAATGATGTATATCCAAGAAGGGGAGGTACTACTATGAAGCCATAAAGACAAACTACACAGCTCAGTATGCGTGAGAAAACTATCTGGGATATAAATAAGGCTTCTAGCATCTTGTCCTGGCTGTGTTGCACAAGAGCCCAGGCAGCAGATCTCCGAGTCTGGTTGTTTCTCTTCACAGCACTTACATGGCTTAGAATTTTCTCAGCTGTCCTTGAGAGACATAGACTTCATTGCTCCTATTCAACTCCAGTGCCTACATGCCTCTCAGGGAAACTTTAACACCAATGACCTTACAACCACTGAATTCACACATTAATACCCAGGAGAACAAATTAAATTCTATCATTAATGTCCTGCTGTCCCTAGCAAGCCTACATAGCCCCTGAGTAATTTTACAACAGTGAGAGCCTTCTTCCATCTACGGTCCTGTAAATTCATCCAGATAGAGCACTGATGCCTGTGATTTCTGTAAATAATGAACAAGTGCAACTGCATTATATCGCTGGGCCATGAATCAGCCCTGCTAACCAGCTTGGCCTGTCAGTAAGCTAACGTGGGAGCAGCTGGAGAGTGATTTGCTTTGGATGGGGTTGACATTTAAACGTGATCTATGATCAGTTTTCATGGGCTTCAGAACTGCCAGAGGACACCTTTTCTCTCTCTCCAGATACATTTATTGAAAGAAGTTTGCCCAGCAGCTTGCATGAAACAAATGGGAAACAGGCAGAAAATAGAAGTAAGAAGTATTAGAGGAGAGCTACATTCTTCCCTATGCGTGCTCACTGCAGACATACATCAGGGCCAACACACACAGCAGGAGCTGGGGACATGGCACCTCACTGTGGGAGACACCACACCTACATGAGCCTGTCTAGGGCAAACAGGTATGGCAGCTTGTGCACGAAGGTGGCTGCACTGGATTTACTTTCTCTCAAAATCCTGCCTAAGAAATGATGTTTTCCTTCTTCAGCCTGCTCTCCACCTCCCAGAAGAGACCTTTCCAGGGAGCAGCCTTAGCTCTAGGGTCATAGATCACAGGTGCCTGAAGCTCAAGCACCGAGAAAAGCAATGTTAGAAGAGGCATAGAGCAAACCTGCCTTCCTGCAGCCAATGGTGTGGGCAACACCCATTTCCTTAATTGCCGTGTCGAGGTGTCTTTTCATTTTTACTTATTTCTTGAGATAGCAACAAGGAATAAATTAAATGTAACAGTGTTTTACTGTTACTCACACGCGAAGGAGCCTGCTGTAAAGCTTTTTGCTCCATTCTCTAATTCTTTCTATACAACGGACACTTGAAAACAGTAGGCAGAGGCTGATGACTAAGGCAATAGTTCCTGGTGAGCTCCCCCAGCTGCCATCCCACTTCTTTGTGAGGCAGCAGCTCCATACATCAGAGTGAGCACAGATTTACTCCACTCAGCAGGACAACCTGGCACAGGGACAGCATTCATTCGTTCATTTCATTTTCAGAAAGGAGTTGCTGCAAATTTCTACGAATGATGCTCAGCCACCAGCACAGCCCACGTGCCGACCCCTCCGTGAGCAGCAGCTGGGGAAGCATCAGTGAGGCAAGAACCGAGCTGGGGATGTGTCTGCAATGGGTGGCACAGGAGGCACCTGCACCTTCAGCAGCTGGTCCACAAAGAGGTCACAGAAAGAACTAGGGCATGGCAAAGCCTCAGGAAGATAGATATTTTTTTTGCAGCTCTCGTGGGTAATGGCAAGAGATAATAGACACCACCTCCAGAGATATCACTACAGAAAGAGAAAAAAAATTAGAAGAGATATCATTCAGAAACCAGGTACAGTGTTGAGCAAAGATACCAAAATAAGAAAGAAAACATTGGCTGCTTGTTCCACAGGGTCACACTGCTGGCGAAGTATCCCACCATCAGCAAACCACTGGCAAAATGTCAAATCATTCCACCACTGGTGGCTGTTGTGGGCCTGAGTTTGGATTTCATGTGGCACTGAAGGCCCCAAAGGGAACTCCATCTCAGAGAAAAGGATTTCATCTCTAACTAGCAGGAAAGGATGCTGAGGCATGAGACAGGTCACAGCTGTGGAAATAAACAATGTTAGGGGACTGATGGGCTCTGAAAGAGGAGATTCCTGCTTCCTGGGGTCTGCCACACAGATGTGCCCACATCACCTGCCCTAGGCTCCCAATATTCTAAGAGGAGACTCAGTTAAGAATCACTGGAGTTAGGCCTTAACTTGCTCCATGCCAATCAAGAGGCTGAAAACAGATATAAGGAAGCCTGTCCTCCAAGTGGCCCTGTCCATACACTGCTGCAGGTGCACAAAAAGGTTTGAAATGAAAACCCTAATGGCTACAGCCAGATACAGAGAACATGCTGGTTTTGTCCATGCAAAAGTGTCCTCGCCTAGGAAATCAAATTTGGGTGTGAAGACAACAGGTATCTTTCTACTCCACTTACAGAAATTGATTAAGGATGGTTTGTATCCATCACACAGCCTGGCTCCCAAGGTTCACACCGCCCTGGGACACCACCCCAGGGTCACACACAGACCCCACCCTGCAGCCAGCAGCACAAGGCAGCTGCTGGGAGAAGGGATGGGAGATGGATTTCATCACATAATAGCTATTCACCGCCACGAGATGGCATTCCTGCCCCAGTGATGTCCCTCTGACATGCCGGTATGGAGCACGGCAGCAGCCGGTGCGCGCAGGAGCACACACACAGGCTCAGCTTTTCACTGCAAAAATAGGTCTGGTTTGGAGGAGAATTTATGGCAAAGGCACAGTCTTCAGGGCATTTATGGGAGAAATAAGCACCGTGATTACTTGGTGTGATTTAAATGATGACTGCTTTTAAAATGCCCTGTGCTCTTGCTCAATACTATGATTTTACAATTAGAGGCAAACAGCTCAGCAGGAGGACATGGAAATGGAAGCCCAGCTACCTTTTATTGGGAAGTCTGCACTGAAAGAATAATTGCTTTTACAAGGGTTGCCTACCCAACGTGCTTGACAATACTTTATCAGCGTGCCTGCTATGGATACGGCAGGAATCAAAGATTCATTCATGAAATCAGTCTGCGTGCATTTACTACCTGTGGTTGTTAGCACTTCTTGTATGAGCCCACTGCAGCACCATGCATGTTCACACTGCTATGCCATGCAGGAGCTGAGCAAAGGCTCCTGCTGCTGAATCAGTGTGAAGATGTCCCACTGAGCCAGACACAAAGCCACGCGTTTTACACAACAACCATTTAACTCAGATGTGGTTAATCGTTTCTATTACATCCTACCGCCCTGAAAGAAATCCAAACTAAGGAAAATTCAGACGATGGAAAAGGAGAGAGAAGTCCCCTCTCTGAAAATCCAGATTACTGGCGTACAGACTAGACTCCCCATATAAAATTAAGTAGAGGAAAGCGGTAAAATAGTTCCTGGATGTAAACTGAGCCAATAACTGCACAAGGTCTTTGCCCACGTAGTGCCAACAGTACACAGCTCCCTTTGTGCTCACACACACTGCTGCTGCTCACTGGGAGACCTCAGCATGTTCTCAAAGTAAATAGGTCTCCACCTTCATCTTCACAAAGGCCATCCCATTAAACCATTGCTCATCCAGAGCTCTGTCTGGGCAGGATTGAGCAGAGTAGCACTTCTTTAAAGCTGTTCTTTAAAGCATGCTCTGTATCTCCCTACAATGCTCTGCAACAGCAGTAGCAGTACCCTTCATTAAATAATAATGTGCTCTACTTGTACACAGCACTTGATAAATAAACCAACAACTTAGCACTTTTCATGTCTGATCCCCTGCCTTGCACTTGGTGGGTGACGTGCAGAAATTGGATGAAGGCATGGCTTGTTGTTTTTTTTAAACACCAATCATGGATATTAAATAAGAAGACTGAATGTACCCCAGGACTTTTGTTATGCAGCTCTCTTCTTAATTTAGCAACTATTTTAGCACACTGGATCCTAGCCTCATTTCCATGTCCTTTTGGTCTTTGCTAGCCCATCTTAACATTGGTTACATGCATGGGAGTGATGCAGCAGACGGGTGTAGATGAAAATTGCCTTGGGCATCATCACACCTTCTGGACTACTTAAATTTGAATGTATGCGTTACCACAGGAATACATAATTCCCAAATGCACAGGGACACTCAAGAATTTAGACAGCTGGCTAGAAAAGAGGGTGAAAGAAAGGTGCATGAGCTCAACCCTTACTAGACAAAAAAAAAAATCCATGCAAGAGCAATGCTATGTACACTCCAGAGGTCAGGAAAAACACAGCCAGAGCTTGCATTTACTTGATATCAGAGGCAAGCCTACAGGAACAACTACAAGAGCCAAGAACATTGAAACAAGATTTCATTATTTTTCAACACAGTTTCTAGTGTAACAGTTACCAATGGTGCCAGAGAGCAGTGAGACCACATATGAGTTCACTTTGCAGATAAAAGACACAGAAAAGGGACCTTTTATGGGCAGAATGCCTGGTGTGTGAATGACTTCCCCTTGCCTCCCCAAAATGAACGACAACTAAATTAACCAAGACTAATGCATGGAGGCCAACTGCACACCTGCCATGCATGCAGCTGATGCTGTGAGTAAGGATGGAGACTTGAGCAGGAATAAAACCTTGAGCTCTTCACACATGGTGACAAACATCCCTTTGTTGCCTTCAAGAGACCTCTGTAGAGGTTTCAGCAGAGCTGCAGATATCTCTAGGAAGATCTCTCCCCATGGGGCAGGCTGGCACTGCTCTGAGTCTCACCTACGGGGTCAACTTGGTAACTCAGAGGTGCTGATGTCTCACGCTAGCTGTACCCAGGGCTCCATCACCTGCTCTTACACATTCATAAGGTTCCTATAGGTTTCCTGAGGAAAAAGAGCTCTAAACATCTGCACAGCTGTGAATCAAAACCATGCAAGAGGAAAGGGAAGCCAATCAGTCTGGGTAATTTAGGCAGCTTATCATTATGCTGAAGCAAATCCAAAGTGGGGGGGGAAATGCCTCCTCCTAAAATTTCCGATTTCCTGTTGCTTTGCTTTTTATCATGAGCTGTACTCACTGGAAAGGCACCACCAGGCACCCACGGTACCCACCAGCTGTGCTGGGGATATTCAATGGGAACTAGGACTATGCTGCTCCTGCTCACATTAGTATAAACCCCTTCATAAGTTAAGTGGAGTTAAATTTGTTGTACATGGAGTATTTATTTATAACTTATACATGTGAGTTCATCTCAAAAGGACCTTTGCTATATAACCCCGGGAAACGCCCGCAGCATCTCCCAGCTATCTGTGCCATCAAAACACTGCCTGCAACAAAATGCTCTCTGCATGCTCCTACTCCATGCAAAGCCACCAAGCATCACTTCAAACTGCAGGGTCTGGAGGTGGGGGTTTCCCGAATGAAAAGAACAGACTTTCCCCTACTGGAAAGAGAGAGGACATCTCTGTTCTGCAGCTGCCCCTCCTGCAGGATTTCTCATTTTGCTCTCTGTCTCCCAGGAGGAGATCCTCTCAGGGCACTGCAGGAGGACAGTGAGGTTTAGAAGTTTACCAAAGGCACTGCTCAATCGACACAGAGTTTCTGAAGGGGGCACGAGGCTCAAGCCCTTGACCGTAATGAGCAACAGAAGACCTGATGTGGAATCAGGTGAGACTTGAGTGTCTTCACTCCAGTACTACCCCACAGTTGGCCATGTTCTCCCCCAACCAGTTGCTTACTGCTTTTAATTCGGAGAGTTCATCTGACCTCAGTGCTGGTACAAGTGACATTCACCACTGTAAACCAGGAGAGAATGAGACTCATCTCCTTGCTGAAGTCCAGGTGGATATACAGCATTTATTTACAAGGCACATAGGACCTCTTTTGTTCTGCTCACCTCAAAGAATTGCAGAGTTATAAGAAGGTGAATCACTGGTATAGCCTATGAGCACTGCTACAGGCACAGGTCAACATTTAAATATATCCCGCGGCCTTTTTGGAGACTGTAGGACAGGGATGCTGTCACTGGACCTTTTGTGCTGTTCCCAGACTCACTGGCCACCTTGTTCTCCAGCCACATCAGAAAAGCAGCTCCTGGCAGGGTGCTGCTGGAGATGTGCAGAAGCCACTTTACCCTCTGAGTCTTGCAGAGAGCAGATATCAAGATAACTGGCAGGGAAATAAAACGCTTCAAGGCTTGCAAGAATACTGTTTCGGTGCAAAAAGCAATAAAATCCTGCTTGGACTGGGATTTGAGATATTATGTAGAGGCATTTGTGGGTTAGGGCACAACACAAAAGCTTTTTCTTACACAACTTATTAAAAGCACTACTAATAATACACTGCAAGCCTGATCCGAAATAACCCTTGCTATTTCAGGTCTGCCTTTCTCTAGAACTGTGCCATCCTCAGTACCCGTGCTGAGACAGATAATTCTTACATGAGGGGATTGTGCTTCAAATGTCAGAAATCCAACATGGAGCCTAAGAAGAAAAAAGGACAAGTATTTACCACCATCCTGAGAGCCAAACTCCTCATACACAACCAATATGACTGTTTGTACACCCCACTGCTCACCCTGCCTCTTCCAGGCTCCACTAATAGGATTCAGGCTCCAAAGTCACTAAGATGCTTCTGAACATCTGATTCTCAAAAACTGTTCACAGTTGAAAGAGTTGCAATTTAATCTGAGAGAATACTGCTTGTTTCCAGAACTGTATTCAGCATTAATCTGCCCACAGATACTTAAGCTGCACTCCTATTTTTTGAGCCTCTGAGATAAGGACATTTTGGCATGTACAGGGGTAAACTCCCCTGCTTCAATACTCGCACTTCTGTAGCAGTGATGCCCAGTATCCCTGAAAGTTGCCCCACAGCACCCAGGTCAGGCAGCACCCAGTGCAAAAACACACAAAAGCCTCAGGTCTGGGGAACACGCTGGGGAGCAGCTCCATGGGGGTAGCTCACTATGCTTTGCCTGATCTAGTTCCTTCACCAGTGAGTGTTTTTCTTATAATAAAATGTACATGAGCAGATATGGTGTGAATGACCTCAGTGAAAGTGATGCTGGCATTTAAGGGTCACTTCAGAAGTCTATTTTGGCCTGGCACAGATCTTTTGTCTGCAACACAGCAGACAAAAAGCACCAAGGACTTTTCTGAGCAGCTTCCATCACCACCTGCATCACCAGAATACCTGAGGGCGTCCAAGTCACGTATTAAGCAAAATGACAAACACATCACATCTGGTTCATTCTCTCTCTTCTTCTTGTCCGAAAAGGAGAGGGTAAGTGCAGTAGACTGCTTTCACTCAGCTTTGGTGTCCCCTGCATGAGGAAGCAAGGTGAACAATGCAGTTCTAACACACAGAAGGAAAAAGGCAACGATTTCTGTGGTGGTCTCTGGTTCCTGTTGAATGTTGCTCTAGAGTCTTGACTTGGGCGGTCTCTGGTTTTGGATGTAAGTCCCAGGACCCCCAAAGATTGGAACTGCCAAGCCCTTAAAAGGCTTTTTCAAATACACTGGCTCAAGTGATGGAGCAGTGCATGAGACATCAAACCTGACTTGCACCTCTGTAGAAAGTCAGCATGGAGAGAGGATGAAGGTGATGGACTTATATAACTTGTACCATGCAGTAGCATTCAGTGTTGGCTGCATGTTCCTGAGGGCTGATGGCTTTCTGCCCAGACACTGTACATTTCATTACAATAAAAAGACCCATTCAATTAAAGAGCTCACTCCTGCATCCCTTATTTCCAAAACAACACTTGTATAAACTGAACTATTGCTGACAGCAAGAAGGCTTGCAGAAGGAAGGACAGATTCTTTGAGCAACAGCAGAATGAACAGACCAAGATAAAAGCGCATTTGTAACCCAGCAAAAGTCTGCTATTTAATATGGGTGACAGTAATTTCCCTCAAATAGAGCTCAAGTTTCCTCACTGAAGCAACAAGAATACCTAAAATAGTGACAACTGCAGGTTCTTATGGAGATTTTCTTCCACAATACAGCTTTCCTACTTCCTTCTCTGAAGCACATTTTACTGCGTTTTGAAAAGTAAGCCAGGCTGCAGCACTTCCCCTGATTGGGAATATTGTGTTTAAATCACTTACTGCAGATTCCTATTCTTCTGGTACAGCACAGGGTGCAAAGCATCAGCATTTTCTGTGCCTCTGCAAGAGGATGGCGGCTGATGGAAGATGTTAGCTGACACCTCCACGAGAGCACTGATCTTGAACCATCTGCCTGCAATCCTCATGCATTTGCATGTGATGCAACTGGATGGTTTCAGCTGGTTCCAAGCTTCCTTCCACGAGCTTTGAAAGCTCCTGGTGAAATGCCACTGGGGATTGATCCCTCAGAGGAAATAGGATATGGGGTCAGTGAGGGAATGTACCAAGAGCAACCCCTCCTGCACCAGCTGGCATCTCTGGAAGAGCTTTATTTCATCTTGGAAATTATATGAGGATGTACATTCAAAATGTCATTAAAGAGTGAAATCTCAGTGGCGAACAAGAGGAAAACAGTCTCAAGACATATGAACAGTGTTTCAAGTCATTGACATAACAGATCAGAAAGGAAATAAACCATCTGTCATTTTAACAAAGATTAATTACTACTTGCAGGCTAATACAGCATCTGGAGAAGACAGGAAAAGCAAAGTACAGGGGTGAGGTGGGGCATGGGGTTTGGGTCAGAGAGGACAGAACAAAACTCCACCCTTGAACTTAACCTGGGCACTGTGGCCTCAGATACAATCAAGCGAGTTGAAGCCTTCCCCTACTCTTCTGTCCCACCTGTGGTTCTTGCTGCTGTTTCCCTTCCTCACAGGGCTGCCCAAACCCTGCCAATACAGATGAGATTGCCTATACCTGGTGGCACCAGTTCAGATGGACACTCAGACAAGTACTTATCTAAGCACCTGCTTAACTCCATCCCTATTTAGCAAAGTACTTACGTACGGGCACAAAGTTACATGCTACCAGGAGACATAAGCCTCTCATTAACCCTTTTTTTTTTTTCCTCAGTCAGGGCTTATGTGCCATTCTTAGTCACAGAGTGATGCTCTGTGTACATGAAATGAAAAAGCAAGACTCACGTTGGCTTCGAAGCTTCAGCCTGGTCAGTCTGCAGTTTCTCACCACCTTCCACTTCCATAGTGCAGTACACGATGCGGTTGGGGGCCAACGACTTCAAACCCTGCACCTCCATGATGACGACCTGTGGGCA
This sequence comes from Odontophorus gujanensis, assembly GCA_013399175.1. Lineage (NCBI taxonomy): Eukaryota > Metazoa > Chordata > Aves > Galliformes > Odontophoridae > Odontophorus > Odontophorus gujanensis. The sequence continues at coordinate 121,222 of VXAB01003991.1, forward strand.
AAGGAAGGTGATATGGGGGGAGAATCCTCCCTCAGACCCCACTGTGGCTGTTCATCCCATGAGTCATGCAGAGCAAGGGCCCTCCCCATGCTGCTGGGACTGGAGGCCCCAGGGAAGCCAGTGAGGAGACTGACAGGCCTGCCTTGGCTCTGCCACCAAAGGGCACTTCTATTGCACACAGAGCTCTGTGCACCCTCTGATGAGCAAGAGTTTGGTGCACAGAGCAGTAAACAGACCTGCCACCTCCTGAAGTCAGTGCTTCACTCAGCTCCTGCTTCCCACTGGAAGGGTTCAGCTGGAGCAGAGCTTTTTCAATATCCCATTGTAAGGATGAGTCTTTTCATAGCTATACATGTTACACAGGTTTTTCTGACAGAGAGGTCCAGGGCTTTGTGATAGTTCCCTGCTCCTCTGTACAGTAACACTCAGAAGTCAGGTTTTATTTGATGCAGCCACTGAAGGCACTGTCTCTGGGTTCACAGCCCTATTTTAAGAAAGACTGAACTGAATATTATAGAGCTGCTTTCAGACCTCTAACGAGTTAAACTCTGAGACTCGACAACCAGCACAGTACATCTTGCATTGGCACAGTATGCCTAGCAGGAGACTCCTCAGGGAGAGAAATAAACAGAAAACTGCACAAATACGGATTTTCTTATTTTTCTGCATCCTGTATTTTTGACCACATCCTGGTAACTGCTCTGACAATGTAACACAAACCCACTGACAGTCAACAACTCCATACTGGTGTGTCTAAGGTGCTGATAATTCCATGGAGTAAATGCCTCGCCTAGACCACAAATATGTTTGCACAGAACAATTAACTCAGCTGAAAACAGCACTACAGCAGCTGTGCTTTCAGGACAGTGACAGCTTATTTCAGAGGTAACCGTGGGTACTCTGCCTTCCCCTGGGCCATTCAGACCAACAGCTCGACCCACAGCAGAGACTCAGAGCTCAACACAAAGCAAATGGCAAGCCAGCAAACTACAGTTATTTCCACACAAACTGCACTCCAATCTGCTGGGTGCATTCAAACCTCAGCAATTTTTAACGATTTTCCAAAAAGGAAGCAAGGCTTGCAGAGAAATAAAGTGGCACCTCTAACTGGCAATAATTAAACACTGACATTTACAGTGTGTTTCAGTACACTGGGAACTAGAACTGCCAACGAGGAACCTCTGCAGCATTACGCAGGCAGACTTATCAGCCTGAAGTTCTGGTTTTGTTCCCTTAGTGCTGCAGAAAACAAACTGTGCAGTAGCCAGGCTACTGTGCACATCTCAGGGGGCACGCAAAACACAGAAGCCCAATCAATCCTTGCGTTTACTGCAGTGGTTTTAGAAACAATCCAGGAAGACGGGTTTTGCTGGTGTTACTGCCGTGCAGACAGAAACAAGCCTCACAAAGATGTCAGATAAACAGACAGATTTCTGAGCCATTTGATAGGTAACAACAGGAATTCCCAAATGGTTTATCTCACAGTTTTTTTCCAGTAAGATGATGAGAAACTAAAAAGGACAGTATCTGACTACGGGCAAAGCTTCTGGTAACTCAGAGAGGAACTGTTCCTCATGGAGATCAGAAAATGACTTCTACTGATCTCTCTCCACCTAACTGTTAAACCTGAACTCTGTAGAAGTTGGCTGCTGAGATTTCTGTTCCACCTGTTTTGCAGGCTGCCTGCTGGAGCACAGTGTGGAGCTTACCTCCAGGGAGAACGACAACACAACGTCTGACTTGGACAGCTGGTTCTCGTTTTCTTCTCCCATGTCAATTATCGAGGTGTTGTGACTCCGCTTCAGCTTCTGCAGCTTGAACTCGGAGCCTCCTTTAGACACAGGCATGCTCTCTAAGTTGGCCATCAGGAGATTGACAGACGACTTCAGCTCCTCGATGTACATGTTTTCCATTTCTTTGGACACAAACTTGGGAAACTTGCGCTCCTTGGAATCAAAAACAAAAACAACAGAGTGAATTGTGGCGACAGTCGGCACTGGGAGAATCCCCCAGGAGCATCCGCAGAGAGGTGGGAACGCCCACCAAGCAGATGACAAATTACAGCTTCCCCCTGTGTAATGCACAACCATTATCAGTAGCTTCCCATAGAATTACTACTTGGTCCCTATCCAACTTTGCTGTTTCGTGCATGCACTTGCACTTCATTTGTTTCCTGTCTGCAAATGGCTTCTTTCATATGTATTAATTCCCAATTACAGAAACACCAGGTCAGATCCCAGTTGAACTTGGAGACCGACAGCGATTTACTAATGAGTCAAAGCACGCTGACATTTCAGGGCTTCTTTTTTTTTTTTTTTTTTCCAATCTCTCAGACGTGCCAGCTGAAAAAAACACTTCTGAGCCCTGTGAGAGGAGCCCAGGGAGGCAAAACCAGCAATGTGTGGGCAGGGCTGCTTGCACTCAACTGCAAGGAGGGGTTAAACACCCTCTTCACTACTTGTCAGGGTCAGTGCCTCCTCTAGAGACAACCCTGATGCCAGCAGTTCTCTGCCTGTGGTTCCTGGGAACTTCACTGGGAGATCCTCCCATGCTGCCTGCTATTAATAAAATAATTAGAACCAATGTGACACTGAGAGCAAAACGTGATGCCCACCAGAGCATGTTCTCAGCTCTGAACTGCTGCCTGTGCTCCACCTGTTAAAACCCCTGGTCTACATCCTGCATCTTCTGACATGTCCACCCATTCCCTGAATGTGCTCAGACTCTGAACACCTCACTGCAACACTGTATGAGGTGTACAACAGCCAAGCAGCATTTGCAGCCAGAGAACTTGAGGCTGACATGCAAAATGTCTTCTCAGTGGCAATTCAGATCATAATAAAAAGCAGTTTGTAAAACGTATGCTAAAAAAGAAAACAAGGTCACGTTCATTCTAGAAGACTGTCTTTAGGCTGCTGAAAAAATACTCCACTGCACTCAACAGCCAAACCATTACAAGCACAGCTCATGGCTGCGTTTACACCATACAGTCTTCTGCTTCAAGTCTCAATCTTGGGAAGCAATTCTCTCAAGTTAATTAGAGCTGGTATAAGATAAACTACCTAATCAGTCTGTGTAACTGCATATGCATTAGAAAAGTTGCAAGTCACCTCTACAGAAAGAAAAAGATTCACAACTGTTTCAGATGTTGAGAACTACCACTGAAGCACTGATGTTCAAACACTACTGCTTTTTCACCCTGCTGCTACCACTCTCTCCAGGGACTCAACTTCGGCACTGCCCCCAAAACCTCTTCACAAATACAGCAAGGGCTGAGACAGTTCACCATGTGCCCACCAGCAGCTTGCCATACTCAGGCTAAAAGCAGGTAGCTTGAAGTGATGCATAACAGCTTCATTGGGATTGGGTGCGATGATGCAAACACCAAGATGTAGCTACAATCCCAAGATAGCCAGCATATTTCTGCAGCACCACGATATCATGTCCTGTTAGAATTCATTGCCTCTTACCTATAAATGTCCTCTTAATGAGGAGTTAACTTGCCTTTAGCACAGTGTTGGTCTCCCTGCGCAGCAAAACTGTTAAAAGCTGCAAATTGGAGATAAAATTGGAAACATTGTCCTCTCACAGAATTGAATTGTGAGCCTATTACGTGCTACAGGGAAAGCAGCCCTGCCCAGAAAGGAGGATACAGAGAAGGACTTAAAAGGTCATTTGGATGCCTCTAAAAGGCAGCATTCATGGGTCTGAAAGAACAAGGATTCCTGCAGACAGATGCTGGTGGGATCTGACATTCTGGAGAGAAAGTCTCCAGCAGCCGTGTGAAAGAGATTAAACATCAATACTTGCCAAATGGATAACAGGTAAGTCATGTTTACTGCTAACCTCCCTTCAAGCTGCACTGCTGTGTTTGAAGGTTGAATTCTGCAGTGGGAAATGTCAGTTTGTGTTTGGGACCTTGGTGTCATGGCCTCTTGCAGGTCCAGCAGTGGCATGGTTTGTTTGCAGTATCCTTAGGGATGAGTGGAAAAGGCAAACTGTTGTTTGCAAAAACAACTCGTGAATCTGCAGCCTCTGCAGGCTGCTGCTGAGCTATGCACATGCCATAAAGAGAAAACAAAGCAACACACTCAGACAATCTCAGTCTGGTACCCAGTGCCTGGCTGCCCATCTCAGAGCAGCAGTGTGCCATGCAGGGGCCTACGTTTCACTGCAAAGAAAAAATATTGTAGATTGTTTTGAAAATAAAATGGCAGAAGGTCAAGTGCTGAACAAAGGAAAGGAGCTGCAGTCAGTTTGCTTCTACTATTACCTACCTCAGCACTTGGGCACAGCTCCGTGTGCACACAGGGAGGGAAGCAGGTCCTCAGCCTGAGCTAAGTCTCTCTGATTAGACCTTTTTGTTTTCCAGCTGGTAATTGTTCCCTGATTATCAAGAAGCCTGATAGATCATTCCCAATGTCTTCAGCCCCATTAGGGCTTTATCTATGGCTCAAAGCATCTGATCAGAAGCAAGGATAAAATCTCAGCTGTGCTGATGTCAACACGGTCCAGAATTTCTCTCCACAAGTGGTCAATTGGAGGCCAAGTAAATCTGCACTGAGAGCAGTGTGATTTGTTCCTAGGGAGATATCTCCTTACAGAGGGTCCCTGGGGTATTTTGCTGAGCATGTGGTTACAAAAGCTGCTCTGAGCTCCCACGTCTGCTGCTCTGGATAGCAGCGGTGCCCACAAGGGTGCAATGCTGGCCTGTCCTCATGCCAAGTGTGAACGTGTTTGAGACAATGTGTAGCACCTTTACTAAGGCAGAATGTACCCACAGGCAGAGAGAGAACTGTGGATCGCAGCAGCCCAGTGTACTGCACAACCTTCAAGACAATTCCTGGCTTCCTGTTGCATGCTATACAGCATGCAACCCAGCAAAGAAATCTGTGTGAGAGGGTTCAGATGTATACACGCAGATCTAGCGGCAGCAGTTCAAGATGTTTTCCTCCCCAGTTCTGAGAAGTCATAATGCACCTGAATATTTTGAAAGCACCTAAACTGTCTCAGCTCATTAGGGATATTCCAGGAAAACCACACTGCAGCACCATCTGCAATAGTTGCTTTCTTCATAGCTGAAGAACTGCTCATTTTCTACTGGTGATTTCTGGAAGAAATCCATGAGGGAAGTACAAGACCTGGGAAGAGTAACAGACTACTTACATACTTGTCAGTGCACAAGATTTCATTCTTTTTTTTTTTTTTTTTACCTTGGCAATTTGCTCTGCCATTTGAAGACGTCCATCCAACTCACGTCTGATCTGTGCTGCTTGCTCATCCGGGTTGTCCAGCTACACAAAACCAACCAAAAATAAAACAAATCAAGGTTAAAAGCCAACCAAAGCAGAACCTTCAGAAACCTTTCAGTTTTTCAGGCTGACCACGCAAAGTACGTGTGTTACATTCACAGGGTCCTGCACAGCCCTCTGCACACAAGGCTCCATCACTGACCAAACACCCTCCTGCTCCTGCTTGGCACCCAGAAAAAGACTGCAGCCTTCAGCAGAGTGCTTCTCCACAACACTGCCCACAGCCCTTTGGGTTCAGGGCTTGGCACCTCCCTGGGCCTCAGACATCTTCTGAAGATAAAAAGTTGTTCCTGTCAATTAAGGAAGAGATGGCAGAGCATGAGAAGACACAGGAGCCTGCAGCAAGCAGTTTTCCAACAGCAGAACTCAGAGGTGGATATGTTATTTTCAGTGAGAATACACAGTATAAATCACAGAACAACAAAAAAGCACCAAATCAAACTCAGACACCAAAGAAGTCAAAAGCTGCTGAAACGAAGCAGCAATTTTATAGCAGCTTTCCACTCCAACCACTCTCCAGATCCCTTCCGAGTCATTTTGGCCCCAGTGCAAGGCTAAAACGGTGCTGTGACAGCTGGCTGTGGGGCTGTTCCAGCCATAAACTCAGTCTGGTGCAAAGCCTCCCTGTTTTGGTTCACCTCTTGTAACTGTGACCCCACAGGGGAGGGCTGGTTCCCCACCCTGAGTGTTCCCATCTGGCTATTATGGAGGAGATGGGCAACTCAATAATCCAAGGTTAGCACCCACAGATCACTTTCTGAAAGCACCAAGCCTATCTTCACCCCTCTTTGAAATATTGCCCATACACAGCAACCTCTCAACCTGTGCTTTAACCAGCCAGGGTTCAAAGGGCTGACCCTTGTGGTCACCAGCAAACAGCACAGCCCTCAGCTGCTGTACGTTATGTCTGCTGTGACAGCCACACATTAATGAGGTTTATATGCTGGTTTGGGGTTGCTCTCACCACCTCTCTGTGCTTTATCCTCCTCTGGAGACAAACTGCTTCGCAGAACAGAGCAGGGCTGGTGCAGTGCAGACTGGAAAGTTACAGCCGTGGCAACGACGAAAGTTTCAGTTCTCAGGCTGATGAGTTACAAGCAATTCTGTTAGAGCTTCCCAAGTGTGCTGATGTATTCTGCTTTCCCCAAACCAGCATCTCTGCCCATGTAACCTGTGTCTTCTTGCAGACACGCTCAGGCCTGCGTAGATTTGTGTGCATACAGGAGGATAGCTGCAGATTGCTTCAGCACAGATTTTCTAAAGAGATGACATTCATTATGCCCGAGATTGAGGGAAAATGTATTTTTGATTAGTTTTTGAAAGCCTCCATTACAGCTTTAATTAAAGCAGCAAAATGACATTGTTTAGGACCGTGATCCAAATTCCACGGATGCTTCCATGATCTCTGCCATGGCCACCTCCATTTCGCTCACTGCAGCCACACCGTACATCCTTCACAACCTGCTGTTCTCGCCTCTATATTCCTGATCCCCAAACCAATATGGAGCCATAACTACAGCACAGTCCCCTCAGTAATTCTCCCCTTAACAAAAGCACCACGCTACTGATGCTTGCGCATCAGCACTGCAATGAGCTGCTCAGTGAAAGGGAGGAAATGCACAATTCCAGAGTTCCACATCTTTGCAGCTCTAAAATAAGGGGTATTACTTGAACTCCATCCGAGCTGCAGTAATTGGCACTAATCACACATCACCCAAAATAGCTCAAGTGCCAAATATAGAAACCAAGGATGTTGCTTTGGAGGAGAGATGTTCTGCGGTACAGTAACGAGTCAGCAAACTTTCTCACACTTTCTGCACTATCTCGATTTTGCAAAGGTTTTCCAGTGATGCTACAGGTGTCAAAAACTGTGTCATGGGGAGATCTGACTGCAGATTACTCTTCTTAGGAGGCGACAAACACATCGGCACGCTGCAGCGGCAGCTGGGTGGGCACAGCATTCCTCCCCAGAGCTACGGGCTGCCAAGCTGAAAGCCAGACCTGAAGGAAATAGAGTATTTTCAATAAGTCTGCACAACAGCTCAAACTCATCTGTGAGAAAGCAATGACAGAGGAGCTCAGCAACAGCCCGTGACAGCCAACAGAACGTCTCCCACTTGTTGTGCAAGGAGCAGGGTGAGCTGCAGACCCTGCGCGCTCCTGTGGCTCAGTCACTGCTCCTGCTGACATCAAAGCTCACCACCTACGTTTTACAAAGCCATAACACTACAGAGGGCTATTAAGAGAGCAGTGCTGGTGTCCATAAAACATAGCCTGCCTGGGAAATAAGGTAAGGGGCAAATGTAATCCATGCTATCTAAGCAATATCAAGTAGCTAAGGAAGGCGACGTAGACCCTCAACGTCCTTACAACCTGATTTCTTAACTAGAGAATGAGCTATTTATTTCCTGATGTATGCATGCCCATTTTATACTCAAATACTTGACAGGAAAATACGTAAATGATTTACAAAGTCGAAGAGAAATTGAATTACTTTCGTTCTGCATTATGACTATGTTATGGGCATGCTATGAATAAGGCAAAGAAATAAATCATAAGGTTGCCCCAGTCAATTAAATGGGAAAAGAATTATAAATTTCAGGATATATATGACTTGTCACATGCACTGGGCTTTTCTTCAGCAGCATGCCACAAATAGATGACGTACATAATTTGCAATTCTCAACTGATCATTACCCAACTGCCTGCTGGTAAATTAGATGTTTTCATATGTCTGCCCGCATACAACATTAGTTCTCTCTGCTTGCCCTGCAGAGATTATCAACGTCGGTGTAACAGTTGTTAAAGTAAAACAATAAAAATAAAATAAAATTATGCAGATTAGATTCTGAGTGGAGCCCCAAATCTCCCAGAATCACAGTTCGTCTGTCACTGAATGCATCACAGGGCATATGTCTACTTTTAACCACATGGTGACTGTCCAACTACAAGGAAAAGATCGTGCAGAAGACCACTGTATTGCCTATAAACTGCCAATTGTGAATAAATTTTAATGAGTAATAATAACATGAAAGAGTTTGAAGATCTGCATGATGGAGCTGTGTCACTTGGGGACGTGGCTTAATGGGCATGGTGGGGATGGGTTGGGGTTGGGCGTGGTGATCCTAAAGGTCTTTTCCAACCTTAATGGTTCTATGATTCTATAGCAATCCCCAGCAAAACCAGCCACCTGCATGCAGGAGAACCTCAAGGATTCCTCCACTCTGAAACAAATGTTCTGCAGGGCTTTGCGTTGTAGTATCCCAAGGGATGGCAGGTAGCCTCACTGCTCCTTTCAAAGGTGGAGGAGAAGGGAAACAAACCAATCTAACCAAGCCCTAAGATTTGCAAGAAGATGCACAAACTCCTCCCAATCCACACTGGAATTGTTTGCATCCCCTGGGAAACGCCTCCCTCCACTATCCAAGTTGAGCTCAATGATTTTTACAGGCACAGCCCTGCCTCACCTCCACTCACCCCAGAAAAAGCCAGGAGCATTCAAGGGCATTAACAGTGTTGACGGAGATTTTAAATTCCAGTAGTTTTGAAGCAAAGAGCTATAGATTTAAAGCCCCACTTAAGGCTTCATTTTATCACTGCTTAAAGCTCAACAATACAAACACAGCACTGTCTCCAAAAGCGATTCTGGGCTGCCCTGCTTCCTCCTTCATCCACCCCTATACCCAGAGCCATTTCCCTGGGCTCGCTGCAGTGTGTGATGCTGCAGAGGAAAGGTTGAGCCTGGGGAACGCAGCTCTGCCAGCAGCACGACCAAACACCATCCAGAGCCATGCCACCAGGCATGGATGGGGCTCCCTGCCCACAGACACACGCAATTTAAACACAATGCCTAATGCAAACATCAGGGGAGCAGAGCAACACATCACGCTCTCAGCACCACGGAGCTCCTGCTTTGTAAGCCATCGCAGCGAACAGCACCGTCAGAAATAACTTTGTTGTACGCTACGAGGATGTGTCATGACAGGAAGCGACACGCAGGCACGACGTGCAGCCATCAGCCTGGCACTTACAGCACGCATCGTACTGCTGACAGGTATTGTCTGCATAATTGTCACCAGCCACAGGAGAGGAGCCAGAAACCACTGGGACCATTTAATAGTGTAATCCCTCCCTGCCAGTCACTGTTAATGCTAACATCTATTCCCAACCAGAGAAGCAAATGTCACTAAGTCGCGATGACTGGGGCTAGATGAAGGGTGTGTGTGCAGCCATGCTCCTGCACCACGTGCTGCTGCAGAGCACAATGCAGTGCTGGAAAACTACATTCTAAGCGTGCTGGTACTGCAGACGCACGGGGACATGCTTCGTGCTGCTTGAGGAATAAAGCCACTTTGATTTCTAGGCTCCTGACCCACTCCTGACACAGTGCAGAGCTGTGCTTTGTCGAAGCCCACCCAGCTGAGACAAGGGGAGGGTACTGATACCAAGTAGCTGAACCTACAGCTGACATCCTCATCAAATCATGAACTAACACCAGCCCAGTGGTTGCACTGATTTTCCAACACATTGATTTAATGAAATGCTTCCCCTGTGACAGCATGTGTCAAGCTCCTGGAAACCCTTTGAACGCTGGTCTGGGCACTCACCCACCCAAAATGTGGCCAGATCACTGTGTCATGTATGGTTACTGGTGCCAAAAGCCACCAAGAGGAAGTCCCAGGGCTCTCATCCTTTGGCACACCAGGAGCTATGTAGCTCAGCAAATGGTAGATTAAGTATTTCAAAGCAAACACGCTGAATGTGAAGGGTGAACAAGAACACAATATGGGTGACAATTTTGCAGCTTTGATGTAGGGCTTTAGAAGAGAACTTTGCCTAGGAAAAGAAGGTTTCGCTTTGTAACGCACAGTGAGAGAAAATGCTGAAAAATTCATGAGTCCCCTTCAATTAATAATTAATCAATCAGTCAAGGCTCACTAGTAACTGAGGTGTCTGGCACCACGGAGTGCTCCAGATGAAGAACACATGGGCCCAGAGTGCTTCATTGCGCAGGGGCCCTCTGCTGCTTAACAGAAAACCAGATACAGTGACACCAGCCAGGACAAATCCACACCCAGAACACAGACACAATTCACCTGTAGCATCCTTTCCCATGAACGAGTCTGACAATTGAGGAAACATTCCTTTCCACAAGGGCCACAAAGTCCTCAGCTTGGCTGATACCTCAACTAGACTGCAGGAGGGGCTGCAGGCTCCCTCCCCGCATGCAGGTGGGATGCCACGTTTTCTTTTCAATTGGGAGCATGAATGATGTTAAATTGTCTCATAGCTTACGTCACTAATACCCTGGACAACATACTAATCCTTTGTGCAGCAAATTGCAGCACAAGGCCGGCCAGCTGCCTTGGGATTTGAAATGAGAGAGGGAAAGGGAGCAAGGAGAGTGGCCCATGTGGTACCCACCCCTTGGGTCAGCTCAGAAGGGGCTGGGCAGCAGCACAGCCAGAACATGGATCTGAGCACATCTTCCCTTTCCAACTCATGGTGGAGCTGGGGGTTCCTACAGGTCTGTGTCTTATTTAGAAAGGCTCTGCAATGGTCTCGGTCTGTCCAACTCATCGCATGCTCCTACTGCTGAGAAGGTCACTTGGTGAATACAGGCAATCCCTTCTTTCAGGGACTGCAGCCAAAAAATGGATTGTCAGAAAGCAGCTGAGCCTCATTTACCCTCTCCAGAACGACAGATTAAAATGAAAAGAGAGACTTTTGTGATGGGGCCTCACTGAAACCCACTGAATGCACCAATCTAAAGCAAAGGGAACGCCTGCAGCTTGCTCAGGAAGGATGCTCCAGAAGAGTGCTCAGGCAGCAACCTTGCTCCAACCCATCCAAGCCCTAACCAGCACTCTGAGTCAGCTCCACAGATGTCAGACTTCCTAATGTCAGTCATTTAGCCCAAGAGAAGTGCTGAATGTTTCTAGTACCATGTAAAACTTCCATTAATCAAAGTACTTTGCGAACATTTTCTCCTAGGACACAATATCTTTGATCGGAAACAGTAGTAGAAACAAGATTTCAAGCAGGAAAGCTTCAGAGTTTCCAGCTGAAAGCAATTTTCAAAAACTTCGGGAAAAGTCAAAAGAAATCCATCAACCCAGTAAGAAATTCCAATAACTCATCAATGATATTTGAGAACAGGAGAGGTTTAGCATTGGTTTAATTCTTGGCTAGGTTATTTGGCAGCGTAACTGCCATGTGCCCAGATGGTTTTATGTTGGGCAAAAGCTGGTCAGTGTAGGTTTTTCTGTTGTTTGTAAATGTTACAGAATTCATTAAGCAATCCAGCATACAAGGTGACAAACTCCCTCCCCTTGCTGGAGCACAGCCCTGCATCATTTGGCTCTTAAACACACAAAACCTGACGTTCTGCAGGATGCCCATCGTTTCCAAATTCCTGGCCATTTGCTAAGCAGCTGCAGATCAGTGCCTGCTCCCTTTATTCCAGCAAGCTCCTGTGTTACCCAATGAACCACTGCTGCCACAAGGAAGTAAAGGGTCCTGGGGGGGGAACTGATTTAAAACAGCACAAAGGACTTGCACCATTTGGTTAGGGCTGGAGCTTCACCCTCTAAGAGAAATCTCATTTCACAGCTCATAAGCTCTGGGGCTGTGCTAGTGAAAATATTCACTGGGATGTACCAGCAGCCCCTCCCTGCCTGAGCACTGACTCCAACAGCAGAGCCATAAATCACTGCATGCCAGCAGCTGGTTGGGCTCTCACACATCATGTAAGCACACAACAGCCAGGCCTGAGTGTGCTGCAAGAAGCCTGCCCTCCATCTAAATGCTTACCCTGTCAGCTGAGCAGATCTACAACATGGTTTGGAGGAGCACAGCATCTCTGCAGGCACACACATGGAGAAGCGTGGAGGTTTCTCATGCCCTCATCCATGCTGGTGGCATTGTAAGCAGGGGTGTCAGCCAGGCTCCCCACATGGTAGGGCTTTGAAAAGGGAAATCCCCACCCCCCAACTATCTCAGTTCCAGACCCGTGCAGCAGCACACCTCGACCCCAGCTATGCAAAGATGTGCCGTGCTGCAGGGCTGGGGAAGGCTGAGACAAGCAAACCCGGCATGCAGCTTTCCGGCAGCTCGTGCAGAGGTATCTACAGATTTATGAGTGGTGATAAAATAAATGAAAAACAGACACAGAAGAACAGAGAGGGGGAAGAAAAAGCATTGTCTGCCTTTGCAAACGTTTGGCAGGCCATTAAAAAATAAATTAAAAAAAAGGGATGGGGAAAACACTTCACTCGAAAGGCATATCCTTCCGATCTGTCTCTAGAGAACTTCTGAACCCCACAAATCCCTCTGCAAGATCATCCATGAGAGGTGCACAGCACTGAAAGGGCTTAAAAACTAAGCTGTCCAGAATCTCCTGACCTCTGAGCATGCCTTAATACTCACTGCTTATGTATTGCATAAGGATGCTTTAGGCCTGCCTGGGGCATGTGCTGAGCTACGGCACCACGAAAGAAACTGGAGCTCCAAATCAAAAATCAGAGCTCATGCAGCCCAAGGTAGACTGCTATGCTGGGCCTGCTTGTGTTTCTTTATAATTTATCATACACTCGTCTTCAAATCAATTAGCACACAAGAAATAATCTAGATTTCTGACACATGACAATAAAGTACTATTCAGTTCCAAACATTTTGTTACAGCTAGAATTATCTGCAACTAACTCAACCCAGAATACATAGATGAAAGACCTCTGTATCCTCAGATCCCGATCCCTTGATTAGAATCTTAACAATAAACACAACAGCCACATAACTCAAAATGGGCTTCAGTCTCTGCAGCCAAAGCAAAGCTGCAGTATATTGTCACTCTGAGGGATTACAAGTGACAGGCTAAGGATGTGGGAACACCTCCAGAGCTGTCTGTAAAACCTGTAAGGCCAGCTTAAGAATCTTGCATAGGAACTCGCACCACCTTAACACTTTCACCCCCTCTGCTGGATCATACTCAGGGTCAGCAACTCAATTTCTATCGATTCCAGCAGAGAGCTTAGAGCTTCCCTACTCTTTCCTCATTTAAAGGTGTGGGTTGGAACGGATCTTAAAGATCACCATTCCAACCCCACAGAATGTACTTCCAAACAAAGACTCCAATATTTCTGCTGCAGTCAGCACAGCGATGAGCCAGGTGAACACATAGGTTACAGAACATTTTAACACATCCACAGCTACAAATCACATGAAAAAGGATCACTTTCAATCATTAAAAATAAAGACAGAATCAGGAAAAAAACTACATTCAGAACAGAAGATTGAACTGCCCAGAGCTGTAGCTCGTAATAGGGCTGCTGTTCTCCAATGCTAGTGGCATGTGGCAGACACCTTGCAATTTGGACTATGGCACTGGCTGGTGAAATAGCATGACCAGAACTGAATGCCCTTCTCTTCTGCAGAAGTTCTGCACAAAGCACAGACACTGAGAGCAAAGTTTTGGTTCACGTCATGGCCAAACAACGGCATATCAGCAGAAAGGGAAAGAAGGGAACATAAAGGGAATGTTACAGCACCCACTTTTTCAAGGGCTAAGATTAGAAAAGGACATAATACTGCCTGTTACAGTTCATTTTGGTATTTACTAAGTTTAGATACAGTAAGAGGGGGTACTCCTGAGCACACTGACGGTCAGAAGGGAGCTGACTTCCAAGGCTATTTTCAGTCTCTCTGGGTTGCATCTAACAGTCCACGGTACCAACTTACAAAGCCCAAAGTAGAAACATCTGCAAGTTCCTTTGGTCAATAAGAGCAATTTTTATTCTCGATTAATAAAAAAAGCACCATCATGCTAAATTATTACTAACAGGCTATTAAAAAGGTCAGTTCTTTGCCCCAACACGCTGTGCTTTGACTCACTCTAAGATTTCAGAGAAATTCACATCTGAGGGAAATTCCTGCTTTTAAATAGAAGCAATGCTGTTAGCCATGCAATAATCTCTAATTTATCACTGCCTTTTGGAAAAGCCACTGCTTTTTAAAACAATTAACATTCATCTGGTGGCTTTCCTCCAGCTCCACCACAGCACAAGGCTTGGTCCATCAGCAAGAGGCAGCAAGATAAGGGAGGGCCAGGGCTGCTCCTGCTTGACAGCAACAACCGTGCCTTTTCTGTGTGTCTGGAGTAATAGAAAATATTAACTCCTGCTGCAAATATTTATATGAAGTGAGATGTAATGAAGTTATCCACAATTGAAAATTAGCCACCTAAACATTCAGCCGTGTAGACGGCGTTAAATATAACTGCAGTTAATGCAAGCTAATTTAAATAGAGATAATACAACAGCAAATGGCAGTCGATCACATCCCATCGTTAACACCCTTCTCCCCAGGGAGAACAACCAGGTGAAGCTCCTGAGCTGTGCTGCAGTGCCAGGGCTGGGACACTGCCACAATTCTGCTGTTCCTGAACACCTCCTGGGCAGCCGGTGCCAGTGCATCACCACTTTTTCTGAGAAGAAACCCCTCCAAATACCCAATCTGAACCTCTCCTGGTGCAACTACAGGCCACTGCCTCTTGGGGTGGAAGCTGTTTTTCATAATGTTAAACTAACTGTCCTTTGTAACACAAAAAAAAAACCCAAGCCCCCAGAACACTAGTTGCTCATTACCTTCATCACACCTCCTGGTTTGGGCCAACCCAGCTCTGTGATATGCCAGCATGGGTCAGTACTGCAGGAGAGGGAGAAGAATTCACATCCTACAAGTCCTGGAGGGGTCAGGATGATGGGGCAAGCCCATAGCCTGCAGGGCCACCTGCAAAGGGACCTCCTGCGTATCACACCCCACACTGCACCTTCCCACATTGCCCTTGTCCTCAGCAGCCAAGGATGTGGCAGCAGGAGACGGCCCTGAGATCTTGTCCTGAGCTATCAGCCACACTCATCACCTTAGAGCTGTTGCTTTCCTGACTTCCCACGATGGATCATAGTTCATCTTAGCTGGGATTGCAATCCAGACAGTAATTTGTTGGCTATGACTAAAGTTTTACAGTACGCTGCCGTCCCAAATGATATCTTCACAGATAGAGTGGACCTTACCAGATCCACTCCTCACCAGAGAGAGCTTTCTGAACAAAAGATTGATTGATTTAGGGACAGGACATGAGCTGGGCAGTGGGTTCAGGCCTCACTGTAACTCTTCCAGGTATCTCATCTCTCTCTCACCTCCTGCTTTCTGAGGAAATGCCACTTACTCTGAGTTACATTCAGCGTGGCGTGACCCCCTTCCTTTGAAAACATTACCAGGGCAGGAGGCTTCTGCTTACAGAGTTAAGGAAAATATATTAGATGCTGAGAGTATAGCATTAAACTCCCTAGTGCTGTTGAGGTCTCCTGATGCTTTCTGAATGGCCGTGCCTTGCAAAAATAAGGTGAAAATCTCCTCCTCCCTGAACACATTTCATCTGCATTCAATCCTCCACCTTCCCCTTTAAGCTCCCACAGAGGGCAATGCACTTCATATGCAGGAAGGACATGGAAGAGAGTGCAGAATGTGCAGTTGAAATCTGGATGCAGAGTGCAAATGTGCCCGCTGATCCACGGTGTTCGTGCTGCCCATCTCCAATGGCAGCTGCAGCTCTTCTCAGAAAGAGAAAAAACACCAGTGAAGAGATCAAAGGGAAGAGGAATGCTCAGAGCATTCTCACAGGATTTGGTGTTCTTTGCATTTTGCACTGTAGCCATATCAAAACTGTGCTGCTACAGTCAACCAGTTACTCCAAATGAAGGTACCACTGGATGCTACAGGCTATAAAACTGTGGCAGCGTACACAAATAGAACCTACATCTCAAATCCCCTTCCTCCGCTTCTCTCTATTAATCAAGTTTTTTGCTAAAGCAGATTTATGGAAACCAAGGGGTTGCAGCCAGTGCCCAGGGCACTGGAAAAAATATTGCAACCATCCACGGGGTCAGATTGCTCTCCTTGCTGCATATCCACACTGAAAAGCAGCTCCCTTGGTGTCCTCCCTTTCCTCCAGCTGCAGCTATGGGGAAAAACAACAGGAAAAAACACCCCTGAAGGACCAGCAGCACAAACCCTATGTGTGAAAGAACTCTTGCTGGGCACTGAGACAGGTGGGAGAGGCACAGGGACCTGCCCATGCTGCTTTGTAGGTGCAGAGAAATGAACTGCAGACCTTGCCACAGCCCTAGATTTCCATCTAAGGGCTAAGGGAAGAACTGAATCATTCTGCTTGCAGGCTGATCGAAATCCAAAAATGTCCCCACCCCCTCAAAATGAATTCATTTTCAGACAGTTTTCCTTTCTATAATTTCTGTGAACTAAAAAAACCCAAAAAACTTCATTCTGTTTCTAAAATGTTTAGCCGGGTCCCCAGTTCTTTTTCCTTTTTAAGCTTGAGAGCGGAGGTGAAGCATTCCTGAAACAATTCAGCTGATACCTCGAGTATCTCTGAAGTGCTTAATTTATCTCAGATTTGCATGAGCAGCTACAAAGAAGCTGTGCCTACAGAGACTGTTCCCCCCAGCCCTGCCCTCTGCATCTTAATGTTCTGGGACATGGGGGCCAGGCTTGGCCACAGCTTACACAAAGCTTCGCTGCAGCCCTGCAAACAGCTGGGCTGGCTTCCCCAAGGCACAGGAGCACTTGCTGGTCTGCTTCTATCTGCTCCTTTCCCTGCTATGCTGATGAAAGGGGCATGGGCAACCCACCCTCGAGATGCAGGTGAGCAACAGAGATCCAAAAGGGCTGCAGTGCTTTCTGGCTGGAGAGATGGCCCTGGGCATGTCGGGGGCATAGGGATGTCCCAGTGCTGGCAAAAAACAGCAGCTGCCTGTGTTGCAAAGTGCCCTGCAGGATGCACCACTGAAAACAGAAGGGAGATTGCCTGTTCTGTATTCCACTGGAAAAAAGCAGCAACCCTCTCCCAGCTTCTCTGAAGACATTTTTTTTTTTCAGCAGCAAATCGAACACTCATCTGTGCCAGATGTGTGCTTCCCATCACAGGTGAAGTGAATGAGTGCACTGAGAAAGTAGCCAGCCCCACTGGGCCAGATGCTGCCCTGGAGGAGACCGATTGAAGAGGGGACAAGACCCAAGTGTGGGAAGGGTAAAACAGGCTAAACAGGAAACCCGCTCTACTCTCTTAGTGTATTAATTTTTCCTCTCCACTTCAAGCTGTTTGCAGAATGCCTGGCTGTGCCATCACACCTCACCAGACCAACACCATCCATGGGCAAACAGGAGCCCAGCACAAAGCAGCTGCTCCTCATAAGCAGTGCTCCTTCAACAGCAGCACTGGGGATGCGTTGTGCAGTAGCTTGAGGCCAGAGCTGGCACTGACACGAGGGGAAGCACCTCCATATGCACCCCAATCATCATGTAGAATTGCTCAGGTGCACGCTGCTGGCAGCTCTCTTGCCTGCACACTAGAAATGTGTAGTCTGGACTAGATTTTGTGTCTAGTCCAAAATGTACAACAAATAACTATTTGCACAGCACAAACCTTATAACTTCTGCTTCTGAGCAGATGGGAATCCGTAACAAGCTTCATCTGGCAAAGCAGAGTCCTCTCCTGCACAATGCCCATAAAACAGCCTGTGGTTGCTACATAAAGGCTGTGTCTTCCAATCAAACTTGAGCTTATCTGGAGAAAAACACATGGCATGTGCTTCATGAGAGAAATGCTGCGGCAACCTTTGTTCCTCCAGCACTGCTCCTGCCCAAGAGCACAGCTGGTACCTTCCTGCCTGCACCCTGCAGGATGTCCCTGTGTTTGCACATGCATGGTTGAAGGCTGCTGTGAGCAGATCCCATGGCCTCAAGCCATTTCCCCAGGTAAGCCAAGCTGTCCTTTCTCACCCTTCCAAATGACTCCCGACATCTTTCCAAAACAGTTCTATAGCACAGATCCCATATTCTGATGCAGTAGAGGTCTAACACTTTATAGAAGGATAATGTATCACCCAAAGTTTCCTAGGGTGAATTTTTCTGAGCCCTGCTTGCACTTGCTGCTACAAATGCAGTGCTTTCTGCAGTGGCTGTGCTGGGGGCAGGCCAACTCAGATCGAGTAGAATCTGTCCCTGCTGACTTCCAGTTACAAATGGTTTAATGCTATTTACACCATTTCCAGCAGGACGTTATTTGATCCCATTTTTTCCTCTGCTCACCAGCACATCCTGCTAGCAGCAGCCTTGAGTCCACACAGCACTTACCCACACAGAAAGAGTTTTGTTATTAGTGATTCTTATGAACTCTCCATCTTTGAACAGCAACAATTTACTTCCGATCCATGTCTGGCATCCAGTAATTTCATGCAACAGTGGAGAGAGCTCCCCTTCTGCTGTGCACACTGGTGCAGCACAAAGCAGCACTGAGGCAGGCTGCCCTCCTCCTGCCCTTGCATCCACACTGCCCTGACTCCTCTCAGCCTCTGTCACTGCCCCAGCACAATTGGAGGGATGCAGACAGCAGCTCTCCCACAAAGCAGGCTGCATCACTTCAGTGGCAGGGGGTTGGAGCTGGGTGATTTCTAAGGTCCCTTCCAACCCAAGCCATTCCAAGACCACTAACTAGAATGCTACAGCCTCACCATGGGCCACACTCTGACATGACAAACCCTATGTTTTGGCCAGTACGTGTGGAAGAAAAAATAGATGCTTGCTGCTTATTGACGTTGCTTATGTTTTCAGACTTACAAGGGATGAAACTGCAACTAGCATTATGATAGGAAAGTTTAATGATCCCAATTATCTCCTTGAACGTATCTTTGCCTCTTTTCATCTGCACAAATACAATTTCTACCAGCTGCCAGACATTCTCAGCTGTTTTGCAATCGCCATACGTAACAGCAGAACAGATTGACCAGGCAATGACCCTGAACAACTGCCTACGTTAAGTGGCAATAAAGAAGACCAGGAGTTGCAGGGCAGGCAGCAGAGATGCTCAGGAAAGGGCAGGGCTTGTGCTGGACACGGGCTCCCACAGTACCCATGAGAGAGCCCCAAAGCATCCATCAGCTTCCTCCTCTCTTTTGAGGATCACACTGTCAGTGGGGACTCCCTAAGGAAAGCTGTTGTACTAATCTCAAAGAAACCATGCAAGCCTCCTCATAATACTGCTGATGTAAATGGAAGCAGGTGCTGTTGTGCACTTGCAAGCCATCACCATAATTTATTATGGATCCTTGATAGCACACAACCCATTATTTATAGCATTTTGCTCTTCACTAATCTAACCTGCGTTATCCCCTTCAGCTTCGTTCACCCCAAGCAGATCCAAAACAAGCTGCTCTGCCTTGACCCAACAGCCACTCTCCTCCACAAAGTTATTTCGGAATCATTTAGGCAGTGGCAGCCACAGCTCTTTCAGCTAATTTACCCTCAATTGCTATTTAACCATCTGAGCACAACCGTCCCCAGCCAAAATCTACTGTGAGGGAGGAAAAAGCCAATTGAAGAGAAAATACATGAGCAGAAAGGTGAATGAAGAACTGAGTTGGAAAAAGATGGAAAATGCTTTTTCCTAAGTTTTTGTGAATTTGGGCATGCAGAGAGGAAAGAGACTCCAATCCACAAGGAGACAGCAGGAACTGTGATGAAGAGATGCTGATGAGCTCCATGTAAAAGAAATAAAGAAGGCTAAGTTTTAAAATGATTTTAGAACAAAATAAAATGCTGTGACTGGCAAACAATATTCTCATCAGACATAACAGGCCTCACCAATTTAATTAATGTGCCAATAACTTCAACATAAAAGTGCATCTCAGTTTTGCGGCTATTTTTATCTTCTGTTCTCAGCTCTGCACACAGGCATGCAAGACTCCTGGAAGTCAAGCACATGCCTGCAGTCATTTCACCAGTGTTACACAACACGAGCTTGCCAGCAAGCCAGCGGAGGTATCAGCAGGACAAATGACTGGTGTTAAGAACAAATAAGAGACCGTTAAATTACTCCACTATTACAATGTTATACTTTAAATCGCCCGCAAGACTTTCTCATTGCCATCTCTGAACTTAGCAAGGTGACTAATGAAACTACTTAGGTTTAAAAACATTCCATAAAAGCCAAGGGTTTGGGGTCAGGTGTAGAGCCACACTGCAAGGCTCAGATCACTTCCCTGCTGTAACTCAATGGCAAACGTCCACAGTACCCAGTTCTACATCATTCATGGCATGGACAAAGCACACAGATCGCCCTAAGTCCAATACTAACACTGGCCACTTGACCTCAAGAGCTGCATACATCTCTCTTGCCTTCTAACTCTGTCCGTGTTGTGTGAACTTCAGCTCAACATTGCCTTTAATATCAAAATACTCTTTGGAAGGAAAGCTGCTATGCCATCATAGCCTCACTGAAACAAGAGGATGCAATTGCTTCCCCTCCTTCATTGCTGACATAGCTTTTATACAAAGGCTACACAAATGAATGATGAAGACAACAGTGCCATTACTACATCCCTCCCAACTTCTTATTGCCATCTTTTCCTGAGATAAAAGAACCAGGCAAAGGCTACAAGACACACAGACTCGTGATCATGCCTGCTAGGAGACATTTCCTGCATTACACAGCAAAGTCTCTTTGATAGAGGCCCGCAGTTTTATAGGACATTATCAGAGCTGCCTTTTAAACACACGAGAGGCTGTATTTTAATCTGTCTTGCACTAAATTCCCCACTGAGCTTGCACTCTAATTTCTCACAAAATGAGCAGAATCAGATGTTCCAGAAAAACATAGTATATTGAATACGAAAACTTAACACTGAAAGAGTGGTAAAGAACAGATTACATAAGTTGTATTCCCTGTAGGTAGGGATATTGACTCTGAGCCTTTGAAATGCAGGAAATCTACTTTGTTGATAATGTCCCAATTTGTAGCTAGCTTGGTGGGAACAAATGTGTGCCTGTTTAGGTACCTGTCTGAAGAAATCCTTGACCTCTCGTTTCTCTTTAGGAAATACACCTACTCTCTGTTTTTATTTTGGTCCTTTTTAAGAAGCAGACTAGGAGAGTAACAGCATTTCAAATTCATGCGGTGCTTAGAAAGATTTTTTAGAAAGATGGCCAGAGCCATCTGATATCCAAAGTTCTTCCGTATTAAAATGACATTGTCTACCACATCCCAAGCTGTGGCATGAAGTGTTTGTCATGTAGCACAGCAACACCGGTAGCCTGAAGAATGAAATGCACAGGGTGGAAGAAAGGTCAGCTCAATAACTTTCTGGTTTTAAATAATTCTCTTCTCTGCAATACTGAACAACATATGGGTTGCAAAGGGGAAGAGGCAGCCTTGGAGAAACCATTTCTTTCAGAAATGAAGATTAGAGAAAACTCAGTAAAACATTAATAAGGAACTTTCAAAATATTCACTCAGTAGATGATGTATGTCACAAGAATGATCGCTCTATTTCAGACAATAACAAGAACATTGGAAGAGAAGTGTGTGGCATTAGGCTGCAGCAGCTCAGATGCTCAGACAAGGTATTCCTGGTGGGAAGGTAGACCCTGGAGTTCTGGCACCAGCCTCCACAAAGAACCACTGCTGCACGTCACCACTGCCCACGTGAAAGGCATTGAGAGTCCCCTGGGAAAGCGACAGGATTTCTGTGATAAAATAGACATGTGAGGATTGAAAGAGCTGCAAAGTGCTGAGGTTTTCATGGGGAATTCAAATTAAAGACCTACAAGCAAAATTAAATTCTAGCCACTGCATTGTTTTTCTAGCTAAAAGGAAGAGAGAGGTATTAACATAGTGCAGGGTCATGCACCAGTTATGTCTTATTAAGTATTCCAGCCTTCCTCAAGTTAAGCATCCCATATGGGCTCTTTTGCAGTTAGCAGTTAGTTGCTTAAAGAGAGAGAGGTCTGGATAACACCCCTTCTGTCTCTGAAGGCCTCCTGGGCTGATTGACAGGAACATGTACTGCAGGGAACAAATGCTGCTGAAATAAAAAAACAAGATTGCTTTCTCAGAAGGGGGCCAATGGGGTCATTTCTTTGTCATGTCTTCTGCTCACCATCTCTGGCTGAGGGAGAGACCAAGAGGAGGGGTGATGTTTTCCTTTCCTAATAAAAACACAGGACGTACTGAGGAACTGTTTTTTACTTCTGATGGTTTGCATTGAGTTCAAAGCTAGAGCAATGAGGGATGGCTTGAAATAAACATGGTATTTTGAGAGGCGAGTCCCACCTCCAGGAACCAGGCCACGTGGAAGCCCAACTCAGAATCCTCCTTCCAACTCATCGCAGTGAAATCCTAGGCTGCTTTCTGGGATATCAGCAATAAAACGTCTACTTTTTACTTATTGCCTTCTGCTACCATAGCCCAGCAATTCTTGACAGGGTTTGGCTTGGCTTGGCCCTGGGCAGACCCACTGGGTGTTGTGGGGATGTGCAGTGGCAACATGTGCCATGAAATCATTAAGGTTGTCAGTGCAAAGAGGTTTCCTTGAATTCAGCAACTCCACTTGCCTCCCAACTTTTCATCAGTAGTTTCATTCCTACCAACACAAAGGGAAACACCTTTGCAATTTCTATTTTGTGCCATCCCAAATTTCCTCTCCAATGAAATGCTTTCAAGTTACATTTCCCTTATATTGTCACATTTAATGACGCTCAAGAACTTCTATTTCTCTAGCTTCTACAAAACCTCCCCAGTGCTTCAGCATCTCACTCTGTACAGCTGTGCCAGACAGAGTCCACCATCCTGCCCTCCCACGGGCTCTGATCCACTCCTGTGACAAAGCTGAACACACTGGAAGCTGCCAGGCACCAGCAAAGGCAGAAAGCACTGGCACAGCTCTCCCAGTAAAAAATCTGAGGATGAAAGTGTTAACCTTCCCAGAGCCCTCTGCTAGCCTGCAAGTCAGCATCAGCAGATCAGCTCACAGTTCAGTCCTTTGGATGTTTTTCCAACTGGTCCTACTTGGTGACAGGAGTGGGCTTAGTCCTTCCCAAATGCAAGGTGGTGGCAAGGAATCAGAATGGTATTAATAAATATCCATTTGAAATGAGGCTTCTGATTCGATGAAGGACAGTCAGTCTGGCTAAGAAGCAGGAAAGTTGTGCCTACAAAAAGGCTGTCAGTGAAAGAAGAGAATTAGCAGTCCCTAAATAGAGGGATTAAGGTAGACTGAAAATGTCAAGTCATTGATATTTCATAAGGTAACCATGGTTATTTTATGCATTCCTTTGCAGAATGAATGCAGTTGATGAGAAGTATTCATGGGCCAACTGAAACAAAAATAAAACTGAAGAGATCCCAATGTTAATCAGTCCACAAAGTCAAATAAGAACATTCTCCTGACACCACACCACAAAAACAAACAAAAAAAACCCTCATTAAATAGGAGAATAAAAAACTCTTTCACAAAGGATGAACATCTTGAAAATCATCCTGACTTCAGACCTAATGTACCTGTAGGGATCAATACTGCTGAGTAAGACAGATCTGGTGTGATGCATGAAGCTGCCCACGTGGTCCTCTGGATAAAGCACAACTGGTCGTAATTTAATTTGTACAAGCTGCTGGAAATGCAGAGGGATGCTGCAGCCCCTCAGAGCTGCCCACTGATGGTGTTCCTAACGAACAGGCTGTGTGTGTGAGCTGTCTCTGCTGCTGCTTGACATAACTTGCATCCTTCTTCCATTAGATGAGCAAGCTCTTGGTCACACTTGTCTTGTTGGCTGGGGTCACCAGTCACTGGGATGATGGGAGAGGGCACCAGGGAGATCAGACGGGATGTGGGACAGGAAATGGCAAGGACACCCACTTGTGACAACTAACTGTGCACTCCATCAAGCAAACCAAGAAGAATTTGGACTCGGAGGAGCCCCCATGGGTTTCTGCAGCAAATTAGAAATTAAACCCATCTCCAGAACCTCACAGTGGAGTGGTTCCCAGCAGTCAAAACATTTTGTGTGCCAGCAGAGAACAGAAATGAGAGGATGCTCCTTCATCCCAGAGCCTATCTGCATACCGAAACCTTTCCTTGCATCTTAAATAACGTGCAACAGCAAACCACCAGTGACTGCTGACCTTTTGGTGGAACAAGTGACATCTGGCTTTGCTGCAGAGAGGCACCTGTGCCCAACTGCTGGGGGTGGCATGGGAAGGACTCAGTGCAGAAGACTTCTCCAGTTCCACAAACATCTTTGGTTAGCATCAGAAGCAAGCAACATATTTTTCCCCTGCAAGTCTTCACTGTTGTTGCATGATGTTATAATTTTTCTGCTTAACATCTGCTTTATGGATGTACCAGAGTCTGGTTACTGTAAAAGGGCTGTAAACCAGAAGACATCCATAGTGGGGCCAGAACTTGAAGTTCCTAGTGCACAAAAACATACATCCCAACTGGCAGCTAACAGGGTTAAAACACCCTCTGATTAAATGAAAGCATCTTTAATTAGTTTAATTGACCATGCCTCAGCCAAGACCATCTGCTCAGCAGCATTCGCCTTCTCTTTGCAGGAGCGATTGATCAGCCATAGCTAGAAAATACAGCATTAGGCTGCATCAGATTTATTTTGTTTAATAGAAGAGCTAATTTGCTTTAAATTTAATTACAGGGACCAAGATTGTGCTCTCAGTCCATAACAGCACAGAACACGGGCTGACCCTACAGCTAACAAACCCACACAGGCGTCCGTACACATCCTGAACAAACCCAACACCCAGTGCTGAGCAGACAGCCCTGACACAGACTGACTGCTGCGTTTTCCTCCCCAAAACACGGCG
The DNA here is from genome assembly GCA_013399175.1 of Odontophorus gujanensis. Taxonomy (NCBI): domain Eukaryota; kingdom Metazoa; phylum Chordata; class Aves; order Galliformes; family Odontophoridae; genus Odontophorus; species Odontophorus gujanensis. The sequence continues at coordinate 146,263 of VXAB01003991.1, forward strand.
GCGATGCAGCACACTCAGCCAGCAGCACTGCCCTGTGGGACCACAACCCTCTGTAACCTGCTTTACCCCCGATCCTCAGCACCTCCTCCCTCCCGTGCAAACTGCAGCTCTTCAAAACGAAAGAAAGGCAACTCCCCTCCTTCTTGAGTCACAGCGTGTACCCACACGGCATTACTACAAAGGGGGAAATTCTGTTTGCCTCCCAGTGCTTATTCCTTTCTCAATTTCCCATCCAGTGCTAAATCACAGCTGTCCTTCGGAGCGGCTGCAGCTGACAGGCACGCTGCGGCTGCCCATGGGCTGCTACAAGAGTAATTACAACCCTGCAGAAGGCTCCGGGCTGCCATTTCTGTTTCCATGGAAATAAATACGGAATTACTGAAAACAGAGTATGATGCTTTATGGATTTTGAGGCTTTTGATCATCTTGAAAACCCCTCAGCCCGTTTTTGTTGGTGGTGGCTTCGTTCTAAGGGGGCCGGGGGGATGACACTGTCGGTGCAGAAATTGATGGAGTGACCAAAAGATGTTTCGTAGGAGGAAAAGGAGATAGGAAAAAAGCAAATGGGCTCAGGTCAATGCTCTGGGCCTTAATACAGAACATGGGCAGCCCTTGGCTCTGTGCCCTTTGCAGGGGTCAACAAAGTCAGCACTAAACATCTAGCACTAATGATGGCCATTTCATAGACTTTGAGCTTCACGATGAAGTGAGAATGAAAAGGAATCACTTTCTGCTCTCCAAAAATCACACATGGGGAGCAGAAAAGATTGATCTGATGCTAAAAGCATCCCCAAAAGGAAGGACACAGGTGCCCGTGGACAGGCAGTCCCACGCTGTGCTACCATGCAACCCCCAGCTCAGTTCTCATCACAAGCTGCAGCTGGGAATTTTTCATTAGAAAAAAAAAAAATCAATGCTTGGTTCTGTGAGGTACAGTGTCCCCACCACTCCCTGGGCAGCTGTGCCAGTGCACCACCACCCCTTTGGATTAGAAGGTTTTGTTAATATCCAACCTAAAAGGATGAAGGATGGGTAGAAGGAAAGATACCGCTGTAGTGGATCATCTGTAATACTGAATTGAGCTGAAATCAAATATTTTATCTGGGAAAGAAATTCTAAATATCTTTTCCATTAGTAGCTCTGGAACCAATTTTTTTTTGCAAGGGAGTTTTCTGCTTTGAAAGAGATGTCAGCCTTTGGACACAGCATCCTAATTCAGCTGTGTGAATAAATGTCAAAACAGTACATTCCAGTTTCGAACCAGCTCTGGTCGGTAAGATTTAGGTTGAAAAGCTTCCTAGCTGAGATCACAGGTCCTTAAAACTTGCAAAATAACTGCAGAGAAGAGTAGTGGTGATCCCTCTGGGTGATGCAGGGGCTTGATATGTGCTCTGTGCTGTAACATACACATGTGCATGCAACTTACACCTACAACCCAGATGGAGAGGAACAGATGTTGAAAGAACATGACCTTCAACCATGCATTACTATGTGTTACTCAGCAGGTTCGACATGCCTATATTTAGCTACTTGTTTCTCATTCTAAGGGAATTAGGTGAAATTGGAAGCTTAGCACAGACATTTTTCAGATAGAATAGAAATGCCACGGGATGCTTCAGGCCTTGGGAGGAAGAGAAAGTCTGATTTTGCAGCCTGTGAATTCAGGCAATGCTGCAGGGACAGCCTGAGAGCCCAAAGTGGGTGGACAGAAGCATTCAGCTTATCAGAGATTGGCTCTGGATGGGATCACTGCAGCTGGATTAACTGAACAGCACTCCACTGCATCTCCTCTTCAGAGTGTGCTAAAAATGACTTTTAGACACGGTATGAGATAGAGAAGTAAATCACTGCCCTACAGATGGGGAATAACAAGAGCACAGCCTGATTTCCAGAGATGCTGTTGCAATTCAGCCATCAAAGTCAGTGCAAAATAGAGAACTGGGCCCAAGGAAAAGCTGACTGCAGCAAAGAGCCAAGTTTGGAAATGTCTAACACCTTAAAATAACATCTGTTTCTCCTGCATGACTCCTCTGTAGCTCATGACAAAGCAGAATAGCTAGCCCCAAGCCCTGGGTTCCTGACCATAACCACAAGCCTCCAATGCCCCTCTCCCTCAGCAGAGGAGCTCTGGTGGAGCAGAAACACCAATCCACACTGTGTGTGTTATGCAAAACCAGAAAGCACATCAACTTTAGTGTCTGTTATTTAAAATACTCTAGTCAGAGGCTGTGCTTAACAACACCTCTCTCCAAACCCATTCTGCTACAGCACCACTTCCCATCTTTGTTTCCTAAAAGCTTTTCCAGCCACATCAGCCTCTTTTGCTGTCTCAGATCCTGCTGTATCATCTCTACCACATTAAGAACACGGTCATCTCATACCACCTGGGGATACAGCACTGAAAAAAATCCCTTTAGAAATCCTCATCCTGAACAAACAAAATATTACTTCAGATGTGAACAGAAACAGTCCCAGTGATGCAATCCTTATGCAATTAGTGAGTATGAGTGTTAGAATTAGTCAGTAACAGGAGAGTATGTAAGACAAATGCTCCCTGCTCCACACAGAACTTCAAGCAACTTTTTGGGACTCTCAGCAACATTTCTGCTTATGCTTCAACCCTGCCCATGTCTTCCTTTTGCTTAAAGTTTACCCATAGACAGAACATAGAACATATTTTGTTATTAAGAAACAGGTGACAGAAGCTTCAGTCAGGGTATTAATAGAAGGATTTAAGTTTTACTTCCAATTAACTCTGATGAAAAGAGTCAAATCACAGTAATTTAACTCAGTACCCAATCATTTTACCCAGCCCAAGTCAGGGAAGTAAAATAATTGGACTGACTGAAATAAATAGGGACTGAAATAAAACACTGAGTGAAAAGCAGGGATCATTTTCAGGTGTCAGGGGCCACAAAGCTTGCAGGGTGGGGTCTGAGCCACTCACCCAGCTGCACAAGGAGCTCACTACTGATTTGCAGGACAGGCTGACAGATCGGGAGAGGTGCTTGCAAGAAAGCACTTGTCAAGCAGATACGGTAAATGAGAATTGATGAAAATTCTAAGCCAGGGAGGGGAGACAGAGAAGCTGGAAGGAAGCCACGCAGAAGCATCGCCCAGCGCTACCCATGGCCACAGCACATCTGAAACTGCAGGATCTGAACCCNTGGGGATACAGCAATGAAAAAAATCCCTTTAGAAATCCTCATCCTGAACAAACAAAATATTACTTCAGATGTGAACAGAAACAGTCCCAGTGATGCAATCCTTATGCAATTAGTGAGTATGAGTGTTAGAATTAGTCAGTAACAGGAGAGTATGTAAGACAAATGCTCCCTGCTCCACACAGAACTTCAAGCAACTTTTTGGGACTCTCAGCAACATTTCTGCTTATGCTTCAACCCTGCCCATGTCTTCCTTTTGCTTAAAGTTTACCCATAGACAGAACATAGAACATATTTTGTTATTAAGAAACAGGTGACAGAAGCTTCAGTCAGGGTATTAATAGAAGGATTTAAGTTTTACTTCCAATTAACTCTGATGAAAAGAGTCAAATCACAGTAATTTAACTCAGTACCCAATCATTTTACCCAGCCCAAGTCAGGGAAGTAAAATAATTGGACTGACTGAAATAAATAGGGACTGAAATAAAACACTGAGTGAAAAGCAGGGATCATTTTCAGGTGTCAGGGGCCACAAAGCTTGCAGGGTGGGGTCTGAGCCACTCACCCAGCTGCACAAGGAGCTCACTACTGATTTGCAGGACAGGCTGACAGATCGGGAGAGGTGCTTGCAAGAAAGCACTTGTCAAGCAGATACGGTAAATGAGAATTGATGAAAATTCTAAGCCAGGGAGGGGAGACAGAGAAGCTGGAAGGAAGCCACGCAGAAGCATCGCCCAGCCCTACCCATGGCCACAGCACATCTGAAACTGCAGGATCTGAACCCATACCCCACCACCCCCAGGGTCCTCTACCACCCATAGAGGTTTCAGGAAATCTATTCCATGACCAACACCAGCATTTCATCATAAGAGATGAGGAGAAAAAGGGGCAGGTTACCCAACCACTGCTCAGTGCACATCAGTTGCTGTGCCCAGCAGCTCTGCTGCAAAAAGTACTCCAGACGAGTGATGTGCAGCTTTGGATTGTGCTGGGAGCTGCCCATAGAACCTCATAAAACAAAATATCTTTAGGTTGATAGAGTTCTAATTATATGCTGCAACAGACTAACTAGGAGAATGCAGGAAGGAGTGGAGACCCACAGCAATTCTGGTGCTCCAGAGCAAGGCTGAAGCGCTCAGCTCATCCTTGCTGTGCAGGTACTAAGAACTGAGCAAATCCCATGCTAATTTCTGCTGGAAGTGAGTATTATGTCATTCTCTGGAAGTTCAAATTACAGGTTTGGTGCCTCTGAATATTAGAGATTCTTGGCTTCCGGAGTACAGCTAAGGCCTACAGCAGGAAATGGGTTGCTGCATACAAGAAGGCAATTTGCAGGGAGCAGCCAGCACAAATTGCCACTGGGTTCAAGGTGCCAGCGAGGGAGGCTCTCATAAGCAGAGATCATCTACAGAGCAGCACAGCAATGATCAAATACTGCTTTCTGCATCCCTGGGAACCGCAAAGCAAGGTAGTAGGATTACAGGCTCACACAAAGCCATCAAAGTTCCTGAGCTGTGTGCAGGTCAGGGAGGATGGGAGACAGGGCTTGAGTGAGTACAGGTTAGATAAAACAACTGCAAAACTGGCTCAGCTCTCAACCCACCACTGACAACGTTGTGGTTTTGATTTTACAGAAGTTCCCCATCAGGGGACAGAGACACGAAATCTGGTTTGTAAACATAATTTACGAGGACTGATGCAGCCCTTGCTACTGCCTTTACTGTGAACAAGCCTTAGTCAGGGACGTTTATCCTCTCCCCACTCTGCCATAAAGGACTGAGATGAAGAACAAATGTGAGATAATTGAGCTCCTTACAGGATACAAAAATACATCCAAAATAATTTTGCATGCCTTGAACAAACTTGGAAATGTCTAGACAGAAGACAGAATTGGTCTCAGATGTATTAACTCCAATTAGAAGCTGAACCCCATAATTACCTCCTCCTCAGAAAACTCTCCCCAGCATTACCATGCCCGCCCTGTGACTGTCACCCTTTATCCTGCTGAGATAACAACACCCAATGGAAGGGCCACAGTCTGGGTTGTGGGCAGAGGTGGAGCGAGCAGCTCTGCAGCACCCAGCTAAGCATCCCTGGGGAACTGGATCTCACTGAGGGCGAGAAAAGAGGTATGGGAAAGAGGTATCCATCTGGGAACTTGGTGCAACCAGAGCAGTGCTGAGGCAGTGGAGATTTGGGATGCTCTCTGCTTTAGGAAGCAACAGCCATGGGAAATGAGGTGCTGGTCTGCAGGTTCTGCTCTGTGATGTGCTGCTTCCCGACACCCCTAAACAAGGGAGTTTGCATAAGACGTTCACCCTCAGGATAGCTGAGCTTCCAATGCTAATAAGGTTATTGTGGGCTGCAATAAAGTGCTTCTGTCATTTAGGTGGGTGATGTGACAGCGTAAAGGCAAGCAAGTCACAGCAAAACAGCCCTCTTGGGCACCGTCAAAGACCTGTTCCACCAGACACAGAGTTCAGGAATTAAATTTTCCCATCTCAGCAATTCTGTGGAGTTTCAGGAAAGAAAACTTCAAAAAGACCATCTAAAACATTTACAGAAACCCCTAAGAAACCAACTAAGAAAAAAAAACATAAGCAAGAGAAGGAAGGCCTGCTTTGACTGCCAGAACAGAACCAGTTGTGCACAACTCCCCCCATGAACCAAAATGCTTTTCCTTCTGGAAGTTCTCTCATTCGGTGTGACCCAGAGCCACCAGTTTATAATGGTGGTATTTTCACTGGCAATTACTTCCCCACAAACCCCTTCCATTTCCCCCTGCACTAGGAGGACGACCTTACCTGACAAGCATTGTACAGCAGCTGGTGCTCAAATTTCTTGATCCCCAGAATGTTCTGGAACATCTCATAGAGCTGCTCCTTGCTGAGGATGAGCTCAGAGGCAGCACTCGCTGTCATCCTGGCCTGCTGCTTGCGGGGATCCTCCTCACCACGGTAAATGGCATCAAACTTTGCCATCCAGGAGCTCAGGACCGTCTCCTTGCTGAGGCCATCGATTTCGGGCAGGCTGCGCACCCTCTTCTCAATGTGCTTCTTGAAGACCTCTCGGGAGTCATTGGCCGAGCACCCCCCGCTCTGCACCATCCTCGCAACACGGTCGCTTTTCAAAAACACCTGTGAGAAAAGGGTGATTTCAGATGGTGTTGGTCCAAAGTAATCCCCCCTCGCTCCTGAAGGACCACAAATACCATTTCACTGGGCAGGAAAAGCACTAACTCATCACCAGCATGCTTTCTGACTTCACACTCAACAACCACATGCTGCCAGACTGACAGAGGTTGCTTCTGTACTGAGAGATGTTAATGGAATCAGATAAAGCTCCTGCTTTGTGTCTGCTAGAATGGAAACACTGTGATGCAGTGTAGGTCTTCAGGCTGGATAAGCAAACATCCTTCAGGAAAGAAGGATTGTATTTTGCTCTATCAAATGTTTTAATAAGTTACTGAATAACTATGTCCACCAGGCCAAATTCTGCATGGTTAGCAGGAGCCCAGTGTAGCCAGGCATAGGGAAACCTGACAAGGACCAGACTTGCATCAAACTACTAAACCAGATGAGATCTTAGCAGGCTGCCCTGCGAGATGCAGGATGTTGGCAGCAGGAGGGAGAAGACAGCTGTTGAAGGTATTCTTGCCACTGCAAGAACAGAAGACCCTGGACATAACATGGACCAGCACAACAGGAGATTCCATGGGAGCCACAGAGAGCCAAGGGGTGAGGGGGTGACAGGAATGCTGTGCTGGCTGTCCTTCCCTCCAAGCCCTGAGTGCAGAAGGGCGATCAATGCCTAGCAAGAAGTGCTGTTTTATTAATGATGGTGAGAACTGATGAATGCAGCAGGTTGGGAAGAAGCTGTGCTAGCCCAGGGGTGTATCTGTCAGCTCTCAATAATTAAAAAGCTCAAGGATGACCTAAGGACATGGTAGATTTTTTAATGCTCAGCAACATGGTACTGTATGTTCCCAGAAGCTCAGTGACACAGGGGCCCATCAGGAGTGGAAGTGGGACCAGTCCAGCTTTGAGGACAGCCTGTGTGGAAACGATACCAGCACATCCTTCTTATCCTTACAGAACGTGAACACTAGCAATAACATCTTGGGTGTGTGCAGGGGTTTTCAGGTTAACTAACAGGTGAGAGCTATCAGAATCATGCTCCCAGCACAGCCTGCAGCCAAGGAACTGCTGACTGTTGGAGGTGGCAGGAGGTCATGACCAACATTCCTGCTGCACACAGTCTCATCTTGCAACACTGGAACCAAGCCTGGAAAGTTGCTCTAAAGGACAGACAGGGAAGCATCATGCTTTCTGGGGGACTCCGGAGCTGGTGAGAGGACACATTCAGACAGAGTCACCAGTGAAACTGGGATCTATCTTGTCTGTTTTTAAGCAGTTTCATTTTCCTGACCAATAATCTTATCTAAACAGATTATGCTGCTCTTACATCCTAAAAAGCATCTCATGCCATCTCGAAAACTTTCTCTAAGAGCATCTGTTCAGCGAAGCTGTGATAAACTGAGGATCCCTTAGCAATTTCTTTTCTGATAAGAGATCTAAATTACTCTCAGCTTCCTTCCTGTATGGAGAACGATGGAGAAGTAACTATTAGGCCAGTCTAATAGAGTTAATCCAGGGATAATTTGTGCTTTCCTACCACAGAAGCAGCTGCTGTCATTTTTTTTTTAATAGAGTTAAAATTCTCTTCGGTTTCAGTATCTGATTTTGGTCCTCTCAGATTCCACTTCCACAGAAATATTTTATGTAGGCAATTCAAAATCTTCACCTTTTATGGCAGAACAGCTCTAGGGAGAAAGACAAATGGTTTGCAGAAAGGCTAGGGAAAAAAAAAGCAACCCTCTTCATTCAAATCACAAGCTCTGATTTCCTTCAAAAACAGAAGCTCTTTCCTTCTGAGAAAAGATTTTTAAAAGGACAGCACGCAGAGGTGGAAAAAGACACATAACTAATCTTTAGCACAATTATGAAAGATGCTCCACATTTCTTAGTGACATCTAGTTTTGGTGATGTACACCTACCTTGCTCCTCCTCTGTTTTAGAGTACATGAAAGAGTGTACAAAGGCTTCCCAAAAAGAAAAGAGCCACTGCTGAGTTATGGACAACACGTCTGCACACCCTGAGCTTCAAAAACCTTGTGGTGTATTAAAAAAGGAAAAACTGTCAACAAAGCATCAAAAAAAAGTGCACTGAGAAGTACAAAGAGTCCATTCATTCAAAATCTGATCCCATCCATAAAAGAGGTGAGAACAGTGATTCGAGAACAGTGATTCAAGTAAACACTGAAATCACCCTCTGCACACCTCATAGTAGCTCTGGACTGCATTTATAAATGCTTCATCTGCCACAATTTGGGTTTCTCCATTGAGAAAGGCCTGGAAACGATCTTTGATTGTCTGGAGTTGCTGCTTACTAATCTGCAAAACATGCCAAAAGGTACAATGTTAGTCAAGAACAGTTTATATATGAAAAGAAAAAATACATACACACTTCTACTGTACCTCAGCAAGGTGCTCATGACACACACTTTTGCTCCCCTTTGGGGCCAGCAGCAACAGGAATCACCCACGTGTCCATACAAGCACACTCCTTATCCTGCTCATTTAAGAGCCACGAGCACCTGAAATTACTCTGAACATCATTTCTAAAGAACTCCACCACCACAAAACACACTTTTACTGCTTCTAATACAAAAGACTTTTACCACTTCAGGGACACCAAAGTCAAGAGCGGACTGCTGCACACATACTTAGTTTGATAGAGATGGTATTTCCTTCCCCCATTTAGCCTCTCCTTGCTTTACTGAAGATGAGGTCTCATCTCTTGGGTGTTTCTCATTTATTTATTTGGGCTTGTTCATTTCTATTGGTTTGTCACAGATGAAACCTCAGTCAGGACCAGCAGTGAAAGAATCTGATGATATTTAATACAAACTCAAGGGCAACCTGCCCTCTTTATCCAAGAAAAGACTTTCATTGCTGTACCTTCACTGCTCAAAACAGTTTCTGTCCAGCACACAGCCGGTACAGCTTAGAAGGCAACTCTAATTTTGGCACAGTGACATCAATAAAAGGTTCACAGGTCTTTATTTCAGCTTTTTAAGATAGCATGCCATTATTTCACCAATTTATCTGCCAATTTCAAAACAGATATAGCTAAAAAAAACCCCCACAACATGTTCTGAGCTCACTGCACAATGTTACAGCATGTACATAAGTAATGTACCAGCAATGGCAGTAAAACATTTTAAGGTGCAGGTAACACTCATCTGAAGGGCTGCAGGGATTTCAGCGTTGCTGTGTCGGGTTTGCTATGCGCCTGCTTCAGGTTTGAGGATAAGAATTAATTTAGACAAAAGAGAAGGAACAAAACAAGATTCATACATGACAACTTCAAACTGAAGGAAAAAAAGAGCAGTAAAAATTAGGATAATTATTTACTAATGACCAAAAGGTCTAAAGAAAGGGTAAGAGGAGTGTTTTTTCTTGCTTGTATGCCAGCAGAAGAAACCAGCCCATTAGAATGGATGAAAAAAATAAAAGTAATGGCTCTAAAGGCCTAAATGGCTTTGAATAAAGCATCAAAAACTACAGAGATCCAAACGACTAGAGTATAATGAAGCCTGGTAAACACAGCTAGAGATAAAAAGCAGGACAGGGAACACTTGGAAAATGTGACGATAAATATCAGTACGTCTAGATGATGCACCGTGCATGGTGTTTAGGGGCTGCAGTAACAAACACCATGAATACTGGTAATTAATTCTGCAACACTGTGCTGAGGAGAGTTAGTGAGCAACAGCAATTTAACGTGATAATCTGGTACTAGTTTATCCTGGTGCTTATGAGAAGTGTTCATCAAAGCGACATAAAGCAAGACTGGTTATGCTCTGCTGCAGCAAGCAGGCAACAGCCTTTGCTACCAATGTGAGTGACAGAAAGAATGGTTAGTCCCAGCCTCAGGATGGCACCCAGACTTCACAAGGTCTGACATACTCAACAAGGCTCAGCATCACTAGGGCTGGAGCAAGAACCATCCCTCTAAACTGACCCACCTCAGCTTGGTCATTCTGAAACAAGACCTGCAGAAAAACTCTGCCAAGAGCTCCTGCCCTTAAGGCTAGAATCATTCAGTCTTTGGATAGAACGCTCCACCTGCCTTGTCAGACACCTAAAACTCTTCATTGTATTTGCTAACAGCACTACAGATAGCACAAGCCCTTGGACAATACCCACAGCATCATATGTAGAACGGGCTCCAGACTTATCTGAGCTGATGAAAGCTCCTGATGGAATTGAAAAGAAAAACGGGTCAGCAACAAGACAAGACAGAGACAATGCAGTGATCAAGTGGGAGATACCTGTGGGAAGGTGCTAGGTCTATTTTTATTAAGCATTTAATTATCTGGAAGAGGAGAAAATCAGGATGTTAATTAAACATACTGACGATATTGCATTAGCAGCCATTGTGAATGTCAAGCAGAAATGGTGAAAGAATAAAAGCCACAAGAAGCCAAGAAAACAAAGAGAAAAACTGCAGGCAACATTGAAATCAGAGTGCCAAGACACAAGACAAACTAGGAGTGCAGATCTCCTGAGCTAAGAGGCTTTTCATTAGGGATTTTATCAACGTGCATGACATTTCTATTATTTTTCCGAGGTTATTTCTTAGTACAATCTCCACAAGACTTTGCTTGTTCAATTCCTGTAATACTATCTAGCAGCAATACTTCCTGCTCCTTCCTCAACATTGAATGGTCTACCCTCAAAACAAATGATGCTTCTTGAAATACACAGAAGCTCCCAATACTCATCTGGCACACGAGCTCCCGGGGGCTGTGGAAATGAATCACCGGGTTTTTCTCTATTGGAGTGGCAGTTGCCTCCTCCTCTCCCCAAGCTCTAGACACCGTTTCACATCCACAGCAAAGGAGAGCCTCTGTGATCAGCACAGGTGCAGTATGGATCAGCTTATAGCTAACGGGACCCTCAGTCTTCCACCAGGTTGTGAAACAGCACTGCTGTTATTGATCTGTGCCCATATTACTGTTACAGAGGTTATTGAAAAAGTCAATTTTAGCCAGAATTAATTGTTTTTATATTAAACTTAGTTTTGGCAGCACTGTCTGTTGTAAACATAAAGACAAAAAGAGCCAGGAGGAAACAGGAGCGCCGTGGTGGCTCAGAGAGGTTTATTCTAATGAGCTTCCCTTTATTTTCCATCCCTTCCTGCTTTTCCCACAACCTCTTGCAAGGCCCAGCAGCCTTTAAACAAGAAAAAACAGTGATTTCTGCATTGACAGAAATTGCAGAACGCCTTGCTTGCACATACTGACTCTGGACCCATGTGTACTCCCCAGGTCACTGCTGCAGTATGTTTGTACAGTGGAGCACTTCACAGCCTTTATCTATGTAAAGCACACACGTACTCCAGCTACCAGATAAACATGTGCATGTTAAAACAGTAATTAGTTGACCCAGGGATGGCAAACTACTGGTGCTGGTACCAGCCAGGGCACCCCTGGTACTCAGGCATGAGCAGGCGACTGCAGGGCATTTTGGCAAATGCTTGGCAGAGATGTTCCCTGGAGCAGCACACGCTCTTGGGAAGAGTTCACCAGCAGCTGGATCATCTGGGCATCCAAATGCTTCCTGCCTTCCTGGTCTGACATTAAAGAAAGAGAAACGGCATGCCCAGAACAGCCCGGTGACCTCAGAAATGGGGCAGAACAAACTCTGGTACGTGCCATCCAGCTCCTCACCACAGTCCTAAGCAAATCATGGAAAGTCAGCAAAGCAAGACCTGTCTCGTCCAACAGGGACTTAGCCTCTGGAGAACCAGGTGCATTTACACAGAGGCATTTCAGAGCCAGGAGTCTGGAAGCCCTTAGTGCTGCAGGCACCATGTCAGGATCAGCACCCCCTGTGTCTCACAAGAAGCAGCTGAGCAGAAGACCACAGGGAATTCCCTGAGGCAGCATCTCTCTGTTGTCTCAGAGAGATCAGCTTGCAGCACACAACCGGGAGCAGCATAAAACTCTATTTCCTTAGGACACCTGCTGGTCCAGTACCACTGCAAGGAGGAATATTTAACTGCTCAGCAGGCTGTTGTTCTGGGATTGGTTTTGTAACATCTAATAAATATTTTACTGCTCCTCAGCACCAGGTAATTTAGGAGAAAGCTAAAGTGAGCTTTTGAATGAGCACCCCTCACTACCAGTGTTTCCACAGTCAGAAAGTTGTCCATGGCTTGAACTACGTACAAGGAAGGGATGTGCTAGGGGTCAGTGCAGCAGAGCACTGGACTTGGGGGGGGCATAGACCTTAGGGTAAGCCATCATGGGGGGCAACCCTGTACTCCTGACCCAAAGGAGCTAGAACAGCTGCTTCAGGGGAGATGCTCAAGTAGCACCTGCCACTGCTCTTTTATCTCCTTTACATGTGGTACTAAATTTCTTGACCATCCCTGCTGACAGAGCACCTCCAGCCCCCGCACCTGTCCCACAGCCCCAGCAATGGGTACGACCCCACAAACCCAGTTCAAGTCACGCAGCCAGGAACTGCAGCACATTCCCCCCATGCCAGTGCTGCTGCATCCGACAGGAGAGGGGACCCCAGGGGGTGGCTTATGTCCTCAACATTTGTCTTTTTAATCGCAGTCTTTCCCAGGCAGATGTGGCTGCTTTTTCAGACCGCTGAACATCACCAGCTTTCTGTTATCAACGTAAGCAAGCAGTATTAACTGTGTGTCTCAGGGAAACCCTCCCAGCTGCCTAACAGTATATTTCCTGGTTGGTTTAGAGAAGAAATTTTTATATTCGTTACTGGAGAGCTCCTTGTGCTTTGGCTCCTGACAACTGCAATGCATCTTTCCAGACAAGCAGCCAGGCACATGTCCTTCCCTCGTGGGAAGGGAGGCACCAGCAGATACCAGGCACAATCTAAAGAAGACTAACTATCCAAAACCTGAATGAGCCCAGAAAACAGGTGAAGAACAGGGTGGGAACACAGCTTGACTGTGCTTCCATGTCCTCCAGAGAGCAGCACCCCAAGCAACTCCTTGCTCTCCCATAGCCCAACTGTCTGCTTCTTTTGTGCCTCATGTCCCATCTGAGAAAGGAGAACAGCAGCACTTTGCTTCTCTTCAGAAGCGGCTACATGCATGAGAAGACGGAGAACCTCTCACAGACCTGGATAGTGAGCTGTGCAAGAAGAAAGCAAGCTACTTTGTAGAGGGACACTTTCAAACCACCATTTGAACTATTTTCATCTCAATGTTCCCACTCCAGACAGACCTTACGTACTGCAGAACTAATCGTTCTCGCTGGTTAATGTATACAGCAGCTCACATTGACTTGAAAGCATTGATGTGAGGTAAAGGTTTCCTACTGACACTTCAGATCTGCAAACAACAAACAGTCTTGTTTCTGAACAAAAAAGTACGTGTGTCCACCACCACTTGAGTTATTTTCATACCTTTTTCATCATTAAGCTCTGACTCTCTCCTCCATTTCACAAGCTATTTTAAGAACACTTTTACTGAGCAGAAGAGACGGACAAATGAATGGAGACTAAAGGACTCCTGGTGTGTCCCAGCCTCTGTGAAAAGTGCCATTTTCAGCCTGGCAAAGACAGCGGGGGGGTAATACCTTTGATGCTACTGAACAATACAGCAGGAACTGGTGAGAAGCTTCCAGGCACACAGGGTTGAAGTGCTGAGCCCTGCTTGCATCCACACGCTGCTCTGCTCCGAGAAAAACTGTCAGCCCTGCAGAAGCAAGAGTTGCCATCTAAAGCAGCTTGAGATGGAGTTAATGGAGTGGACAGGGAAGCACAGGTAAGTCAGAGAAAAGGGTCTTGCCAAAGGCAGATGCTTTGCAAAGCACCCCAGCACGCCAGTGCTATGGCTAAGAGCAACTTGCCATGCTTGAAGTTTTCCCTTATTCTGTGCATGTGCTACAGCTTCCAGGAAACAAACTGTAAGAAAGAAAACACTCTCAGTTTTAAAAACCTAAGAGCCAAACATATCTGTGATCCAGTAGAAGATGTCTCCTTCAGACAGCACTTGAAAAGGGTTCAATCAATCACTCAAGCCAGAACAGAACTCGTTTCTAGATGAAAAACAAGAGAAAAGGTGTGAAACTTTAGCGTACCTCCTCCTCCTCCTCACATTTCCTGCTGAAGTGAGTAATCTCAGATTTTACAAGGGCACGTTGCTTGGAGCTGGAAGAAAAAGTTTGATAGAAGGTAGTTCGGTCCAAGGCAGCAAACTGCTGCTAGAAAACAGAGCACTGCATTTGCATCCCCATTGCTGTGCAGAGACATGAGGCATGGGAATAGGCATTTGCATGGTGCCTGGTACGTGCCCAGATAGTTGAGAAAGGCATTAGGATGCATTATTTGAAATCATAATGATTTCTACTGGAAAAGGTTTATAATTACAATTGTTATTACCTACATTAATGAAAGGTACTGTTAAAGATATCCAAATCTTCCAAGCCCCTGTATTCAACCAGAATATTGCAGGAGGCTGAAAATGGAAGAGACAACCCTAGTGACTTGTATCAGGCATTCCAGGGAGGGGTTGAGAGCCCCACAGGGATATACCTCCAGGTCTAGTTTACCTCAAACACATTTCCAGATCTCCAGGCTCAGAGAACACTCACCCAGCAGGGGAGGCTGGAGGAAGCACTGCCTATTTCTCTGTTTCATTCTGTAAATAAAAATACAATGGAGCCATGGCAAAATCGTGTTCATCACGGTGCACAGGAAGCACGCATGCAGTGCATGCAGGTCCCACACTGGTGCCTGCAAGGAGGGCAATTAGCTGCCTGCATGAAATCAGGCGTGCAGCTTGATAACAGCCTTTATGATAAGAGAAAGGCCATTTGCTGGCTGGTTTTGTAGCAAGTGGTCTGAGCTCTGCTAGAACCCTTGTGAGCATCTGGTAAGGACAGGAGGGATATCACTACTTCCTGGGAGAATGTCTCTTCCTTTGGTGCCTCTAGCAGGCAGGCATGCTGGTTTCCTTACACCTTTCAGTCTCCTGTTCAGTTTTATTAGAGCCAAATAACACCCCACAAAGCTGCTTTCTGTGCTCCAGAATCCAATAGAAGTAAAAGTAAATAAATTGGGACTGCTGCAATCCGGTTCCCCAGTGCCCACCCATAACTTTTCTGGGCAAAGGAGAGAGACCAGTTGGAAAAACCCATCTTTTCTAACAAGTAAAAAGCAAGTTTGATATAATCATTATATACATAAGCACCTAAAGTCTGGCAATTTTCAACCATCAGTTGTACACGGTCCTGCATAAAGACCCTTTACAAAAACAGCTACACATTAAAGACTGTACAGCAGCGAAAGCTGTTTTAAGGAATTCTCTGCAATGGAGTGTAACAAAGGCTGTCCCTAAAAGAGAAGGGAGTCCTTCTTCAGGTTTGATACAGGGTAATTTTAAGGGCTTTAAGTTCCAGTCACTTCTCCTGGGAGTGTCTCCGTTTCCTGCTATCACTGTGCTGCAGGCTGGAAAAACCCTGAAGGAGGGATGGGAGTGGGCTGCAGGCAGAGTCCCATCCTGCAGAGCAGGAGGAAGAAATGCCTTTACCACTTGCCTGGTAGCAAGTGTCTGTGTGTTGAGAGTACAAGCCAAAACCCCCACAGAAAGCAACAGAGACAGTGCAGATTTCAAGCATATAATTTCAGTGTTGGTAGGAGCAGAAAATATGTGGGCATAGAGAAGGAGGAAAAAAAACAAAATCAGATTATTCTTTGTGAAAGGTAGTTGTGCTGGAATTTGCCTAAGGCGTTCTGCATCCTGGAGCTGCCCTTCTGTCCCCAGGTGCTCTAGAAGTGGTGATGGAAACTGTAAGAGTCAAAAAGACATGAAAAAGTGGAAAAATAAGCCCTAAAGAATGAGCACAATGCATCAAACCACTACCTTCTTGTTTTCCTCCATGCTACGCCATGGCAGCAGGCTTGTGCGGGCAGCAAAACACAGAGCAGGAATATAGCTCCTGGGGTAGGACCCCGTGTGCTGTGATCCCATCACTGGTAAAACAGATCCCACATCACGTGTGTGCACACATGTTCCAGCAGCTCAGTTCGCCTCAGCCCTGCTTCATACTGGAATGGTGCTATTAAAACCTCAGCCCACATCAAACCATTAGAGATTTAATTGTTACCTGCAGAGACTGAAAGAGAAAACACTAAACTTAGATGTTCCTCAACGTGGTCATTTACCTGAGAGCTCCCAAAACATTAGATCGAGCTGGGCGCTTCACTCAGGGTGCTGGGTGCTCAGCCAGCATCGCCACCAGCCTGTGCCATATTGCAGAGGGACCCACACACCGGTGCTTGAGGAGGCGTTGCTGATTGATGCTGTCTCCAAGACAAATGCCTCCTCACACTGCAGCACCGAGCTGCCTGGCAGCTGCCCCAAAGGACCAGATCCCCCTGCAGTTTCATGTGGGGAAGCATCCACGCTCTTGCTCCAGACACTAGTGATATTTTCTTATTCAGTTCCTTCTGAAGTTATCAAACTCTGGAGATCTGCACAAGATGGTTACTTGAGTGGGCAAGTATCTTACCCACGCTAACAGCACAGGGACAAACTGGTGTGAAACTTTGTTCCACCTCCAGTTTGCTCCCAGCCAGCCTTCAGAGCTTGGCTTGTTGCGCACAGGAGACAGAAAGCTGTCAGCTCCAACCAAAACCCTGCCTGCAGGCTTGGAAAGCCAGAAACTATTTGCCAGAGCACACATAAGAATCAGCAATGAGTTTTCCCTCGATTCCAGAAAGTCTTGGAAAGAACAAGCCTGGAAAGTTGGAAATACAAGGTACCTGAGGACCTCAGTACACTGCCAATCAGGAAGGGAACAGCCAGCACAAGTCTTGGCAAGATGACTTCTTCCTTGGCTGGTGCAGAAGCCCAAGTCTTCACCATGAACCAGCACCCAGCTGCCTCCCCCTGCTGCATGCACCAGGCAAAGCTGCCAAGCCCAGGTGCAGAGCTGCTGGACAAACCTCACTCATCAGGAGCAATGGGCATCTGTCTGCTAAACTTTGCTACTTTCCTTCTTTCCACATGCTATCTTCTGGGGGTACACCTAAGCTCTCCTTAAATTTAGGGGGCAAAGAATTTCTCATTTCCTTTAGTACTCTACACTTGATCATTTCTTTTCAAAACATGTACTATTTCATTGAGCTTTGTTATTTATTTCTGAGACAATTTTCTCAGAAATGGGATTTAAATGAGCAAAACAAATCCCAACTCATCCAGATACAACTGAGAACCAAAGAAACTGAAGATGGCATCAGGAGAAAAAAAAACAAAACTAACCAGCATCAGAAAGATGTGGCAAAGGAACCTGACAGCAAGCAGACACATACAGAAAATGCACAATAAGATACAGATATCGATCCTGAGCCACCCAAGGTCTGACATGAGTCAGCAAGGCAAGGCACCCTGCAACCCCTCTGCAGCCTGAGCAGAACTCAGGAGCAGCCTGGGGGCTGAGCTTCCTGCCAAGCCTGCATGCAGGCCTGCTGCTCATGGACATTACAGCAAAACCACTGGCAGCAAAGCTCCGTGTCACACACAAGGATTACCTCCACACTGCCAATCCTGCAGCATCACAGGGCGTGCTGTACTGCTGACACCAGATTGTGATTTCCATTAGTGTTAATAGGAACCGCTGACAGCAGCGGCAGTCAGGAAGCCAAAAAGCCTTCCATCTTTATGATCACCTTCAGTAAGTATGGAACTGCATTAAGTCTGCCCCAGCAGCTGTGCTATGCAAACGATGGCTGCCGTGAGCATGAGGAAAGACCCAGGCCCTCAGGAGCTCAGTTGCCTCTGAAGAAGTGCTGGGATGGGTGGTAGCCAGAGGAGTAACAGCCACAGTGAAGACTGGCTGCAGTCCTTGGGAAGGTGGTGACTGGGTTCAGGCAGAATTCTCCATCTTTGGATACAACACAGCACAATTTCTCAGCTCTGCAGTGAAAACAATCCCTTGTCCAAGGCTGGACTCCTCACAGCCACAGGCTTCTGCAGGTATCAAGCATTTTTAAAGAAAAGACTGCTCTTCCTGCAGCACTGGAATTCGACACACACACTACTAGCATCTCGACCTTCTTACAACTCATAAGTTAGCCACAGATAGCAGGACTCAGCAGTTCTCTGCAGGCATGTCTGTACCAGTGGAAAAACTCTGGATATGCAAAAGCCTGGATAAAATCCAGCCCCGAGATGTAAATACAGATTTTATCCTTTAAAGAAAGCCAAATACGAAACAAAAGTCCTACAACAGGACTACAATTAAGTGTCAAAAAAGTGAAAAACAGATGTAACATCACTTCATTTCAGCATCGAGGTCAGCTCCAGGTTGGCTGATCTGAAACTGCTGTGATTCTCCGCTTCATAAGTGGACTACCACTGCTTCCCTGAGACAATCCACCAGCTCACATCCAAAGATGCTCATAACTCAAAGTCCCGTGAGGGTCCATGGGACCCACGAGCAGTCCCAACCCCAAGGCCACGGCAAGCAGAGAGGAGCACACAGCACTGTACAGCCCCTGGCCCAGCCTACAACAAATCCACTTTTACTACACAAACTCAACTGTATTTTTCACTGCTTTCTCTTTTTTCCCCTCCTTGAAAGGAGCTAATTACAGAGCGAAAGGTTCTCTGTGGCTCTCACGTGTATGACTTCTGCTCTTGAGAAATTTATAATATGCTATGTGGTTACAGTGCACACACTGTATTTGGAATTACATAGCACATAACCCAATCAAACAGCACTAACAACACCGGGTAGTTAAATCATGCTGCGATAAAGAAAGAAAATGATTTTGTGTAGGCATGGCAAAGTCTCCCATGTACCTCGGTCGAAGTGGCACCTACTGCCAATTATCAGGTTGGCAAAAAACCACCCGTTACTGAGGGTAATAGTTTAACACTTGGAGCGCATAGCTGGGGGTCCATTAAGTCATTTGCACAGTGTTACTCAGCTGTCAGCTGAGTGGAATACAGCTGAACACAAATACAGTTGTACTGTGTTGTAAGGGAAGAAAAGAGCAAAAGTACCAGATGCACAAAGGAGCAGGAGAGGGGCGTCAGGATGGGCAGCACAAACAGCACAAGGAATGTGGAGCAGGGGGAGCCTGCAAACACCCACAAGAGCCCTCCAAGCACTCAGGAAATCTGCAAAGAGGAGAACAATGTATCCTTCATGTTCATAATAAGAAATAAAAGGTGTACTTTGCAGTGAGGGTGTCAGAAACGAGCTGAGTGCCTCCAGGCCTGCACTGAGCTCAGACAAATCCTCCCAGCCCTATTTTTACGGGGCTTCTATCTGGGACTCCAGCTAGATCAGGCCAGACCAGGCTCCATCCTCAGCTCCAGAACTTCTTCCTTCCCCAGGCTGCTTCCTTCCCCAGGTGTCTACGGACAGTTTCTTCACTTAGTGAGCTGAAAACATTACTATCCTGCAAGTGGTTGCCCTGCAAGTATTTTTCTTGATCAGGCAGGAAACAAGGGCTATGGTGAATGCTTGCTGCAAATGTTCCTGCCAAGGAGTGGCAAAGCTGCTTTTAAAAGGCCCTGTGCAAGTCAAAATATCATATTACTTGTCATTCCCAGCCCTGTGACATACTGTAAACTGCAAACCTTTACCCCATGACCACATCATGATACCACAAATCAGAGGAGGTCAGCCTGGGCATGCAACCAATACAAGTTCCCCCTGCAAGGAGCTGGGCTCCGCACCCAGAGCCACCCTGCATGCAGTCCCACAGCACGCAGCCACCACTATATTTATTCTGGTACATTACAGTGGGAAGCTTTAATCTGCATAATCGCCTCAGAGAAGATTTCATTCAGTGAGGGGAAAGCAATCACCACTTCATTTGCAGCCAGTTGCCTTCCCAGGGTCTTCAGTTATCAAAGTCAGAGGGTCCTGGCAGCTCTTGTGCCTGCCTGGATGGTTTTGGGAGATGGGTTCATGCTTCTGACAAAAGCATCTGCAGATGCTCGAGGTTTTCAGCCTCTTTTCAAAGCCATTTTTCTCCTCCCAGCTGCTCCCACTTTTATCTGACAGTCTACATCCCACATAAAGAAAACAACTGGATATAATCCTAGATTAAAGGGATTGTAACACAATTAAATACAAGTCATACCCTTGATAGAGCCTGCTGTCGTCATTTACAGAGAGCAGCACTCGGACACTGGGAGGTGTGCAGATGGTGGCATTTGGGATACTCCCTACAGCTGCTGGTCTTCCTACGCAGGCATTTATGCCTCCACACATAGGTGAAAGGAAGAAAAATCAAATCATGCTCTCATGTGATGCTCCATTATAATTCCACATAGATTTCACTCTGAAAACTAGAAATTTAAACCCTGGTGGCTCCAGACCCACAGCAGGACTCTGCCTGCTACAGCCTGGGGGCCCTCAGTCCCCAGTGCTGTGACTACATTGGGACAGCCAGGTGCAGTGGGAGGACAGGACATCACACGTTGCCTGCTACAGCAAGGACCACAACAGGCAAGCAATGGCAAGAGCCCACCAGGAAGCCTTTCTGACTTGATCCTACCTCTGGAAAGCCACAATATTCTTATACACACAGTTGCATACTAAAAAGAAAAAGACACTTGAATCTTCTGCTCTTTCCAGTCTGGTAGCTAAAGCAGCTTGACTCGATTAAGAAACTTGAGAGCTATGAAAACTACTTATTAAAGGAGAAAATTTCCAACTGTCTCTCTTGTAAGTTGTGGCAGCCAAAAAATCCAACCTTAGAATAAAGACGTGCCTGAAGGTAGCAATTTTACTATCAGCAACATAATGATCCGTATCACTGCTGTCATCTTTGTTGGGGAAAAGTAAGCCAGGTATTGTGATCATTAGCTTTTTGATACAGATGATATCTTTAAATAAAGATAAACACGTGCATTTTAATAAGGAACGGAAGGAAACAGCCCCAAAATACAAGCAGAAGAACCCACAGCTCATGCCAAGCCCGCATGCTTCTTGGGAAGAAGTTGTGGGAGCATGAGGTAGGAGGCTGCTGCTGCTGTCAAGAGGATTAAAAAAAAAATCAGCAGAACTTGACCTTTAATGCTAAAATTTAAAGCAACAACCTGGCTTCTTATGCTTCCATTCCCTAATGTAACCATAATCAGATTTGTGGCTGAGATCAGAAAACTGTTTGCAAAGAGCAATTTACACGCAGCCTTCAGCAAGCACAGGTGACACAATACAGGGGACATGAACACAGGCTTTTGCAAGTCCTGACTTAGCAAGTTTGAAGCCGAGATGCATATTAAGGTCATGGAACAAGGTCTACTGCAGGTGACAGCAGCAGTACATCACACTGCTGAATGCTTGTAGGGAAAAATAGCACCGGAGTCAGTGAGTGCTCAGCTGGGATGCGAAGCCCTTGTATAAAAATTCAAACCAAACAGCACACCTCTGCTCACAAAGCTGCCAAAACGTCCAGCCCTCAAAACAGACAACAGGGAGACCAAACCTAAAAACTGTCCCCCATGGCTATCTTAATGGGATAAGGGAAATCTAACAGCACACAGAATAAGCTGTTTATAAATGCCATAAGATGCAAAAAATCCTAACCCTGGAGTTTATCCTGCTCTGTCCAAGGTTGTTAGTGACCAAAGCCTCCAGTGAGGCAAAGAGAATCAAAACACAGCCCCAAAGCATTCGTCACTGCAAACACACTGAAGCAGAACACACTTGGGACACATTTTAATTTACCGTTCTCTAATTATAAACAAATGTGTCTTTACCTGGTGTTTATTCCAGAACAGCAAATAGAGGCAGAATGATACATCTCTGCCAAAGAGATGCCACCAGTGGATATCTACCCTGCAACCAGGCACTGGAGGTGATTCAAACAAGCAAGTACACCTCTGAAAGCCAGGGGCTGCCATTTTCCAGCATGCATGAGTAGGACAGTTTTCCTTATACGCTGCTGTGTGAACTCTCAGGAGATCTTCACATACATCAGTTTCATTTACTTACTCTTTTATGCAACTGATGTATTAAACCAGAGGTTATAAAGAAAGAATAGGGAACCTCAACCTAGCGTAAGAAGTTTACCAGAACAGACCACAGCTATCACTCTGATCTTTTGTTATGGTCAACCAGTTTTAAATACACAGTACTGGCAATGCATCTGGGAAGGGAAAGAGCTTTACTGGAAAGGCATGGGAACAGATCCCAAAAGCAGTTCTCCAGAAGATGACCCAAAGTACCTGGTCTGAACTAGAGATCATGTTTTCCTGCTCACACTGGACTGAAGGGCAAAATGACACCATTAGAGCCCACATGGCATCTCAAAGCCCTCAGAGGGAAGGGAAAGTGGTACTTCATATTTCTATAAAACAATTAGTATTGACAGAACAGACTATAACACAGCACTCAGCCCAGAACAGTAATTAACTACTGCTATAGCTTGCTTACTGGATGCAGATAGGAGGCAAGGAGCAGGCAATTAGGGAGCAAAGAAGCATGCCAGGCACAGGGATCTGCCGTGGCTGACTATTGACCTGCAAGCTCTGTGTGAAGGAGAGCATCAGCAGTGAAAAACACCCCACGTGAGCTATGCAAGGGAACATCTGGGAAACTAGCTGCAAAACGCCATACACCTTCAAATATTTCTCTACTGAAACTTGAGAGAAAAATCATCCTGGAAGAGCACCAGAGACAGCCAGGGCTCCCTGCACAGTCTCATGATGTTTGGCTTTAAATAACCTTGGAGAGAATGGATCTCCATCTCAGTTTGAGTCCAGACAAAAATGATCCAAAGCATCCTAAAGTGCAGCATTTCTTCCCCCCCAAAAGAGAGGTTCTACAAATCCACCTCTGAAAGGACTGGGAAAACCCATCTAGCTAGCATGTTTTGTAACATGCATTTGTAACAGCCCTCTAAACCTGTTCCCCTAAAGAGGCATTAATAAAATAAGTGGTGCTCTCTACAAAAGCAGGGCAGACAATTCTGGCACTGCTTCCAGCATAGACTAATGAACACTTCCCTTCCTGACAGGTTTCTCTCTGAGACAAAAGCCAGACCCCCAAGGACAACGTGGCACAAGAGCTCTCTCTCTTCCTGGGCAGCCTCAGTGGGAACTCAGAGGCAAAACACAGGGAAAAGCAGTCCATGCAAGGCTGGTGCATTCATACCCACGTGTGCCACTGGTAAACAGGACAGGTTACAAGAAACAAGGGTCCCTCCTGCTGTGGAGGTTCAAAACAATCCAGGTTTTTTGCATGCCCTGGATGAGGTGAGGAAAGAGCAAGTGCATCTCCACTGGCAGAAAACCCTATCCTACAGGGACAGGAGGAAATATCCCTGTCAGGAGGGTGAGGTAGGAAGATTTCACAAGGACACAGAGTTCTCCTGGATGTGCAATGATGGACAGCAAAGAAAGCCAGGAGACATCAGGCCTCGCTGGGCCAGAACAAGTACCAGAATGACTCAGTCATTCTTCCCGGCCAGCCCAGACTCCCACAGCACAGTTAGTGGTCATTTGGGAAACAGAGCTGAATTCAGAGGCACCACCAGAGTATTGAAACCAGCACTGAACAGGATAGTTAATGCAGGTGATAAAACTTACTGGGAACTTGCAAGATGAGAGGAGTAAGACTGCCCCAAGACCAGTGCTGCAGGGAGCTCAGGGCCAGAAATGGGGTTCCTACAACACAGGGCCTCTCCTCCAGAGCCCATCTGCTCAACCTGCAGGAACAGAGTAGAAGATGCTCTCCTGGTTTCAGGGCACTTTCTGGGCACTGGCTTCCCAGTCCCACTGGGAAACACCTGCGGCTGCAGATGTGGGGTAGGGAAGGGCTAGGCAATGTTATTTAAAGGATGCATTAAGTCAGATAATCTTATCAGCCCCAGGGAAAATCACAGCTGAGTTCTGAAATCGCAGCAGTGAGTGCAGGCAGTGCCACAGAGCTGCTGTCATGCAGATCAGGAAACCATTCCAAAGCAGAGTATTTATTTTTCATTTCTCCTCTTTCCCAAATGCTATTTTTAATCCCAATACAGTCAGATGAGAAAAGCCTTGCTTTCACTGGAATATTCCACATGACACCTACAATCCCTCTTCTTTTTCCTTCCCAAACTTAAGCAGGGAAATCTCTAATTTATGGTTTACTACATTTAGCAAACATGCCAGTATCCCTCACCTCCTCAGTTGTAGGGGTGTTTCCATGGAGTACATCTCCTACAGGAAGGTGTAGAGGCTGTGCAGCTCCAGATGAAGGCACCATGACCCGCCTTCTTGGAGCTGGCCATGTCACAGCAGCAGTGATGGACCACAGTAATGACTTTCTGCATCAACCTCCGTTTTCAGCATCCCAGTCTGCCTGGCTCAGTCCTGCTGCAGCAGTTCCTTTGACAGTACATGGGTAGCACATCAGCACAGAAGCAGCCAGCAGGATATGGAATGAAGCCTGGAAGTGCTGGTGCCAGGAAGGTAGTAAGGGCAGCTTTGAGGTGCTCAGTCCCATGCTGCCTTACTTCTGCACCCACACGGTTCCTCATGCAGGTGAGATGGGGAATCACTGCTGTGCCATAACTCCAAAATACTCTGCATGTGGGCACAACACTACTCCCATCACAGAAAGTCTAATTTCAGTGCACACATCTGCATGAATGCACAAGGTAAAAACTAAAAATAGAAGTATCCTATTTTCATGCATCTAGTCAGCAGGTACAGAAACAGCGTAAACAGTGATTCAGCAGCAACCCCTGTGATACAGGTTGTTCCCCTGCCTCTGCCTCCCTGTGCTCACAGCTTCCCCTTCCCTGCCTTGCTCCTGTCCTCTGGCACAGGGTAGTGGGAGTGCCTGAAAATCCCCCAGGCAAGGTCTGACCTCCAAGGCATACGGGCATTCATAGAACTGCTCTATCTCCACCATTTATTCTAGTGCCGAGTATATTTGAAACCATAATTAAGTGTTCTGCTGTGAAAATTGCTGCATAATTCACATTTTGCTATTTTTTCCCCCCATTCAATTTATGAGCCTTGTAGCTACAAACCTGAGTCATCCAACCTGGGGAAAAAAAAGAGGCTTGATGTATAATCACAGTGTATGGTTGCTGTGAGTGGTGTTGCGAGTCCATAAGCACCACTGACAAATTGCACAGGATGACACCAAGGACGTTTTTCAAGTCCTGTGAGATTTGCTACACAAACAGCTATGACCTTGTACACATGACTTCAACAGAGAAAAGGCATTTTTCTTTGTGTCTGGTTCACACCCTCTACTTTTTCATCAACATTTGCTGATAAGACAGAAAGAGAAGATACATGAAAAACAGAATGGAAGAGTAGAAATAGCATCTTTCATTTACCTTACGTTTCAAAAACTGCAATTTAGCTCTACGAGCAGAGGGTAAGAAAATATTTCCCAGCCTTCCCACCACTTGAGTTCTTTCATTCAAACTTTCAAAGCCAAAGGGAAGAAAAGCCTCCCAAGCACATACCCGCTCTGCTCCGAGTGCCTGCATGAGCAATTCCTCTCTCCAGCCCCCACAGTCTCAGGGCTTAGCAGCCTCCTTTCTGATTCAGCAAGCTGCGCTCCAGCTCTAGGCTCTGCCTCCCAAAGGCACGAGGGCCATGGGAAACCTCTTGGACCTGCTATTTAGTGACACTCAGCAGCCTCTGGTCATGCCTGGTTCTGTACAGCACCCTGCCCTGGCCCTTCCTTCACCCTGCCCAGGGCAGCCATGGGATGGGAGCACTGATGGCACACAGCATCCTCAGCAGCCAGCCCATCACCCATGAGTCCCTGGGGCAGGGATGAAGGGCAGGCCTTCTTGCTCAGCATCCATGCACCACATCAAGGCAGCACACACGGCAGCCCAGCTCAGGGCTAAGACACCCAAAAATACAAATAATCAAGCCATTAAAATCATGAGAGCTGTCACTGCAGCTGCCACTTTCTGAGTCATTTTTGTATTGTTTGAAGGGGAATAGCCCTTGGAGGAAATGAGTTCTACATAGGGACAGCAAGCATCTGAGCAAGTGACAAAAATATCATGGGAGGATTTTCCCATACAGCTTTGACTTGCCACCACAGAATTCCTAGTAAGCATAATTGACTGTGGATAACTAAAGCACACAAGGATTTCAACTTTATCTTAGAATGGATTAAAGTTCTTCCTAGTCTCACCTTGACGCGCACTGAAGTCTGAATGATTTGCATTTTGACGTCTAACTGAAATGTGTGTCGCCATCTGACAGGCCCTAATCTCCTCAAAAACATGCCTGTGTGCCTCCCTTCCCAAAGCAAACACTTATCAGAAGTTTCACCTTGAATATAGGTCACAGCATCACAATGCAAGTAATCAGAGCTGAGAAAAAAATTAAAAGAAAAGGAAGAGGAGATTCTAAGTAAACAGATATGTATACAAATATATATCTCCAAAAGGCACGTCTGTTCTCTTGAACCACAGCAAGGAAAGATGATGACCATTAGCATGAAGGTTAGGCAGCAAAAGAAACAACTGGTTAAAAAAGGAAAATATCTCTTGGTGTCATCTTTCATCATTAAGTTTCATGGAAAAAACGCTGTGATTTGCTTAGTCCGAACATGTACAAAATGTAAAGAGACCATCTGACATCACTGAGGCATAACAGCACAAGATAAATGGAGATTATTTGCCACACTACTGGAGCAGCTGTAACTCCCTCCCAGACCTGCAGTAATGAAACGAAAGGACACAGAAATAGCAAGCCATCTGCTTCTGGCTGGCCACCGAATCTTGTGCTCTCAGCAGACAGAATGGAACTGAGGGCCTTGTTCCTCTGCTCACATGGGTTTAAGCAGCTGAGCTTCTCCACCAGTTTGACAGCCCCTCTGTGACTGGTCTCACATGGGCTGTCCCATAGCCAGCTGAGTCCTGTGCCACAGCCACAGGACAAACATCTGGAGGCCGGGATACGGTGCAGCTCACGCTGAGAGCCTGAAGCAATGGCAGCCAACAGATGCATCTGCACACGAAGAGGCAGAGCCCTGCTATGCAGCATCCCAGCCCTGCAAAGCCAGGGGAGAGCAGCAGCCAGGACCTGCCCTTCACACCTCACTGCCATCTCCCCCTCCATCTCAGCGTGGCTCATGTAGCCTGGTCTACATGACACCCCATGTGTGTAAATTAAACATTGGCTCTTTTTATCAGCAAGTGTGTACAACTTGTAAGCGTGAATTATGCAGGACTATTAACTGCCTTATTATAAGAGGGAGCAGCTGTGCAGGCTGCAGGAGGACACACACAGTTGCAGAAGGGGCAGCCTCCTGCCTGAACTGCAGCAATGGGTTTGGTGCTAGCATTCCCTTGCTAAACAATCACCCACTAAACAATTAGTGTAGCACCCCATGGGCCCACTGCACTCAAATGGGAGAAAAAAAATTATATTTTACTGATGGCAGACCAAGAAACAGCACCCTGCTGAGTAGCTCAGCCCAGGGAAGTGCCATGCAAGTTGAGCCACTGCACTGCTGAGTTGCAGAGAGCCACACGCTGAGGAGCCAAGCCTGTGACACCAAGTCTTTGCAGAGCTGACATCATGCTTAATATGTGTGCTGGGGGCACAACGTACCTATAGGCTGAGAAAGCTTTTGGTACAATTTCACATGAAATATTAATCTCTCTAGTCAATAGGAATGCTATTAGGATGGAGTGGCTGGGCTGCATGCAGCTGGGAAGCGTTTGGGAACAAAGCAGGTGCCTATAGGGGAGGCACAGATTGGTATTAAGGCCAGGTTTATTTATTGTATATATCATGAAGCAAACATCAAACACCATGATTACGTTTACTGATGATTCAGAGTCGTGTGGGTTCCTCAATACACAAGAGGAGGGCAACAAAGTCCCGGACAACTGTGAGCAAGCAAGCACCTCAGGGGATAATTAAATTAATTCAAGCTATGGAAATGTCACACAACAAGGCTAAACCACACAGCAAATAACATTAGAAAGGACTTTGAACTCTGGGACAACATAAGACAAACCCAGGCTGATGCTGGCTCCCAGTTACACACACAGTGTCCCAGGTGTGTTGCACAGGCACAAAGCCCACACATCTATTTTGGCCATCAAAGAGAAAGTCATTAATGAAGAAATCCCAGTGACAGCAGTTGTGTGTCCCAACCCAAAGCACGTGTCTTTGGAGAGGCCACATCGCACAGGGACAGCTTGTGATGCAGCGACTCTGTGTATGTGTGGTTGCAAAGCTCCCAGGAGAGAATGGCTGATTCACAGCACCTGTGACACCAGCAAACCAGCATCATGGGGACAGAGCTGCTGTCACCACAGCATGGCACTCTCCAGCACAAGAAGTTGTTCAGAGGAACAGAATTTGCTGCCAAAGCCCGAAGAGCACAGGCAGCCTGCATCGCTTACCTGACACTAATTGCCAAAGCTGCCCTAAGGAGCCCTGCCCAACACAAGGCAACTCCTGAAGCACACACCAGTGCATCCTGCCCAAGCTATCCCACCTAACAAAGGAGCCCCTTCCAGGGAACAGCCCCAGTGAAGTGCTGGAGCAAGAGCACAGAGCACCTGGAGCAGCAACATGAGACAGGACACAGGAGAACAAGTGAGAAGTAGCAGTCACACAAGGCCCTGAAGGCAAGGAGAAGATGCTAAATTTGATGAGGTTGAGGAAGGGAGCCAAAGGAGGAATAAATAGAGTTAATGAGAAAACAAGGCACGAGCATTCAGAAACCCTTAACACACTGCTAAACAGCAATAAAAAGGCAATTAGAGTTCCGAGATGCATGGAGGGTAATTGCATGCGCTATAAATAGGGGATGGGAGGACTGTCCTGCTCAGCAGGATCCGATTCACTTTTGGGGTGACTTCTGTGCAGACAGGAATATTCTGGTGTGAGACAGAAGCTGAGAAAGGAGAGTTTACAGAGAGGAGATTAACGAAAAAAATTCTATCATGTATCTCTCTGCATGAAACACACATCAAGCACGAGCTTTGCAATGGGAGGCTTTAGAGGTCTGAGCTTAAGGAACTGGAAATAAAAGACCAGCAGCAGAGATGCAGAATAACCTTATAAAGAAACATTTTAAGTTCCCTTTTCTCTCTGGCTGTTCCCCCCCATCCCCCCTTGCCTTTCCACATCAGCTCCTACCTGGGAGCCGCACATGCTATCTGCACATCCCCAACTCCAGCTAGGCCTTGGCCATGCACCAAAACAACCCCTCTCTGCTCCAGCAGCTGCACATCCCCAGCTACCAGCAGCAGATGGGCCCTGCCTGGAGGTCCAGCTGGCAGAGGGTGGTCCAGGGAGACCCCACACCACTGAGCCCCGCAGCACAGCTCCAGCTGAAGCAGCATTCAGCGTCCTTCCTTCATCCTTGCATCGTCACCATGCAGGTAGTGAGGCAGCTGGTTCCTGCTGCGTCACCCCATTAGCTTCCTTCTGAGGCAGCAATGAGTCTGTAATCTCTGATTACAAGGGTGGGAGCAGTCAGCTAAGATGGAAGGTAAAGCTTGAGGCCTTGACAGCTCTGTGCTGGCAATACACAAAGCTGAATCAGGAAAGGATATTTAGCATCTCAGAGATATTTCCCTTTGGCTTGATTTTCAGTTTGTGTGATTTCACATCACCCCCTAGTACCTCTTCTATACAGATGCAAGAGCAGCAAACCCTTCCTGCAGCAGAAGCAATCAGCTGGTGGGACCTCACCTGGGAGAGGAGCTTGCTTCCAAGCTCAGGCAATGCCAACTAGCATCACCTGGGCTAGCAGCATGGTAAATTCCCTAGGGAATTCCTCTGCTGGTATAAGCACACCCTGTATCCCTAATCAGTAGCAAACATGCATCACAGCTAGCAAACTTCTGTACTAACTTACAGAATCCACACACTTCCAGTGCTGTCCACAGCAGCTCAACACGCATGCAGAATCAGACTCAAATCACAGCAGACGTGATGCAGTTCACAAGATAACAATCCAGATTTCTGTAAGCTGCTTCTTAACAAATTTCTTTTTGTTTGTTTGTTTCCCCCTCAACTGCCAAGAACTTAGCCAAGTTAACCAGGCTGCTCCCTCAGAATCCCTCCTCAGGCAGAAGACATGCTGCTCCATGCCTGTACAGGATCAGATCCAGCTCATACCTAGAGACAAAGGCGCCTGTCCTAGATAATTGCATGAGGCTGTAAATCCCACCTAAAAAAGGAGCTGAGGTGGAAACACGGAGTCTAGCAGCTGCAGGCTGTCTCATCCTATTCTAAAGGCAGCGTCCTGTCCTTGGAAAACATCACTGTAAATCAGCACATGAGATCGTGAGTGGCCACTGTGGGACCATTAGCACACAGTCTTCTTTTGCCAGTGTTCATACAACACATGGTCACATCAACCCCAAGTCCCACAAAAGGCAGTGGACTAAGCAAAACTAATCCTGGAGCATGACTGAACCTCGTCATTAAGTTCAGCTGCTAACATCTGGGTGTGGGCAGACCACATTGGACAGCCATGGCTGCAGGACTGGAGCACAGGGCACAAGAGTCACGACTTGTGTGCTGGGGCAGCTTTCCACCCACTTCTGCATCAGCTGAGTTACACAGCTCATGGTGCATCCCACAGTGATGGGTCACGACCCAGTAGTGTGTATTTGTCACACTGCTGGCAGTCCAAGCTCCCCATCTTGCTCTAAGGCAGTCTTTGAATCATGATAAGTGTGAATGCTGTGTGGTTTACCCCAAGCTGAATAAACATTTGTAAGGCATTTTGACTCAGGTATTTAGATTCGAGGAAAGGTCTGACTTGTTTATCAGTCTGAATCGCAGGCAGACAATGTGGAGTATGGTCACTAAAAGCACCTTTCTGACCAACAAGTGCATGCTCACAGCAGACTCACAGTGATGGCACCTCCAGGTGGTGCTCAGAACCATGCCCACCTGACCTAGAAGAACAGCCAGGCAAGGCAGAGGCAGTCCCACAAGCTCTGCTTTCCCTCCCATGTCCTACAAGCTGTCCCAGAGCTGGGAATGAGACCATCTTCCCTTCTACCTCTGTTCCCCGGGAAGCTGGGAACACAGCCCACCTGGGAGGGGCTCACCCATCCCCCGAGTGACAGGTCCCTTCTCCTGAGCTCACTGTGCTAATTAACCTAGATTTTTGGAGAGCTACTACACCAGAGATCACTTGGAAGCCGAAACCCTGGTGCTGCCAAAGCCACTGGCAGAACTGATGTTGACACCAGCTGAGCAACAGCTTTACTGATCATACTGTATCTATTAGTTTTCACATATTAATCACATATACATAATCAAGCACAAGCAAGCTGCTTACCTTGTACTCCTCTGGATTAAAGTGCTGGCAGTGGCTAACAGGGGTGGCTAACCGTGATGCCTGGATTCCTACCTGTGAACTGCACTCAAACCTAATTAAATACTTCTTCAGTTATCAAAAGAATTACACAGGGAAATGACTCGCTGACCACATCCCACTTAAGTGAACTGAACACGAGTGACTCACAACTCATCAGAAAGAACTACAAACTGTGCAAAAGGAAAAATGCTTCGGGGAGAGTAGAGCATCTAGACTATGCAGAGCAAGGCTGTAAATTATACTTTCTGCAAACAACAAGCATCAGCAGGGGTTGCACGATCAGATGAGTCTTCCCCACTAGCAGTTCATAACATCTCTGATCTGAAAGATGCCACCCACCATAACGGAATCATTGGTCCACATCAGGAGCTGCAAAGTTTTACAACAGCCGAAGACCAAGCTTCCAGCCTATTCAATTACCTGCTTCCCAATTCCATCAGCTGCAAGCATATAAATAACCAAACTATGGCAAATAATTAATATCGGCTAGAATTAAATTAAGATAAAAAAAACCACTTATTTTGCCATTGCCTTAACTGAAAAATAACCATTTTCTGTGGATTTCAGACAATCCGTTCAGCACAACGCTCACATTCTGTTCTCTGTGCTGCTAAGGAGCAGTGAAGAAACAGACAGAAAGCAAGAGTACCATCTGCTTTCCTCTCCTGGCTCCAGAGCTGCAAACCCCACATCTGAGATTGCCTGGGTCCAGCAGAGCAGCACCTGACCACACAATCCCAGCTCCTCCAACCAGCCCCACTGCCACTAGAGTCTCAGCCAGCCCCAGGATGACAAGCCAGCAGTTTGAAGAGAGAACTTGTGCAAAAACAGGATTAGAGCAACAACTCAATGAAGGAAAGTGAGGAAATACATGATTATTTAGAAAGCTATGTTAGCTTTGCTACGTTCCTAACCATTGCAGCACCTGTATGCACGCCAAAATGGTAGAAATGCTATACTTCAAGATGCACTGTCACAGGTTTAACAGTTTGATCCCACACACCTGTTCTGCATTAAGCACAGTGCTTAAATAAGTCACCATTCAGCAGAGCACAAGCTTAAGTTATTTGTTGAGTTTTGCTAACACACCAGACACCTCCTGCAGGCTCTCACAAGGACCCAAATGAGCTCCAGTGATCTGCAGCAAAGCTGCTATTTCTATCCTGGTTACACTTGTATCACCAGCAACAAAACCAATTGCCTTCTTTTCCATTACTGAATCGTGGAGAAGTAAAGGAAGCTACAAAGTGGACACAGTAGCACTGGGTAGCTTGGAGGGGGGCAGCGATCTGCTATTTGCCGTACTATTGGACATGCAGCAATACACAAAGTTCTCATTATGAAGACTAAACCCAGCAGAAGCTCCACAACAAAACCCTGTGTCCAAGGGGGAACGAGTCCCACACATGTCTCCCTGGGGACTCGAGCAGGAATCAGGCTGAGGAACGCAGACAAGGATTTACTCCCAGGAAACTGTGGCAACTGAATATAGGAACGTACTGGAGAAGAAAATCCAGAGTGAAATCTTTTAAAAATGTTGAATTTAGCTTGACACATGTTGTCAAGTTAAATTTAGCTTTCCAAACTCCATTTAAGGAGCAAGTTTGTGGGGAGACCCTAAGCCCCTGCGAGAGCTGTGTGTATAAAGAAGCCAAGCATATTTCCCCATACATCACACAGATGAGATTATTTTCTCCTCAGGTCCTACACGCCTTCCCCATTCCTGAGTCTTGCTGCCAGGTCATCAATTTTCCCATTTCTTTGTTCCACCTGCACATCCCTCCCCTGACTCCCACCACCTACTGTCTCTGCACAGCGCAGCACCGACCTCACAGCCACGTCTCACTCTCCTTCCCAGCCTCCCATCCCCACACCAACAGATGCTGCTTCTGGAAGAACTTTCTGTCCTCGGCTCACTTTCACCTGAGGAACAGCTGCTGAGTTTGTTTGCTTGGATTCCTCCATGACAAGGATTACATAAATTCCATTACATTCTCCTAACACGAAGAAGTTAGGCAGGAAACAAAAGTCAAGATGACTTTGAAAATCCACAACTTTGCTGTGAGCAAATTAAAAAAAACAAAAAACAAAAAAAAACCAAAACCTCTAAATCTTGTCGTATCTTCAGCCACGCACTTCACTCTCACAAAGCAGATCATCAACCCTCCAGCAGCACCAGATTGTCCTATACTGCCTTTACATGCACAACAGATACACTTCCCTACCTCCGTATGTTGCAATGACTAATAATAGTCCTCTGGTGTAGCAGAGCTGAATGAATGTCATTCCCATCGATACATCCAGGAGTCTCCCTGGGTATAAAGGTCATTTGTGAAAGCAGGATGCTACCAAGGCTACAAAGACCATCTATTAAACTCAGCTAAAACCAGGACAAAACAACAGCTGACCACACCTGAGAGTTGTGTCCCACCACGAAGGCGAGTGGGATGTGCCTGTGCCCCTGCACTGCAGAAACTTCACGTTTATGCTGGCAGCACAGCCAGGTGAGGGGCTCCTGGCACAGCTCGGTGCCACCATGATGCACATAGGGAGGACATAGTGACCGTGTCAGTTGCTCTGTGGCAAAGCTCAGCTTTGCCAAGGAACCGGGGGAGCTCACGCTGGGAGAAGTTGGAAGGAGGCTCTGCAACTCCTTAAGTCACTCCCAGAGAAAGGAACTTTGCAGTAAAAGCGCAAACTCGCAGACCCCTTCTGCAGGAGGACAAGGCGGCACGTCACAAACGCTATTTCTCTCCTTTCAACAACCTCCCAGCCGGCCAAAATCCCGGACATCCCCAATTCCCGTATTGCATAACCAGGAGCGCTGCTCCGGGCGGCAGCGGGGCCGCGCACCGGGACGGGACCGGCGCCCACACCGGGCCAAGGTGCCCCGCGCCGGGACTGCCCTTGGGGCGCCCGGGCCGGGAACGGGAGCGGGCAGGGGACGGCGCGGGGGAACGGGGGGCAGAGGGCGGCGGAGCAAAGCGCTGAGGAGCGCAGGGCCGGGGACACGGGGAGGGCAGGGCAGCACCGCCGTACCTTCTGCTGCCGGCGGGCCATGTCGGTGGGCTGCTTGGCGTTGAAGGGGTAGGCGATGCAGCGCATGACGAAGACGTAGAGCTGCAGCTTCCTCTTCCTCTCCTCCTCCTCGCGCTGCAGCCGCTCCAGCTCATCCTTCTCCTTCTCGCTGGCCACCGACGGGCTGGGGCTGGCGGGCCNTGCCCCCCGGCGGGCGGGGGCGGGGGGGCCGAGCCGCTCCAGCGCCGCGCCCGCCCGGCTGCAGCCCTCCGCCGCTGCCGCCACCTCCGCCAACGGGGCCGGGGCTCTCTCCGGGGCGGCTGGGTGAGAGGCGGGCGGCGGCGGGAGCCAGCGGCTCCTTGCCGCTCTCCTCCTCCACCAGCTCCTCCGACTCCTCTTCACTGGACGACGGGTCCAGCATCGCGGCGGTTCAGGCCGGAGCTACGGCCGCCTCGCCTCGGAT